>RAHM01000069.1:1331782-1772289 GCA_003713295.1 Parotia lawesii
GGGAAGGAAAGAGGGGCTGGGGGGAAAAGGTGTTTTAAGGTTTATATTACTTCTCATTATCCCCCTCTGATTCTGTTAGCAATAAATTCACTTTTTAACTTTAAGTTAAGCCTGTTTTGCCCTTGAAGAGTTTTCTCCTGGTCCTTATCTCAATTCATGAAGCCTTTGTTAATTTTTTTTTCCCTCTCTCTTCTGCCCAGCTGTGGCAGGGGAGGGTGAGCAAGCAACTCTCATGGGTGCCTGGCTTTGGGCCAGTGACAAACCATGACAGGCATGTAAAAAAATTAAGGTAAAATTAAAAGGATTTTTACGTAAAGAGTTTACGACCCAAAATCATAGCGTGTTTGTCAAATGTTAACTAGAGTATTTATATTTTTAAAAAATGGATGATATGACTTTCACCGACATACTCATGAAATCAAATTCTTGTTTATGACATGATTTGACTAGAAAAGTTGGTCTACTTTGGTTGGTCTACAGAGTCATAGATTCTGCCACAGAAAATAAAAAAATCTAATGTACTGAGATACACGGCACCCTTGGGAATCTCACTAATCTTAGAATAAACAAGAATTAAAAATGCTTTGTTGTGTATTGCATTAAGAATCACATTTTTATTGTACCAGCTTGACCCTTGCAATGCGAATCTTATATATGCAAATGAAAATGGTTTCCCTTGTGTTCATTATATCAACATATCAACATGTTCATTATATCAAGAGTATTCTTTCTTGGTACTTTTTATGTGTAAAATACTAAGACTCACATACTGAGGGCCTGAGAATCGAATCAGATAAGATTTTAAATGTTTTTGTATTTCTCCCATCTACACAATTAGAGCAATGTATTAAAATGTTCTTCAAYTAACTAACCTTTTTGCAGTTTTAGCTATTTTTTGTATAATCTTAGCAAACTTCAGGTTGGTACATTCACTGGCAGCAAGACAGGTACTTTCTCATAATCTATTTTCAACAAAGTGCACRTCAAGACTATTTGACTATGTAGCAGTTGACATAAACTTCAAACAGGAATCCTACTTTTTTTGTAATTATATTCCTGAAAAAAACAAATTTATTGAAAAATATATCAATTTTTAACTTTTATTTTCTCTGTGGTCTGGGAAGCCTATTTCCTTCCTATTCAGACTGCCTAAGACACTACCTGAATATCTAATGCAAATCTGTGTACACCTTCAAAGTAGAATTTAATCTTGCTGTAGTTTGAATGTAACAAACAGGGAATATAAATAATTTTGATCAATCACATTACTCAGTATAACTTCAGAAGTTCAGTTGAACTTGGAGTTTTATTTTGTTATTATATATAAAATATTTTTCAAGATTTTCACATTTCTATTTATCACCCAATGGGAGTGAGAGATGAGATTTGATAAACAGGTTGATGAAATTATAATTTATTAAATGAAATTTAACACATCTGTCTTTATACAAGATAATTACATGTAAATATGAATTTTTAATTTGAAATTTTAAAGTCTCTCTATAAGCAGTTAGACAGATAAGATGAATTTTGCTCAGCAAGCAGGTTTAGGTTACAGCTGGTGAGTAGCCTGCAGTAAAGATTCCGCTTTCCACCACCTTCCACCACAACTGTAATAATAAAAGTGATGAATAAAAATTTTCCCATTTTTCCTATTATCTAACCTTAGAAAAATTAATTCCTCATGTTTCAGGGTACATACAGGGTATATTCAGAAACCTTAAGAAGAGAAGGATAAGAGAATATGTTGTTGCACTTCCCAGTCAGATAAGGGAGAGTATAAGGAAGACAGAACCAGGCTTTCCTAGAGGTGCACAGTGACAGGAAGTGAGGTAACAGAAACAAGTTGCAACAAGAAAAATTATGGTTAGGTATAAGAATGAATTGTTAATCATAAAGGTTCTTAAATATTGGAACAGGTACCCAGAAGGTGATGAAGCCTTGTTTTGAGTGGARGAATAGGACTGGATGGCCTTCAAGCCTCCTTCCTGATTCTTGACACTTGATCCTCTGATTCTACTTGTACTCTTAAAAAGGGAAATCTCTCCCCATTGTTAATCTTAGTATTGATATGAATGAATACTGATTCTTAATTAGACCCGACACATAAACACTGAATCTTTATTCCTTCCTATTTACTCTTTTGACAATATCTCTGTAGTCTTACATCCCATACATATACAGCAAGGGGCAATGTTGGGCCTGTGATCAAAGATAATTGTGAAGATTTTTACAGGATATATTGTATTTCCAGAACATAAGGAACTGGAAAGAGTAGAAGTATGTCTATGGATAAGATTTTTAGACATTTGACTATATATACCAGACCATAACTTCTGCTCTGCTAGTTATGATGCTGGCTCAATGGCTATAATTCTTGTCTCCATTCAGCAGTTTATTTAAAATCTGACTTTCCATTACTGTATTCAGGCTTCATATGCTTAAGAATGTCTTGTTTAATTAAAGTTCTTCGTAACTGAATTTTGAAGACTAAAAATACGTCTTCCTTTATAAGAGAGGGTTCTTCCCATCCACAAATTCCTTGTCAAAGGAAGTCTGTTCATGGCATATTATCTCAGCTGGCCCCTGTCCTACAAACAGCTATGCAAGCAGAACCTTTTACCCACAGTGAATGTTTGGGGGCTCTACATTGTCGGGCAGGGTTTACAGGCCCTTTTCCAGAAATCAGATACTTACGCAAGTAAGTGTTATTGTTGTGTTTTCATTAGGGACGGGATTTTGATCAGCCCAGATCACTTGTACAATATAAAAGCCCGTGTATTTAGGAGCATTTTCCTGACCTTCCCTTGCCTCCTGCCCCCACGTAGCAAGGGTATCAGCACCTACCTTCTTACAGCTAGATTGTCTGAAGCCTGAGTTGTGTTTACTATGCAATAGCATATACTTTGCTAGCTCTCAAATGAGAATCCTAATTTCAATATGAGTGTCCAGAGGCYTGAAATGGAACACAAAAACTGAACACTGGTAAGGCTTTTTTTTATTATAAAAATGTCCATTTACCCCCTTAAGGAAACCTGGTAATTTTTACTCCATTGGAATCACACTTTCATATTTGCCACTATATATTTGAAATTTTTAATAATTTCTAAAATTACCAAGAAGGATATAAAATGTGTAAGTATGGAAACAAATCTGGGAAGAAAATTGATTGGTTTTAGTTGATAAAACTTAGATAATTCAAATACCAGTTTGTGAGTCATACACATCCATAATCTTGCTGCAGAGAAGGTCGTGTGGGGCCATGTGAGGTTATCTGCTTAATTTTTAAGGCAGAAACATGCAGTGGTCATTTAAAATTTCACTGAGTAAATCTTTAAATGTTGAATAAAAACAACTGAAATTATTGAAACGTATCCAAGCCACAGCTTATCCCACGACAAGACATTTGTACTCTCTGAATACACTGCATCTTGATGAAAATCTGAGTTTACTATTACTTTGACAATTGATACACAAATGTCCTCTGAAGCACATGTCTGCCAAGTGGTGTCCTGTTTTCACATCTAACCTAAGGGTTATTTTAGCATAAATATTTTTATTTTTATGCATTCACACTGTGAAGTTTCCTGATACATCTACCTGTGAGGGTCAAATTTGTAAAACTGCTTGAGCCACCATTTTTCTTTTCTTCAGAATTTACTGTAATGGCAAATTCCCAGAGAAAAGGAGCCCTGCCTCCTGGATGAAGTTCACATGAGCTCAGTTTTCTCCAAATTGTGAAAAATGCTCAAGGACCAGCCCTTCAACCTTCAGTTGGTAGGCTTCAGAGTGACCCCCTGTTTATTCCAGAGCTGTCCTTGGAAAGGCTTCTTGCGTCTTTCTTTGCAACAAATGTAATTGGTGGTTGCCAAAATTTGGGTGCTGGCCGAGATGAGTCACAACACTCATAGTTCCTGTCAAACATGGATAGCTCTTTGKTCTGAGGGTCTGCAAGTTAGTGCAGATGTAAATAAAAACCAGAAAAATGGAGCAGTATCAAATAGATTTTATTTGTTTCTACTAAGAACTATGTTAGGTAGGACATAAGAATTTTAATTGTCTTGAAGTGATTAATTTTAAAACATATTAATGGATTTTATTGTTTCTTCTCCAGACACTTAAACCAGTACATACTAAAATAATTAACACAACCTGATACATGTTTGTTTTTTGTGTCTCATCATAGACTTGAGTCATTGCTCAGATCATTTAATAAATGTTAATAACCACATAATCAGTGTTATTAGATGAACAGTCTCCAAAGTTCACTATAATGAAAGGTCTATTGAYGTGGGAAGAAAAAATAAGATACAGCACTGAAAGAGATTAAAAGAAAAAAAAAGAGGAAAGAAACAATTCAGCTAGGAAACAAACAAGTTTGAGAGGTATTAAATTAAGTAAAGTGTCTGATTGATCCTGACTTTTGATTTTCCTCTCAACAAGAAAACTACAATAAGGCATGTCTATCACAGTTGAATTTAGACTGATAAAACCACAAAGTTATTGTGTTTTAAAAAGTATTGGAATTACTTGGGCTTCTAAAGAAGTCAAGACATTTCCCTTTCCAGAGCAATGACAGACATAAATAGCACAAAAGAATCAAGGAGACTTGAGAGGAGAAGAAGTGAAGGAAGGAATAGGGAAAACATCTGTTGGAAAAAGCATTTGTGGAAAAACATTTTCAATATATTGGGCTATGGTTTGAAGTAGAGTTCAAGGGACTGACTGCATGCAGGTAAGAAGGGATAGATGACAGCAAAGGAGAAATTCATCCATAAGAGCATGGGATAGATGTTGCAGTGGCAAAATCAAATACTTACAAGTACAAAATGAGAGAACTCAACAGTCTTTGCAGCCCTAGTTCTTTTCCCTAGAGTATATGCATTATAATACATAATCACACACTGTATTTTTTTCTGCGYGGGACCCCTACCCTATTGAGTGAACAGAATGGATGGTGATCAATTAAAAAAGAACAGCTATTCAATGTTTTGTTTTATTCTTATTGTTCATTTTGTGGACTTACRCCTTATCTACTGCACACTATTCAGAGGCTGCAATGAAGACAGAATTATTAATTTCCTCATGGGCTTTTCTCTGGCAGTCAGCTCCGTGATGCTCCACAAGCATTAATTTATCTTCACAAAGTGCAACGTGATGTGAGAGGTTACTGTTATCCCCACATTACAGAAAGCAAGCTGAACCAGCGAGACAGTGGGAGACTGTTTGCTTACAGTACACGATTGAGGGTTTAGCAACTGGTTTCTCAAATCACATAAAGTAACACTTAGCATGTTCAAAACAATATTCACATAGACTCCGTCTGTATCTGAGAATAGCCAGAACTCAGACCAACAGAAATCAGAAAAAGAGACACCAGTGCTCAGCAGCTTCTATGATAGCACCAAACTGGACCTCTACAGCAGAGACAAAATCCAAATATCTGTTTTGTTCACATCTCAAACAGCATTAAAAATTAGATCATATGGAAAGTACCCCAGATTCACACCCCCAGCAGGTCCAGATAATGCTCTGAATAAAGCATGGGCTCCTATGGAAGATGACCTAAGTGGCCATTGAATCAAAGTGTCTGTGCGTTTACGATAGAATTTGGAACTGAAGTTACAGGGTAATATGTAATTTTGTGACTTTAAAATGCCTGGTTTTGCAACTACAACAATGCTTTATAAAGTAGGGCAAATAGCTATTTCTATGGTAGTTTCTGTGCTTTTAAAAGATTTTAAAAGGAAGCAAGCAGACGCTCTTCTACAATGTGGTATTATCTTCCACACGATGATACCACATTGTCCTTTYGCAGATCTAGGAGGTCTGCATGGTCTTTGGCCAGTTCCACCCATGGTACAAGTGCTCCCAGCAGAGGGATGTTGAAGGAGCCAGTGTTAAGGGAATGAGTCAGGCTTACCCTGCTTATCACAGACCTGATGTCTGCCAATCTTACTGCCTCAGCCATCCCAGCAACAACGAACTGACCGCATACCCTCATAAGCGTGAATTAYCTTTGAACCTAATCAGTGACTCCTTTCTTTGGTTTGGGCCTAACAGGATACTCCTGAAGACCATACTTGAGGCAGACTTCAGCCCTGGGGTCAGTCTTAAGTCAGAATTCCRTAAGTGTCAGCTTTAAGCCCTGCATAATCCCTTCAGCCTTGTACTGGAAAATGAYAATTTTTGCTGTGATTATCAGATGTTCTCAGGGGTTGGACTAGATTCATTAAGAACAGAACCCTCTTAGATTTAGCAGCTTGAATTTTCATATTTCTTTGTGGGCTGTTTACCACTGTGAAAAACAGAGTCTTGTCTTATAATAATTAATAGTATTATCACATTTCATGTAAATTAGGACCTATCAACAGGGAAAATTTATTTTAAATTATTAAAATCTGATGAAAAATTACAGTTGAAAATATTTTTATGAGAAAATCATGCAGCTCTAACATTAGATTATGCTGCTCATCCTGATTTTAATACACTTTCAACAGTAAAAGAAGTGGTAGCAGACATTAATCAAATCTTAAACACAATAAGCAAAAGTGAGGTGATAGTTTTGGAAAACTTCTGAAAGATATTGTTCAAGTGCTCTCTGTCCCATAAACACACATTATTCTAAATCATGAAAGTATAATTTTAGTATAACCTGGATGCTAACATATTTTTTGCGATCAAATAGAAATACAGATCAACATTGTAGAGGCAAATTTGTATCCTCTTTTTACTAATACCATGTTTAAACGAAAGTGTTCTCTACTTTCCCTGTGAACTAAGGAGTTTCAGCCTGATCTGTACAAACACAATTTTAGAAGGGGTCTCGAATGACCAGAATATATGTGTATTCAATTATTTTACAGTCAGCTCTCCCCTTCCACCTCTCCAAAACACATGAAAAATCAAAAGCACAATCAAAATCAAAAGTGTATTCAAAAGTGGAGTTCTATAACCAAGATCATAGAAAAAGTAAAGAACATCACAGGTAAGGGTTGGCAAACCGAACTACAGAACTGCTATTAAAAACTGCAGAACATAAGACTTAGACATATGGAACACTGTTAGACAGTCCCCTTTAACTTCTCCTTATCTAAGGCTGCAGATTATCCAAACTCTAAATTTTTAGGGAGTAGTACTTTTAAGAGTATCCTAGTTGGGCTGATGATTGTATATGAGAAGACAGCATAAGATAAAATCTTGCATTTACTGCACTTGTGAAGCAAACCAATCCAGAGTCACACCTGACCTTACCTAGCATTCAGATGGGTAACGCGGGCATAAGATTTTTTTTCATTCTGTCTTCTCCTCTACATACGCATTTTGAGTGTGAATATTACAAAGCTGAAAATATGCATAGAAGCCAAATRTGGTGTTAAGGATTCTTTTTTTCTAAATGAGTATGAAACTACATGTTGTTCTCCAGATGCAAAAAGGAAAAAAGAAAACAAACAACTTAGCAATACTTTTGCAATTTTTTAAAGACAATGAAGGATCACAATACATTCGGCGGGTGTTTTCAAAGTAAATCAGTAATAAAGTCAGACTAACAATTTTATACTGTGTTTCTCCAATGATCATTTGTACTTTACTTCCACTGTATAAGATCATGCATCCATCTACTTTTCATACTGTCCACCTTCTACTCAGAATAGCAACTAAGCTGAGTATCAATATATTTCTAATCACATCACAAACTGACCAGAGTTTCCCATTTCCAAGACATTTTAGCGAAATTTAGTATAAAAGGGAGAATATGACAGCCAGGTGTATTTATAGTAGCTTTTCTTTGGATGAGTTACTTTCAGGTGAATGTATCCTGTGTTTGTGTCTTCCATTGACTTTCTTGTACATATGAATGAGATACGAAGAGTTTAAAAAGCTTCTTTCAATTTCTCAAGTGCACTGCAATGTTGAAAAAGGAAGTCATAGTTGGCTTATATGTAATCAGAAGAGATTTTTGAATGTGAAAGTCACAGTGGGAAAATAGAGGTTAAGTGCAATACTCTCCTCTGCTGGCACTGGTGAATGCCCAAGGAGACTTCCACTTCAGTGTGGGGTCAAAAGTAACAAGTGTAACTCATTCACTTAAAACTCTCCTATTTCTCACTGTAGAACATTGATCTTCAAACGTTCCAGGGAAAAATCCTCACTCAAAATCTAGTCTCTGAAATAAYTGCTTTCCACAAGAAGAGCACCCAGAAACACTATGTAACTGATTTACTTCATTAGAGAAAATACTTTACGGAATCCTCAGGCCAGCTGTCCCATGGCATAATTGAAGGCYATGTTTTCAGCAGTTTCAGCTCCAGTAGTGCCCTGATAACTGCTTAACCTCTGTGGTGTAATCCAAAAACATTCTCACCTCTCTCCTATTCTTCCCACCTTCTGCTGAACTCTCTACTGAACCCTCCATATTCTGTGATAAAGAGGAGACAAGGAGTAATTTGGATTATCTGAAAAGATGAATGATATGATTACTTCAAACATGACAACTTTTTTGTTGAGATAATCTCCTGCTAAAGTCAAAAGTTATAATTATGTAGGATGTCAAGACCTGTATTTCCTCACCAGACAATAGTCTCAAAATTCCTCTCTTCAGTTTTGCTTTAAATAGAGAGGATCAATACAAAAAATACCTAAGTTTCTTTCTAAGGAAATGGCTGAAGGATACAATTTTTCCTTGTTGATGCAATTAGCCTTCATGTAAAGAAAAGAGYGTGTAAAGGCTTGGTAAGTCTTCTGGTTGTCCATTACTAGAGAAAACCATTTAGCTAAATTTTTTGGCTTATCCTTTGGTGAATATAACCGCATAAACAGGTTTGCCTGTTTACTGCTCATGTGTCCAAACTAGGGTAGAGGTTGCCCAACTTATTTTTCTCAAAATATGGAATGTTTCTGACTCACGTGCTAGAGAAAAATCCATAGAGACTAACAGTGGAAGGTCACTCCGGTGTTTCTGCGATTTGACAGAAGGACGCATTTGTGAATCAAATCAAGATAAGATTCAGTTGAAATGCAAAATGTAATTCAATTTTAGTCTGGGTAAAGATAATCAAGATGCTTGTTGTTTTTGTGCCACCTAATTGTAGTCCATGTTGAAACAATAATGATGAGATATCTTGAGAAGAGATACTATCTATTGCCGCTACCCCATACTTCTCTGATGGCTAAAAGTACTAAAAAGAGACAGTCAAAAGTCATTTTGAAATTAAGAACACCATTCAATGAGTCTCCTCTCTTCCACACGGCAGAAATTTGAGATTATTTTCTGCATATGGTTTTAATGAGCAATATTTCCTCTCTTGTGGGGGCTCTCTGCATATATGCCTCAGGAAAAAAATAACAAGAAACAGAATACGGTGTGGCCAACTTCATTTATTACCCCATGAAGAATTGCTTTGAGTAAATACAACTCCTTTTGCACTCCCTATATATGCCTAGAGATGCCATTTGAGAAAAGTTCAGGACTTCAGAGCAGTTTAAATATATCCTAAAAAGACTTTAGGGAGTTTATCAATAGCATTATATTGGAGTATCTGGTATCACCATCATGTGCTTCTGTTTTATGACCATAGCTATTTCCTAAAAATGCATTTGTTTCTGTCATGGGTTTAGGAGTTTTGGTTCAGTAACCTGGGACTTTAGGAAACCTTTGGCATTGTCAAAAAGTTGTATCAAACACGTGGTATAATCTTATAGAAACTGTGTCTACTTTCTTCTTGAAATCACAGGTTTCCTTCTTCCACTTCTGTCAGAGACTGGAAAAGACAGATGTCTTGAGACATTTGGGGGTGTGTGGTGGGAGGGGCAGGCCAGGCCTTGCCCAGGTGAAGCAGTGAAATGCCCACCCCCAGCCCAGAGCTGGAGCATCCCACCCCCACTCTGTCTGTCAATCATTGGCACACGGGGGGCTGCCCCAGTCTTGCCTAACCCAGCTCCTGAGTGGCCGAGTGACTGGAAGTCCCACCTCGGGGGAGGGCCATGGAGATCCTGGGGTTTAAAAAAGATGACCACAGGGTGAGCATGTGTCTGGGTCTGCCTCYTTTTGGAATCCACCCAGGAGTTAGTAGCTGTGTGTGTGTTTTCTGTATTTTTTCCTGGCCTTCTGACTCTCTTTTCTCCTTTTAATTCTCTTTTCATGGAACTTTTTGGGTAACGTAACATCAAACAGATTTGAAGTTTGTTAAGTTAAATGAACTAAGTTATTGCTTAGTTATAAATAATACTAAATAAATATATAACTATAAATAGTTGTAAATATATAGTTGTATATTGTTTACATAAAACAATAACTAAGTTATTGTTTTATGTTGAATTGATTGTTGTATTAATATCCTTTGCCAAAGTTCCTTGGTTTTCTATATTTTGCCAGTAAACATTTATGTAATGTTGACCTCTTTATAATATCTGGTTGGTATTTCTCCCATGTGTGAACCCAGAGTACAGGAACATCAGTAACCCCCTTATCTTTAAATATTGCAGGTTGTTACAACTTCATCAGTAATTTGTACAAGTTTGTTTTTGTTTTTTTCTAATAGCTATCTTAAGTGTATTTTAGACTAATTGTTTGTTCCCATATCAACATTATACTTTAGTTTGAATCATTTTTTGCCTGCCTCATACTGCCTTGATGCATTAACTTAAAGCAGGTGTTTTCCCTCCATTCTTAGTTTGATGAGTTAAATAAGCTGACCTTTCCTCCTTTCTTTGAGTGTGTGTATATATATATATAAATAATGCATATATATGAAATTTTATATATAAATATATATATTCCCTCTGACGTCTCAGTCATTTTGTAAACCTGCTCCAGTTTGAATTAATCTTAATATGAACATGAATTTTACACTTTTTCAGTATGTTAGAAATAATACTTTTCCTTTCTAGTAGGAGCATCACACCTGTTGATTTTGAAGTATTGCATCTGCCTTTTTCAGTGTTCTTGTACTGCCAAATCTGACACCCTATGCCTAATTACCAATCAAGGTTTTCTACCTCATGTTTTCAGAGGACAATTCCCTGACTTTAGGCAATTCCTTCTGTTGTCTTCTTTAAATCAAATTTGATTAGCATACTTCAATTTTTGTATGAGATTCATTATAAATGCATTTATATTTACTGAAGTGAAAAAGGAAAAAAAAGTGATTGGCTAGTTTCATTTACTTAGAAATCAGTTCTATTATAAATTAGATCTATTTAGTTTAATCTGTGAACTGTGTGTAAACRGTATTGGATCTTATTCCAGTTTTCATTTCCCTCTTTATTTTAACACAAAATGTTACCCAAAAATTATTATTTGAGAAAAAAATAGTCTTTCATTTCCATATTGTTTCAATCTCTTTTTTTAAATAAATACTCTATTCACTGTTTCACTATTTCACTCATATWACAACTTCACTTTTTTATATTTCTTACCTAATAGACACATAAAATACTCTGCTAATTATTTAAAATATGTACAGTAGAGATTTGGCTTATTTATCATAACCAGAATGATAAACAGTTTGAATTTTTTAAAATTATTTTGAATGGAGTAATTTCCATGCAGTCATTCTCTTTTGCTGTTAAAAGATAGTGTTTTGATCAGTATCGTGTTTTTACAAATATTGAGACAAATATATACCTAGTTGAGAACCACACTTAAATTCCGTTTTACCTCAATTGCATCATTATTATAACATTGCTGTCTTTCTTTGGACTAATTTTATTTATATGGCTGCAACAACATCTTTTAACATTTCTTTACTCTTTCTTGCGATGCTGAACTCTTTCACTTTTGTCAGTTGGGCAAGTTTTGACCTTCAAGATGTAATTTTCTTGATGATTATTACTTTTTTTTCCATTTGTAGAATCTTTACTCACTGCTAATAGTCTCCTCAGGAAGTTTATGATACTGAAGGTCTACCATAATAGGGGTTTTCTTCCTTTTATGAAGATACAGTTCTAGGCAGGTTTTTTAATACTGTTGACCTTAGGAAACTGCAGCATTCCTCTGTATCCAGTCTCTCTCATTTCAATTGTCTTCTTTAAAGAAAAAGCAGGGTAGATTTGGGGGGAGGAGGGGGGTTTGCCTTGTTGAGTAAAAGAAGCAAATCAATTGCTGATCATTTTCTCTTTATGCTATTTACTTTAATTCATCCTTGCTCAATATTTGTATGCTTTTTGCCAGTTTGGTAGATCTGAAGTTGTTGCATCTTCTTGGTTTTGTGATTATTTGGTGGTGAATTTGTTTATGTCACAAACATCTTCAGATCTTTCTGTTGGAAAGCATCTTAATCAGTAGGTTGTGCTACTAATGCTTCTCTTGTATTTTAGATTGCTACTCTAAGCACTTTGTAGTGATGCTTAAAAAGTACTACAATATTAATAGTGTGACACCTAAGCCCCTTTATGCATTCAAATCTTATTTATTGAAATCACATATTGCTTAAATGTGTCAAGTGTTCCCACTAAGATCGATTAAGCTGATCTTCTGATCACTTTCCTACTATTACCTTCCAGTACCTAGAGGGAGCCTACAAGAAAGATAGAGAGAGACCATTTACAAGAACATGTAGTGACAGGACAAGTGGGGATGGCTTCAAACTGAAAGAGAGTAGGTTTACATTAGGTATTAAAAAAAGATTCTTTACTCTGGGGGTATGAGGCACTGGAACAGGTTGTGCAGAGAAGCTGTGGATGCCCCATCCATAGAAGTGTTCAAGGCTGGGTTGGATGGCGCTCTGAGCATCCTGGTCTAGTGAAAGGTGCCCCTGTCCATGGCAGTGGGCCTGGAACAAAATGGTCTTTAAGGTCTCTTCCAACCCAGGCCATTCTATGATTCTGTTATTGCAGAACTACTGTAGACTTGTAGGGAAAAATCATCAGCTGGTTTCAGTGAAGTTATGTCTGTCTGTAGAAGCTGAAAATCAGCCTATAACTCTCAAGTAAAATCATCAACAGACTTTTAATTAACAACTTATTCTCAAAGAAGCTTTATGGAATATTTCTGTCTTAGAAATATCTAAAGAATTAAATGATACAATATGAGCAGAATAGGTTAGTCAATATCCCGTGAGAGTTAGCTTTGTGGGGTATCCGTCACTCAGAACTCCATTCCTCAAAGGTTTCCTTATGACATCCATTATCTTTATTCCATGCTATATAAGAGCAGCTAGCACAAATTCAGTGTAGTTTCACAGCTCTGTCATGATACAAATAAGGCTGAAATACACACTAAACTAGTAAAGGACAAACTTTAGCCAATCAGGTTTTTTTTTCTTAAACAGATTCTTTTAAGTAATTCCATGGGTTACCATACAGCTTTCTCTGACATTTAGTTAAAGACCAGATCTACTGAGTTACCAATTTTTCCTCATCCCTAGAGTAGTTGCTAAGGATATGTTTGCCTGTATCACTTTCTGAATTATAGATAACATTAATGACTTAAAATAAATGGCTTTACTGTGGCTATTTGGTTATATAATTGCACACTAGAGAGAAGCAAACCAAGTTTACCCTAATTCTGTGGTATTATTTTGGAAGACTGCACTATACTCTTTAATAAGTTGCACCAAGTTCAGTTTTCCCTGTTGACCCAGGCCTACTGATCAGTGTGAGCAGGACTAAGTATACTGTTTTCCAGGTGTTCATTTAACCATATTCACACCCAAGGGGAATGTAGTTGTGCTGATACTAGACTTCATGACCCTAGAAATTTTGTATCTTCTTTCCCTCTCCAACTTTCCTGTACCTCCATCCATTCTCATGCACAGTCTGGGTAAGTTATGAATAATACTTTTATGTGCCCTATAATGTTTTACAAAACTTTTCCATGCTTTTGAACAGAAAAGAATGTCTATTTTCTAATTTTTAAGAGAAAACTCATAACATTTTTTCACAACTGCTCCTCCTTACTAACCTTTGCAAACCAAGTTGTTCCTTTTTAATGGGACTTCAAATTGCAAGTACCTTGCTAAGAAATGCTCTTCTCTGCACTATATCAACATGACATCTCTAATAGRAAAGGCTGACAATCTTGTCAAACATTCTACCTCTCTGCAGTAGAACATAATACTCCGTCCCTCAGTGGTAGTTGAGATAATATACCAAATCACTTCAAATTAACCTGTGTTGCACAAGTACATCATCACCGAGTTGATGTGACACAGGTGGTGATAGACATACACTGATGTACAACTAGAACAAAATATTGGGAAACCATACTAAATTCTTCAAACAGTGAAGCGGTTGTGGCCTAGGGGATTTTTTTTATTTTTGCTGGGATAATTAGAACAGTATGCTTTTGTAAAGAATTGTCTCAGCTTGTACTGGATTCTATTTTGTTTCATTTTATAGTCATAACAGTCTCAAACGCTTCTTGTATTTCCTTGCCTTCAAAAGTTTAATTTTTCTTTTTACTCCTAAAAAGAAGAAACTTAACAGCAAGTAAAGCTAAAGGAGGCCTATTCTAAATCTCAGCATTATACCCTACAAAAGATGTCATGGCAAAAAATTGAAGTTGCCAAACTAAAGCAGACTGAGCACAGATGTAGCTTAGAAACCTTCCCACTGCTTGGTGCAGTGACTAACAGCAATGTAAGCAGATGCCCAGATCTGTATCTAATGCATGCATCACCTTACTGGCTGTTTTCATCAAGATCTACATAGGGTTTGATCTTGACCACAAATTCTATTTTGACTGTAAGAAATCTATTTGCAATTTATATTTTGTTAAAACCAGTTTATCAAATCAAATGCTCAAGCTAAGCTGTAATATCAATAAATTAAAAATCAGAATAAAACATAGATTGCTGTATCAGGTGTTCTTTTGTGAGCATCTTTAAAACACAGAACATCACATTAACTCATTCAATCATCCATGCTATGGCACAGCTCTATATTTCCTTCCAGAAGGATAGTTTATGGTTTGAGAAACCTTTTCCTTCACAAAATGAGCAAGGACACAAGAAACCTAATCCATCTCTCATTGAAAAATAGCATTCCTACTAAGAAGATAAGTGGTGTCATTTTTGAAAACTGATCCATATTTCTCTAGTAAAAAAATATTTAGTCCTTCAGAGGAAAGGAAGGGCCAGGTTCACTGACAGACTTTGTCCTTTCTGTCACTGGGTTTTGCTACCCTTTTCTCTACTGAGTTCCCAGCTGTCGTGATTGTGCGTAGCAGATGCCAAGAGAGTATGGCATGAGTGTTCTAAAGTCAACAGGATATCCTAAAGCAGCAAAAAGAGGGGGGAAGTACATGTAATAAGCATGTGTTACTATAAGGGATTCATTTCATCCCCAGCGCTGGGCTCTGTGGTATTTATCCTTGCTGAACCTTGTACGGTTCCTCCAGCCCATTCCTCCACCTTGTCAAGGACCATCTGACAGCCTTTCCTTCCRGAGAATCAATGGCTCCCCTCAGTGTGATATGTCTGTGGACATGCTGAATTCCCTCCCAAATGATCCACACCAGTACTGAATGTGTTTGGTATTAGTGACCTGGTACCATCCTTGGAGGAACCCTCATAAACAGCTGTCAGTCAGACTTTGAATCATTGATCACTGTTTTCGGAGTTAAATAATGCAGGAAACTTCTAAGGACCCATAGAAGACCCAGCATTAGAGCAGACTACATAAAAAGCCTCATCAAATTGTTTTTGTAATTGTTTAAGTGGGTCTAGGATTTTCTATGACATGCAGGGAGAACAGTATTTTCAGATTGTGTAAAGCTGATTCTGGCATATTTTAAGGAGGTTGTGGTGATGTGGAAGTCTCCTTCTGTGAAGTTTCTCAAAGGTGGGTAAGGGAGGGATCAAGAGGACTGAGAAGGAGCAAGCAGGAGAAAAAAGGGTGATAAAGGGGCCAGTCAAGGATGAACAGGCTGCCTGTCAGTATGCTTTTCTGTCTAAACCATTCATTTATCATATTCCCATTAAATCATGTTTCTATTTTTTCTGATTGAACTCTGCATTCCAACTGAGTAAATGTGGATGATAACAAAGTTCTAGCTGAATGGGAAAAAGAATAAGTGGCCTGACTACAAGCAACGGAAGTGGAAGTACAAAGCTCAGCAGCTTGTAGATCCAAGTACCAGCAGCTAGGGGAGACCAGGGATCTAGGAGTTACCCACTGGATAAATGAGTATCTCAGATCAGCTGCTGGAGTGATCTAAACTGTGTAAGTTTGTGTGAAACCATCTTGTGTCTGACTACCAGCAATTAGAGTGGGATGGCAATCTCCAGGGTCTCATTAAGTCCCGGAGCAGACCAGGAGACACAGGAATCAGTACACCTGAAGTCTTCAAGAGCATCTACTGAAGTAATACATAGCAGCTGTCTATATATTTCACTAATCGCTTCAATGCTAATCCATCAGAGCGGAGTACAGGCATCAGGCCTTCCATGGTGTTCATGTTTGCACGAGTGCTGTGTGYGTTTATGTGTGTGCTGGTGAAAGTAATGTTCAGGCTGTGTTATGCTGCATGGCTGCTGTGTACATGTGTTGGATGTGGGTGTGTACACACTTTTGGAGGATGCATACTCAGCTTTGCTACTAGCTGAACATAGAGCTATTMGTGACAGAACTGCTGCAGCCTCACATCTGTCAGGCTGTATGATTCAGTGACTTTCTGCAGTACTAGGGTTTGGCTGACCAGCTGTGTGTCCCCTCTATCTTCCTCTTTGCCTTCCCTGAAGCATAATATGAAACTTGCTTTTCCAATTATTTGGGCACYCTCTTGAATGTTCATGACACTTCAAAGTTGTAAGAGGAGCCTCACACTGCCATCAGCTGGCTCTACCAGCCCACTCCAGGACATGCAGTTTGATCCCAGGGACTTGTGTACGCGCAACTGTATTCCCTGACACCTTCCTCACCACTGCAAGTAGTATGTTTTCCTCAAACTCTGCAACTACATGCAGAGACTTGGGAGGCCTGAGAGGAAACCTTGTCAGTAAAAACCAAGATAAACAAGGTGGTAGATGGGCTTCTGTTTGGCCCTACACCACCAAAACCATTCAGGAGCAGGCCCACATTTTGTTTGATTTTTCTCCTGGTGCACTGCACATGTAAGGGTTTCCAGCCRCACTTTACACGCTACACCACGGTTTTAACTTTAACTATGCTATCTTTTTTTTAAAATTCTACCAACAGATATTCAATTTCTAATGCTGGGACATGTTCAGACTGCAATAAAAATTGTCAAACCAAATTATTTTCTTGCATGCAAAGAAATAGGATAGGACTCTTCATGATGTCATAGAGTTAATTTAGCCAGTGATGAAACAGAGTCAAGTGATACTGTAGTTCAAGAGGAGAACTGGACCAGTATTTGGAAGACAGGTATTTTAAAAATTACTAAACGCTCTAATTTCTGTAGACTCAGGAAATCTTGTGTGCTGAGAACAGTCAGAGAGAAACTGTCATGTATGTTTGATCTCTTCTTATTTCTCTCCAGGTTCCACTAAAGACTGCCATTGGGATGCTGAACTGGACAGATCCTGGATCTGAACTGGTGTGCACTTTCTTATGTTACAGCTCTGTATAACTCATCCCTAAAATTATCTTCAATTGTTATGCCTACCAACAGTGAGCAACTCCTAGTATCCTCAGAGCACTAACCCAGCAAAATTTCCCCATTCAGTAATTAATTTTCACAGTTCTGATTTGTGGACAGAATTACACTCATCCTCTTTTAATCATCCTGACTGTATAGGACAGAATGGAAAAGATGACTGAAGGAAAAAATATGCAATCTGATTTTGAATATGTGCAAAAATCAGATGTTTTGAGTAAAAATATGCAGATTTTGGATAATGTTTTCAGATTTTCAGATTCAAAAGGTTGCATTTCTAAGAATAAAGATGTGTCAAAAAATACTAAACCTATAATGAGTGTTTATAGAAAAATCTGATTACTTAATATTATGCATCAAATTACTATTTTTCCTTTTAAAAGGCCTGTACTTCTCTCTATATATGTGCTTTCTTTGGTATTGTCTTCTACTTAACTTCCTGAAATATTTGTTATATAGTTGGTTAATGAAGATGATCTCATGAAACAAATGCTTCTTTATGAAGGGAAAGCTTTTCAATGTTAAGGATTTTCTGAATAAAAGTGTTAAATAATTCATGAACTATTCAAACTAATGTTTGCAAATATATTACTAATAAGCTGTGACGTAATGCAGTCTCAGATATCTGATTAAGGCAATCTAGAATWCTTTGCAGTGATCTCAGTTTACCATTGGATTACAAGAGCTTTTGAACACTGACTCTTTGAATCTGTTACTTGCCAATTCTAATTTATCTTTGACTGTTAAAATAGAAGAATTGAAGTAAGAGAAGTATGTGTCTCTTATCAGTTTAGAATGACATAGGCACCTCTCTTTACATAGGAGGTTAAGCTGTTGAATTCTAAAGGATTTGTAGGTGAACCTTCTTTAAGCAGTAGATAAAGAAAATTAATCTATGTGTAAACGAGAAAAATATTCTGAGAACATATGGAGATAAAATTGATCCAATATATAGCCTGTACTGAAATGAGATCATGGGAAGTACTTAYGTCTTACTACTTTTCCCTATAGCTGTTCTCAGTTCAGGAAACAATTCTTTGTTTTTTGTAGTTTCTTTCTCTTATAGTGAAGAGCCACATCTTCCAGTCTTTCAGAAAGCTCTGTCTACACTTCTAGGGCTTCTACATGAGCAAAAAAAGCAAACGCATTCCAAATTGTAACACTTTCATTTGTCTAGGAACAGAAAAGGTGTCTTGGGAAATACAACTGAGAACACCATTTCACAGTTCTGATGTGAATTTGTGTGCTACTTTGCATGCATTCTCACACGGTTTTGGGATTCACAGCGAGATTGTGCTCTGCTTATTTGCAAGCAGAATATTTAAAATAGATTGACAGTCATGCTTTGTAGGTACCAATGTAAATGTTTGTAATAGAAAAAGCCCAAGTACATGCCTATACTTTATCTCACAACAGCAAAGATCAGAGCATGCTGATGTATGCATTTAAAATATTCTTTCATTGTGCCAGTTGCTGATGCTGACTGATTCATTGCAGAGAGAAAAAAAGAAAAGAAACAGCACACTATCCCAGATTCACAGACCTTGGACATATCATGTCTCAGCAGTCATAGTAGGAAATTTGCAGCAAATGGCACAAATGCTGTCTTACAAGGAATCTATGGGTGTTTATTATGCCTTGAATGAGAATTAAATGCCACTTGCTGTAATCTAATATACCTCAGAAAATAATAGCTCTTAGGAAGTATCTCCATGAGTCGGAGATAAAAGTTATCATYAGATGCAGGCTGTATCAACCTTCAGTTAAAAGAATGGGCTTTCCCAGAAGCAGAGATTACTTTCCCTTCACCCTTTTTCAAAAATCCTTATCATAGTTCGGCATATATCAAAATAACCAGGGAATCTTTTCCATAGAGTTGAGGAGATGTTAAAGAAATAGCAGGCTGCAAAATTTCACAGATTTAAGTCTGAAAAAATGTATTTAAAATCTGTGTTTGTCTATTTGAAAACAAAAACCAAAAAATCGCAGCAAGAAGACATTTCTATCTCAATAATAGCTTTCAAGTGATCAAAACCTGTATCTTTATGTTCACATGATTTTGAAACAGAAGCAGAGATTGAGTTCCATTATTCACTACAAAAAAAAAAAAAATACCCATGAAAAAAAGGAATGTTGTCTGTACTGGATCAGTCTTGCACTGAACACTGTGCTATAGAATTTAATTTATCTTAGATCAATAGTTTCATTTGAACTTTCTCAAAGAACTTTCTCTTTTCTCTGTGTTTTTCTGTGAGCCTATTTCTAAATTAATTATGTGGGACATTTGGCCACAATCCTAAAATAAGGTCTCTTAGAATCAACACCAGGAACTGGGTGTAGTCTCATTGCTGTTACCTTTCTTGTCCTACAAGCAATCTAATATGATTCTGATTTATATTTATCTTATAAGAAACTTACTAAAGAAGGGTATGGTAAAAGTGCAAGAAAAGCCTGCTGTGACACTTCTAGCTTATTTGGTTAGCATCTATGAATAAATAAACAGCTGAGCTGGTGCCACCTTTTATAGCTATTCTTTTTCTTAGCTGGATTTTAAAAGATTATCTCTTTTCTCAGAGCTTTTCCTTTTTATGTGCTCTAGACCTGAATTAACAAGTCATTATTTCATGCTTTTTTTTTTTTTTCAGGCTGATGTTGCAATACAGTAATTGCACAGGCCAGCATGCACATTTCAAGGCTTTTCTTTTGGGTGTTTTCAGAGAGAAACAGCCTCGACTATGATGTGACATCAGTGTAATATTACTATAAATAAAAGCGTAGAGCCGTTACTGATAAATGAAACAATGTGAGTGATGCAGACTTTAAAAGAGACGTAAAGTGGCCATTGTTTATTGTTCCATCAGAATGCCCTCTATTCCGAGTTTAACAACTGAGGTTTCAGTAGACACCGATCAGTAAGACTTCTGCTTAGCTTCCACATTTATCAATGATGCATGAACTTCATCTAAACAGCTGTAATTTGTCAGGAATTCTTGTATGAAACTAAAATCACAACAAAATAAGCAAGACAGAGCATGAGAATATTGTACCTTAAGGGCAATGCATACATTAATTAATTTTAACTATGTTTCTAAATCAAATTATTTGTATTAAGGTGTCCTGTCATCAGTAAACTAAAAATAGCAATTATCACTAAAGACATTTCATGATTATAAATGCTGAGTCAGGGAATCTCCCTTAAGACTAAAAGTGAACAAATTGTGCAGAATGAAACCAGACTCAATGTAATCCTTGACTTCCAACTGGGATTGCAAGTAGGCCTAAGTAAAACAGAACCTGCGAACTTCAGCAGGACTCAGAATTCAGCAGGATTTTATCCCATTATAATTTTAGGTAAAAAAACCAGCAGGATTTTTATCAAGAAAGTAGAAAAGTGTGTTAGTTAGTTGGTTGATTGGTTAGTTAGGTTTTTTCATTTGTTTCATTTTTTGTTGGGTTTTTTTGGTTGGATGGTTGGTTTGGGAGTTTTTTTGTTTGTTTGTTTTTTGGTTTCTTTTTTTTTTTTTCTGTGGGACCGGGGGAAATACTGTCCGGGAGAAGGATATGAAGAGCAGCTTTAGGACAATAACATCTCAACCATTGTTACTATTTCTCCTCTGGTACTGAAAGGCCTATGCATTTTGGATATAAAAGGAGGAAGCTGTAAACTTTCTTCAGGAATGATAACAAGCTGAGGAATGCTGAAAATTCAGAAGAGAAGATGGCAGTAGGCCAATTAGGTAAAATATGATTATTTAATTCTGTATCCCTAAGTTTTCTAATAATTCCTTCTTCCAGGTTTTCACATGTACTAGTTCCACTGTGAAAGAAATACATTCACTGAAAGAAATTTTAAACATTGATATTTGTATTGATTTAATACTTCTTAAAAGTAGTCAATAATAATATCTGTGGCTGGACTGGGGTGCAACAGCTGTTTTGATTGTAGCTCTGTAGTTCTATTTGGGGTTTTTTTAATGGCTTTTACCCAGGGTTGATTAAAACAGCACTATTACAAACAAGGTAAGAGAGCACAGATATTTCTGGATTTTCTGAACTCATTTACAGCTACCAGAGCCTAGAGATGAGTCCTTCAACTCAAAACACTGTGGGCTAGGCAGATAAAAGAGAAAGAAACAAATATCCTCACTTTTTGTAACATTTTGGGTTTGGCTGGTGTGAACTACTGAGTAAACCTGTTCTTGGTAGTGCATGAGATCACTTTTCACTGGATGTGAACATATATGATACTTGCTGAAGCAGTTTTGGAAAGGACTTTAATTCCCATTAATTCTCTTTGGGTGACAACTATCTTTTTTGGAATTGTGATTGCTTTTATGATTTTGAAACTGCACCTAAATGTACTTTCATGTGAAATAAAGAATTTATATGTTTTTTATGTAAAATCAKTTTTTGCTTTTACAATAGAGATCTATTAATTTTAGCAAGTACAATAAGTAATTACAAGTACAAAAAGTACAAAACTTAAGTTTACAAAATGGCAAAAGTAATGGTTTGGGGAAACAAAATAACATTAATAATAGACTTGGAACAGAGAAGGTATGTTTTGCTCATTATGGAAAATTAATAGGTTTTGTAATTTTCCTTTTATATTCAAGAACAAAAGACCAAAACAAGATTCTCAATGTTGCCAGAGAACTAGAAGACAAGAAATACTACATTCTCATTTGACCTCCTGCTTATCATTAGAAGAAAATATACACCAAGAATCAAGTTGAGTAAGAGATGTCATACAGACAGTCCTGATTGTCAGTTTAGCCTGAGTAGATCTTTAGTATTTATTTTATTTATTTTTACCTCTGATTTTGGTTTATTAAAAGGGCTTATTTGACTACTGTCACTAACACTACATCCTAAGATGTATGTTGAATAATGCTAGGGTTGTTATAGGTCCTCTTAATTTCTAGGTATGAAAAGAAGGCCCAATGATTTCTTTTTAAGCTGTCAAGAATGCACCAGGGCTTCTCAAAAATGTCATCACCCTGCTGCCTACATACCCTGGAGACTATTTAACACTGCAGGGAGGAGAAAGTAATAGAATATTGCATTAATTGTTCTTGCTGTTATTCAGCCATGAGGAATTCTGAAACACCTGAAAAGATACGACTGGTCCCAGTTGGATAATACTGTAGTTTTACTAGTAAGAGCTAAGGCAAGGAGCCAAAAAAGACATGAGATTTCTCAAATCAGAAGAATTTAAAATTGAAATTAGAGAGGAGACAAAAAGCAGGCTAGGAGCCAGAAGCTCAAACAGAACTGCTAACAGGTCTGGTACAATCACATTCTATCTGTTATGAATTATATAGCCTTTATTTAATCTCAACAGTCTTTCAGTGGTAAAACAATCCTGTTGAAAGATAATTAAAGTGAAATATCATAAAACCTTGCTTCATTTAAATCTTCTTTTAAGGTTTTTTCCATCTTGCATGAAGGCAAATATGCATTTATTTACCTCTCAAACTACAGGAGCTGGTTTGCAATAAGAGAGACTTGAATGAAAAGAAGTGATTGGTGAAGGAAAAAGGTCAGTGTCTTTATAAGTATTATCAACAGAGAGAAGCAAGTACAAAGAAAATTAAGCTTATGTCACATAGCAAATAAAACTTCAAAGTGAACATTTTAATATAAGGCTAGCCTAGCAAAAAAAAAAGAGGGTATATTAATGTTTATTTAACTTTATCTTCTGTGTTATTATTTTTAAGGCACAGCAGTACTTCAGAATTGTGTTTGAGGTACTGGCCTACAACATTTGACCACACTTACAGTACAAGTGTAAAATCAATTTTCTGCACTCCCATTTATCTCGGTACTGATTTTAGCTGGCTCTCTAACAGAATGACTCTACTGGAGAGGTTATTTTACTTCAGAGTGGCATTTCAGAAGCCTTAAATGGTCTGAAGAGATGGCATGTGACCTTTAGGAATATTTTTAACGCTGCTTTCCTCTGAAGAAGAATTATTTAACCCTGTGTGGTTGTATGAACATAAGTCCCTCACTGTTCTCTTTGTGCATCTCAAAATATATCTGRCATTGACTTGTTTCAGCTTAACCAACTGTTAACCATACTGAACTTTTTAACAGAAGCTGAGGATAAAAACTAGATTGAAGGTACTTATCTGCTGCTTTTTTGAGGGAACATTTTGAGAAGATTAACTTGTTTCATTTATAATTTTGCAAGTTATATCTCTGGATTCTCAGACTTTATGATATTTTTGTCACTGTTTCAAATATAGTGCTGGTGTTTGTCCAAATAAAATTAAAACAAGGGTCTTGAATTGCAGAGATTGCTGATTAGTAACCATAGTTTAGAACAAAAAGGTAGAAATTAGAAATTCTCGACTATACTATATCAATCAAAACAATCACCAGTCCTTTAGAATTCTTACTCAGACAAATAAGTGGCTCAAAAATAAATTCAGATCATGACAAATGTATTAAAGCACTTGATAACCCTAGAGATCAATATCTAATTAACCCTGAGCAATGCACTATTACAGAATTGGCTACCTAGCAAAATATAATAGACAGCAAAACAAAAAGAAATATAAGCAAGTACTGGGTGTATAAGAATAAYTGAGAGAAATATAAAGGAAGAAAACATGTCACCATGCCAGTTAACCCAGTTTGTTAATAACTGGGTTAACAATCCAACAGAGTTTTGACAAAAGGAAGAGTTAAAGATTCAAAAACAATGTAGAACCTGACCACAGCCATGCGAGAATTCRTAAGAATTCCTTAAAGTACTCCCACTGCACCTTTTGATACAGAAGAAATGAAAACTCTGCAACAAATAGGATAGCTAAAGAAGTTAAAGTCTTTGTCTTTTCCAGTAGTGTAACTACAGAACGAATAGTTTTTAGTATGAATTCTCAGTTTTATCAGACCGCAGCAAATTTCATAGATGCTCTGACGGGATAAAACACGAAGAAATTAAATGTATCATTATTCATAGTTTAGAGGCTTTGTGGTCCAGTCCTTACTTATRTAATATTTAAATTGTAGCCTGGCTGAGCAATTCAGACTTCAGATTTTTGGAGAACTAATATAGGCCTTGAACTGGGACACTGAATTTTATCCATAGTAACTGCAAAAGAAAGACTGCTCCAAGGGCTAACTTGGGAGTTTAACTACTTCATTGTGAAGAACTGCTCTCTGGGGCTTCCCCTGGGCACCTGGGTGTGACAGGTTTCCTAAGAAAGGCAGCTGAGTTGCATCCCAGTAGCTATGCCTTACAAATATCTTTGCCTTTGTTGTCCAAAGCCTGAATTTAACTAAGTCAAAGTGGCTTTGCAAGGTGATGCTTTATTTTGAATTTTTCTTTTCTTACTCCACAGACCACAACTTTTCATTTTCCTAAAGGGAGAGAAATCTCCAGCCATAAATGCTGCTGAGTTAGTGGCCCATATGCAGGAATTTTCCTTAACTGGTGTAGTAATTTCAGCCTTAGATCTCAAGTTCACAAGATAATTTCTGTAAGTAAAACCTCATTTAGGGAAAATATGTAGCACAGTACTGCCACATCAAAACTTACTCCCATGCTAATGTTTTTTCAGAATGCAGTCAGGACCAACTATAATACCATTAGGCTTCATTTAATTTCCTCTCCTGTTAGAAATATGTCACAGAGCATCACACTGATATTCAGAATACTAAATGCAAATTTACATACTTTCATGGATAGTTTTCTCATTTATTCTTGTGTCAACACTATCCTTTTCTGCTACAAGCTCTCTTCTCTCTAATGAAAAAAAAATTAAATTCTCAGCATATGCTTTTTCATATGTAGCAATTTCTGTAATTTCCTTCCTCTTAGCCATCCACCCCTTTTCTTCTCTTCTCAACATCATCATCTTATGCGAAAGAAAAACATTTTTTTCATTTATTGCTATACCTTAATTGTCTTCAGTCTTGATCTTATAATTTGTGCAACACCTGCAATTCTTTCATTTAATTTTAGATATTTCTTATGTTTCTACAAATTTATACTAAAAAAGCTTTTGGTCTCTGATTTATTTGCCATCAGCACATTACAATTTTACTTTTGGTTATCTAGACTTCAGTTTTCTATGTTGATCTACTGGTTTTTTTTACTCCTCATGAGCTCTTTTGAGTTAAGCATATACTTGCTACAAATCTCTATTAGGCAGAAAAAAAAGTACAAAGTGTTATGAGAGATCAGAGTGTGTTAAATGATACATGACAAGGTGCTTCTAAATTCCAGGAAGAAGTAGGAAGGTGATTGTATTATGAAGATCTGTATCCTATCCTACAAGTCCATGATATTTTGGGAAGTTATAGACATTTTTGCAATTACACATGTATATCCGTTTTAAAAGTGGCCCGTGAAGCTCAACTTGGGTTGAGGAATATCTGACATTATACAGGGCAGCCTAAAAGAAATTCAGAAAATTTTAGTGAGACTGCCTGCCTTAAAAATTCAATTTTAATTTGTGAATCTTGCTGAATAGTGATTTCAACAGTTTAAAACAAAGGTCTCACTGATGCATTGGTGGGGCTACCTAAAAACAGGCTACACAAAGACTAGACAAAACTAAGAGAATAGAAGTGATTATATTTATTGAAGGGCCTTCAGGTACATTAGGGCAGTCAAAGCCCCCAGGGGCTGCACCCAAAATGGAGAACAGGGTCATGGGTTTTCATGCTTTTATAACTTTAGTCCATTTGCATATTGGGGGTTAATCCTCCAATTACAGCTTGAGCTAACGAAGTCACTTACCCCAAGTTTACCTCCCCCCTAACCCACTTCTGTTTACATTTCTTGGGGCTTGAGACAGTAAGGTGTCCTTGAATTTCAGGCCTAGAGAGGATTTGTTTTGTCTGACCAGAGTGGGAGAACAGTAGCTAACAGTCTATATGGAGTTTAGAATTATGCACTAAACAATTACAGGATGTGAAAAATATAAAAGCTAAAATCCTAGGGCATCACCACTAGTCCAGCAATCGCTCTCTGTTGGCGTAGAAATGTGACTGCCCAAGAAAGAGTATAAAATATGGTTAACAATATATAGTATTTCCTCTTAAGTGTTTTCTCCATCACCAGGCACTTGCAATATAGTAACTGCCTGAGCTAGAAGTAGCCAGTAGGCTTTTTTTAGTCCTCTGTGCACACCTGTGCACTTGCACAGTTTCTCTTGAAACAGTATAAATACACTAATAGTTTCAACATGTTCTGGTAAAGAATTCCCCGTCTCCAATATATGTGACTTAAATTGCCCCTACTACTGCCACAATACCCAAATTTGCTTTGAATCTGAAATTCAGACCCAAGTGACTTAAAAAAATGTTTTATTAGAAGGTCCTTGGTTTTTGAGGCATGGGCATTACTTTATCCATGTTGCTCTGTCAGACTACAACCATTACAGCTTGACAAGAAAGTAATTGATTTTGGAATTGGTGATGTGCTCTCCACTCTACCAATGCTCCTCTAGTAGCTACAGTAGCATGCATCAGTTGAATATTTTCTGCAGAACAAAGGTGTATTTACCCCACATGCACAGTATCACTGAACTTCACAGACTTGTTATTCACTGTCCCTTCCACRGAGCTCAGCAAGGGATTTTAAAGTGTGTAGTCTAGCCCATGTTCTTCATTCRTTTTGCCAGCTTCCCTGGGTATGTGAATTGGACGTACTAATTAATTTCAGATGCAAAAACATCAGCACTGTGGTTCATCTTCCTTATCTGTTACACTACATTATATCCAAATATAATTTGGGCAAAGTTATATTTTTTAATTTCTTTTTTTGTTGTTCATAGAGAAAGGCTCCCATGAAGTAGACAAGCACAGTTTTTAAACTGGAAAATCCTTATGAGTTTAACCAAAGCTCAAGTCTTTGTCTATTAGCAAGACATGYAGGCCCATACATAATCTGGCAGCGGAGTTTCTGCTATTACAGTCACTATCTCAGCAGCTCTATGTTTGTTCCCTTCATTCAAGTATTTTAAGTTTTGCAAAGTTAGAGGTAACATGGTCACGGTACCTTCTTCTTCACTAATTCAAATACTATATCAAAACCGGGCAATATTGACCAGGAACAAGTTATGTTTTAGGCTTCTGACCTGCAAAATTTTTRAATTCCAGATGTCAGTTTTTTAAGTTGGTAGAAGCCACAAATAGAGAACTATTTTCGATAGCAAAACAGTTCTTTGTAAACGTCGGAGAACGTGGCAATAGTTGTTTTGCACCAGCCTTGGAGCTTGGTGAGTCATAGACGCAAACATTTAAAATGGCAGCCAGAATTGCTGATTCAGCATACTTGGCCAAACATACCTAAAGCTAAATTAACCTAAACCCCCAAGCTAGACTCTAAATTCCTTAGTTAATTATCAAGCTCTCCACGTGCCTAAACTTAGGCACTCCACATTTTCATTAATACCCTGCTGGAGAATTAGGTACCTATCTTCTAGCTCACTCCATTTCCATCCAGAGTTTAGACATCAGACAGGCAGCAAMTTTTTTGCTTAATAGCCCAGGGTTTGTGTCTGCTGCCATGATTCTGGTCTTAGGGACAGCCCCTCCTCAGAGGAATGTCAGAGTCTTGAGGAGGCAAAAGATCAAAGGGCAGCAGATGGAGAAGGAGTCACAAAATTTTCTTACGCCTTAAAGTTGAACAGCCACAGAAGCAAGMGTTAGTTATAAAAAGTCAGATAGAGACCAGGCAAGCAAACATAAATATTAGTCTAGGATGATGGGCAAGGGAAAAGGAAGAGTTCCAGATCTGTGACCTATTCCCAGGAATTGGTCTTTCTTTTATCCAGGGACTATGAATTCAAAGTATAGAAATGTGTTGGCACTTCCATGGCACGATCTAACTCTAATGACACTGAGTCATATTTAAATACATGAGTTTGTACAATATTAATCACAGTATGTTTTTTGTGTCTGCAAAAACCACTTTGTCGCTCAGAAAGTATTATTCTGGAAATGACCACATGGTACAACCAAACTCGTTTTCTGTCCTTCTGTGTCACCTAGGTTAGGCTATTTTTCGTACAAAGCCATATGTCAGAGCTTAGCAAAGTAATGCAGTATTTTGGGAAGTACTTCTCTTGAACCTAACTGGGTTTGGTTCCTCCCTCCCATAAAACAGGAGTAACAGGTAATTAATCAATAAAAAAAAAAAAACAGCTATACCAGTGAAAAGATGTCGAATTCTGTGTATGTCTATTAAAAAAATACAGATTTAGACATATTTGCCTAAGTAATTCTACACACCTGAAAAAACTCTTCTAGAATTAATGTTAGCTTTTTTTGATGGTAGAAATATAGCTATTGGGCTTCTTTTTCCACTTTTTTTTACACACATAGGTAAATTATATTAAGTCAGTTTGCAAGAGTGATAAAAGTCATTAGCATTTTGCATTGCCTCTGCTTCTTCCATGTATYGTAGCCACTCATTTTTAAGCACAAATAATTCTAGAAACATTGGCTAACTGAAGTGACCTGAAGAATGGTCAAGCCAATAGCGTGAATTGAATAATTGTTCACTTTAGCATGTATTTCTATTTAGGCTCCTCAATCAATAAGATATCTGTAATTTAAAAAAAAAAAAAAAAGAAAAAAAAAGAAAAAAAAGAAAAAAAAAGAAAAAAAATCACCTACCTCAGAAGTAATGAAAATGGAAGTAAAGTCCTACTAGGCATGTCTAGAGTTGCATTATCTGGGTCACCAAGAAATCTATTTCGTTTGTGCACTAACCTTGAAACATTTAATTTGGAACCTCTCAGCTGTTCATTGTTTTTCAAACAAAACAAAACAAAAAAGACCCTTAAGGTCTCCACTCAGAAAAATATGGCACTGTCAGTAGGTATGGGCTTATCTTAACGATTTTATTAATTTGGCCTATGTATTAGATTGGGTTTCATTTAATGTAAAAATCTAAAAGTTAATTTCCCCTGTTGATGAGGAAAGAGAGAGAGTTTCTTCARAGGATAGTTCGGAGAAATCTTGGGACAGGTTCAGTTGCCTGTGAAGATGCCTGTCTCTTTCTGTTGAATCATGGAATCATTAAGGCTGGAAAAGACCACTGAGTCCAACCTTTGACTGAACCGCCACTATCGTCAACTAAACCATAGCACTAAGTGCCACATCCGGCTGTTTCTTGAACACTTTGAGGGATAGTGGCTCCACCACTTTCCTGGGCAGTCCATTCCAATGCTTGACAACCCTTTCAGAGAAGAAATTCTTTCTGAATTGACTATGATTGATTATAGAGGAAGCCTGAACAGCTGGCTTAAATGAAATGTCCAGCTTGGCAAATTTTAGAGGTAGGAGAGGTGAGTTCCAGTCCAGGTACAGGTATGGAACTGAGGGCCATCATTGCACAGCCTGTCCCATTAGCCCTTTGCTCCAACAGGAATTATACTGACATCATATCGGTACTGATCAGAATGAGTTAGGAGATCAGAATTTGGGCTGAAGTGTTTAAAAATTGTTGCAGAGGAGTCCTTGGGAAAACTCCAGTTTCATACAGGTCAGTAGCAATTCTTGCCTGATACTTCCAAGAGGCAATGCAGAGTTATGCTGTCCATAACCCTACTCTGTGTCTAAACAGCACATTTCAGCCTCTGGGTAGTAACAATAACAGATGCTTATTATATTTAATTATTAACCATCAGCTCTTTGAACTTATCACCTTAGTCTCTCAGCACCTGCCTGATGGATGGCAAAGTTCCCATAATTTCAACTTCCATCAGTCAGTAAGTAAAAGGTGAGCATCTGCTAGTGCTCACCAACCCCTCAGGATATATTCGGCTATCGTTATGATTGTTCCTGATGGTGTTTTACACAAAATAAGTTAGGGTGAAAAAGGCATGCTAGGTTATTTTACACATATACAATGTCAAAGTATTTATTGCCCTGAATATGGCAAATTTTAAATATAAATAGATAATACCAGTAGTACATTTATTATTAAATTTAATATTTATGCAGTGACATAAATTTACATGTCCTTTTAAATGCTTCTGTATTTTAGAACTGATCCGAAGCTTTAGTTAAAGAAAGGAAGGAAAAGTAAGGAAGCTATGGGGAAGCTGTACTTTACCCTATCCGCCATTGTTTTTTCTGCACCTAAAGTTATGTCCATACCACAGAGTGAAGAAATCATCTTTGAAACTGTAAGCAAACAAGGTAAGTTCTCATTGTGCCATTAAGAAAGCTAGTAGATTCTGCTCAGAGGTAGGACTCTGAAACGCAGAGCCTACGAACATGGATATGTTGCCTTCAGGACTCAGGCTGCTAATACAGCTCTATTGGCATCTAGTGCATGTTCTCTGCATCAGTGCATCCCCTTAGGTCAGAATACCTGCACCCTCCCTCACTGTGCCACAAGGAGGAGTTTGGAAGGTGCTTACAGCAGCAGTCAAAGAGTCTCTTCCAGTCATCCCGTTCCATGGAGCTGAGTCTCAGGGAAAATTCGAGTATTATGTGCAATGCATTAGCAATTTTATAATTTAAAATCTGATTTCCTCTCAAAGTATTTTCATAAGTTAGTCCAGAATAATGAAGCAGTTTGCATCAGTGTCATCCAGGAAACTTTCAGGGTGACTACTGCTGCATTCTCTCCCAGGGCTACACCCCTAAAGAGATCTTATTGCTGAGAGAATATGATATTCCCTTGCCTCATACATGATGTGAAAATTATCTAGAAAGTCACGTTACTTTTAGGACTTGGTAATGGAGCTTGGAATTCATGTGAGTCCAGTGCAAAATGTCGATGCAATAGCACACCAATAGACAAAAAGAGTATTTCAAACATCTGGTAAGTTGTGAAGAGCCCCTCCCCATCATGCCTGGCAAAATGCGAATAAAATGGCCACTTAAAATTTGAGCAGTAACCTTTGAATATTGCACACAGGTTATGGCTGGGTATAGAACAGAATTGTGTAATCTATTCCTGGTGCACAGCTGGCATACAAGCAGGGGGCAAACACACACACACATCACAGATCAAAGCTGAAGGCAAATTCTGGTAAGATGAAAGTGAAGTATATACAATTTCCCAGACATATTCCTCTGGTAGTAGGCATATAAATCATGAAATCTCTATGGCTGCCCACCAGACATGAAGTTATGTACAATTTATGTTGAAAACTTATTATTGTTGAAGAACAGACTTTATATTTTTAAATACTTTCATAATTGTATTGTTACATGCTTGGATGTATATGGAAAACATTTTTACATTCATAAACATGAAAAAAGTATTTTTCCAATTTATTGATTGGCAATTATTGTAAGTGGTGCAACTGTGTATGACTTCTTATACCCATTATAAACAAAAAAAATTTTACAAATTCAGAAACTGAGGAGACAACACAAGTGTTTTTTGAAGTGCTAAGAAGATGTTTGGAAACCAGTTAATACAAATTGTGACTATGGTAAGGACCTTCTTCAAAGAGGCAAAAGAAAATCTCACTATTTGAGAGACTCTTACTTTCCCTGGTTTTTGGGGCTGGTCTCCTTCTTCAATTTTAGGAAGAGCTGATTGAGTCTCCTGTGGAGTTCCCGTCTCCTATTCAAGGATGCCTCAGCAAGACAGGGGGCCTTTTGCAGAACAGTCTCCCTCAGGGATCCCTGGCTGTGAAATTTCTGGTCTGTGTCTTGATAATTGCAAATTTCTTCATCTCTAACAATTTTTTTCAACAGCCACTGAAAGAGGAGAAGAGGATGTTTCAAAGCCTCTGTTGACATTTTAGAAGGTCCCTACTAGTTACAGCTTAATTAACTTTATGACAATGTTTAAGTTRTTATATCGTCTTTCAGAAGTGATTTGAGGGTAATTTCCATTGTTTGCATGAATATCTCAGGCAAGTCAGACAATTAAAATAGAGATTGTACCACAACAGTAAAATTATATATCAGAGATCTTCTGAATATGTGATAGGGTTATTTTTATCAGATACGCCTTCTGAAACTCCATAAAAGGTGCTCATTTACTTCCCTCAGTTACCCCACATTGCAGCCAACTATGAAAATCTCCTGTAAAAGTATTATATGCTGCAAAACCCCTGACAAAYACCTGTCTCATATGATAAAGCCATCCAAATCTTAATTAATTTTATTTAAAACAATAGAAGTGATACTGAGATTTTTCTCAAATCCATTTTGCTATTTGTTAGCATAAAATCAAAAATGTTTTCTTCTTCTACAACGTTTCGATCACTCTTTGTCTTGCTTCTTACATAAGAAGCTGAATGCAAATGTTGGCTTTTGTGTTCTGTGATATTGTCCATGCATTTTAGAACCTCAAATGTGGGAACTTTCAGAATATGCTAATTTTATAAATTTATTTTTCCTGTGTTGCTTAGTTCTCTGAAGATCCCCAAGCAATTCAACTGTAATCTCCAAATAAATGACAGTGAATCTAAATTTTTCCAGAGTACTGTTTTGTGCTGGTAGATATCTCACACTAACCAAGGGTATATAGATAGATTTGCAGTTTAAAATTTAATAGATTTTTTTTTTTCAGTGTCTGGCTGCATGATTTAAAATGATCATTTTTTTCAGCAGTTTTTCTACTCATCTTTCCCTGCTACTGCTGAGTCAGAGAGTTCAGACTGTTTAATTGAAAATGGAGTTACAAGTCTTTGCAGCCTGATCAAAAATCAAAAAGAGTCAATAGAAAGACATCCTTTGACTGAATTTAGAAAGCCGCTCCAAAAACTTTAGGTATATTCAAAGCATATTTATTAACATAATTTAAAGCTCTCTCCCAAATCCTGCTATCACGCAATCTTAGCTAAGCATAGACACGGAGAACTTTGGCCTGTTTTGGCTAATTGTTCTTATTTTCCCTTGGTTTTGCTGACCTTATTTTTGGAAAAATAATTATTTTAAGTTAAGAAACATTTGCCTTTATAAAAAAATAAAACCTCTCAAACCTATTTGAAGTGGCAACAAAGGAGCAGCACACTAGTGCTGGGGGCTGATGCGAGAATTGAAATKAGGTCCTTTCGCAGTCAACTGCTGTCCCTGTTTGCCCTTTTTCAAAGTCAACAGCCTGAGAGCATCGCTGCTCAGACTCTGCCAGCCCATTCAGTAGGTCAGCACGAACTGCAGAATGCCCTGTGTTCTCCCTGTATTCTCCCCGTACGCACTGTGAAGCCCTCACCGCCGTCTTGGCAGGACACCTGGGCATTAGGCCCTTGAGAAGAGCCAAAAGGAGGCAGTCTGAAAGTCCTACTACACTGGTGCAGTTATCAGAGACGGTGTTCAGTATCCTTCTGATATTGTGATCAAAGATTCAAATGAGACCATGAAGAGGACGYAGAAAGACACTTAGGTTTGTAAGAAACAAAGAGAAAGGTTGCGACTGGAAGAGAATGAAGCCAGATTTCCCTTCATTTACAAGAAAAGCCTTTACCATACAGATTATCTTGATTCCACCATCTGAGAACTGGCAGAAAGTGAAAGTGTCACCCTGAGATTTGCGGTCTTTTGATGTTTTCATTTCTGTGATGGAGTTCTCACGCACTTTCTGTAAACACAGTTACGTTTGGCTAACCGTTCCTTTTTGTTTTCATTCCTTCTCCTGAGGCGGAGAAGTTTGATGAACTTTTCATTTGACCAGTGTGGTTGGAGAGGTGGTCACCTCATCCTCCAATCCATGGTCATTCCTAAGAACATATATATATGAAGTAAAATAAACAGCTGAAGGCATTTTCCTAGCTTTTTTTCTGTCCTGAACTAAGCTAGGTCTGCTTAGTGGTTCTTTTCGTGTCCAAGTACGACATGAAAGCATCATTGTACCATTTTCAAACRGTAGAGGTAGATGACAATGTAACAAAAAAAGCAAATCAAATGTCATTAACAATATTAACAATATTTTTTTTAGAGTTGTGGCACTTTGTGTTATAGAAATACAGCTGTGGCCACTCTAGTTAACARCAGTGCAGATATGCTTTCCTGTGCATAAATTTTGCACTGTTTGTCAAATGCTTATCTAACTTTTGTTCCCTTATATAAATATATAAATAAAAAAAATATTATAAATAATATAAAAAAGGAGGAAAGGTGAAGAGAATCGAGGAGAAAATGTTTTTTTGTGTACAGTCTATATACAGTAGAGCTTTGACCCTTCGGTGGGTTCTTCTAATGCAAAACCCTAAGGCATCTTAGCAGGTAGAATGAAAAAAACATGTTTTCCTGGGTTTATTTATGAACACAAGAGGACTTCACTAATTTGTACCATGCATAGGAAGACACATAGGAAATTACAGAGTAAATGAACACTTTGTAGACCAGAATTTTATTCATTTATTTTCTGATTGTCATTTGTTTTCATGTATTTGCAGCGATGCATCATTATACTGTTGCTGTTATTTATCTTCATACTGCTGCCACCTTAATAAAAATCAGTTTTGAAAAAAAACCCAAACCTGAAGTATTATTCTCATTAAAGGGGTCTATTGGTGCCTAGAAAAAGAATAAGAGAAGGAATCCTTTCTAGTGCATAGGTCACTTTTACAAAGTCATTAGGAAAAAGAATGTTCAAAAGTATGTTGTTCAGATGTCAAATGCACAAATAAATGTTTTGGAGAATGGCATGTAAAGTGGTGTCATAGTAATGATAGTGAGTCTCAATAAATCTGTTTCTAAATCTTTACTGGGATATAAGAAAGTGATAGGTGATGTTTTAGGTTGAAAGTGTACTTCTTCAAAACACAATTTATTTTAAGCAGTATCTACTCATATATATATACCAAATAAATGAAATATTATAGTGGTTCCCACTTTGACAAACAGCTAGCACATCTAGTCAATAATATTTGAAGTTTTGCAAAAATTATTTAGGCATTGAATCCTTTCGCTCAATGATTACAGACTTTGCATTCAAATTTGCACCCTAGTCACTTTTATATGAAGCAGAAATAGTTGAATACGGTGCCAATCCCCCAAACTGCTCTGAGTGACATGAGCAATACAAGCATWAGTTCTTCTTGGCCCTTAGAGTGAGTCCAGATAACTGTACAATCCATGTCCAGTAAATTTAAGAGACTTGCTCTTCCCTGCTCTGTTAGCACAGGTTACCACCTTTGTTCCCTGCAGTTAAAGCTGATATGCACCCCTATAATTTAGAATGGCTTAGAAGGTGGTCTATGTTTGCCATTTTTACCTCTCTTATGGGCACAGTAGCCTCTGTCTGTTTGAGGGCAATAATCTCTTTATCATTTCACCCGTGGCCACCTGAAGGCACTCCTTAATGTATAAAAGTCCAGAAAAATTCTTTCAATACAGCTTTCTATCTCACCTAAAATAAACCCAACTGGTCTTTATGCTTGAATATTATACATATTTTATGCATTCTATTTGATCATGTCTGAAGGTATTGATAGCTGAAAAATTTTTCAGCAAAGCATTTTATTCAACACGTGCTACACTTTTTTTCCCATACTTCCATAAGCTAGATAGCCTGGACAACATAACTTCTGTAAAAATATATAGCAGGCCTTGAAAATATTTTTTCCTTTTTTCTTAAGTCAGACAACTCAAATGAAAGTAAATTCTATAAAAAGTGAGTGCTTTATGGGTTTAATAATGAGAAATAGAAATATCATCTCAAGGAAAAAATATCAGTTTTAGTTTGAAATCAGTCCAAGTTAATATTTATAACTTCAGAGTGAACTTCAAAAGATTTGAAGTTCCAGAAATCAGATTGATTTTTAAAACTGTTACAGTCAGAAATCAATAATTTGCTTGACTGAAGAATGCATAAATTAAACCCACATTGCTGAAATGCTAGCAAGAACTCTAGATACTGTCTCGTGTGGAGACTTTCTGCCTTTATTTTATCTTCTTTAGGAAACTCCCATAGACACTACAGCACTTAAAGACTAAAAGCCTAGTTCTGGACCATCCTTCGTTCTCTACATTTCTTTTTCAAATTCAGCTATAAAATTTAAAGTCAAGAGGAAAATAAGATCATCTGGTAAACTGCAGCATATCAATGGTCATTGGATATACAGAATTTCTTCTTACAATGATTGTAGTAATTTGCATTTGGCTAAAATCTAACTTCTGTCTAAAAGATATCTTCTAAAAAATGTACACTCAGTCTGAACTGAACGACATCTTGTCATGGTTTAACCCCAGAGGGCAGCTCACCCCACACAGCCACACGTCCACTCCCCTTCAATGGTATGGGGAAGAGAATCCCCAGAGCAAAAGTGGGAAAGCTCATGGGTTGAGATACAGACAGTTTAGTAGGTGAAGCAAAAGACATATGCACAAGCAAAGCAAAACAAGAAATTAATTCACCACTTCCTGTGGGCAGGCAGGTGTTCAGCCGTCTCCTGGAGACAAGGGCGCATTTATGTGTAGCCATTGGCTGGGAAGACAGACACCATCACTACAAATGTCCTCCCCTTCCTTCTTCTTCCCTACAGTTTAGATGCTARGCATGACCCATGTGGTATGGAATATCCCCTTGGTCTGTTGGGGTTGGGTGTCCTGATTGTGTCCCCTTCCAGCTCCTTGTGCACCCCCAGACACATTGCTGGTGGGATGGAGTGAGGAGCAGAAAAGGCTTTGGTTCTGTGTAATCAGTGCTCAGCAGTAGCAAAAACACGCCTGGGTTATCAACACTGTTTCCAGCACAAATCCAAAGCACAGCTCCGTACTAGCTGTTCTGAAGGAATAGAGCCCTATCCCAGCCACAACCAGCATACACCTACAGATGGAGAATCTGCTTGGCAGTTTCCTCCCATGATTAATGCTCTATGCTTTACTTCTTAGCATCTGCCTGGCACTGTGAGCCACTGATTCTTGTTACACATCTCCTTGCTGAATGTCATATTTTCTCCCTCAGAAGAGCGTTATCTGCTGCAGTATCTTTTCTGCGATAAGTTAATAAGCGAAAGCTCTAAATTTCATACGATGGGGACTTTTACAGTTTTCAAATCAATTTTGTGGCTCTTTTTAAGTACTTGCTAATTTTTAAAGCTATCTAGAAGCATCCAGTCTCAGCTTCCTCAGTGCATGTGAGCTATCTATTAGCCAGCTGCTTATGCATCTTGGAACCGTATGAGAGCTCTTTACTGTGGCAGTGCCCTTGGAGATTAGGAAATCATATTCCTCTCCAAGATCACCACTTCCCAAGATTCACCTAACTTACTTGTCCTTCAAGATGTAATTAAAAAAAAAAAATTCTGCATTTTTGGTGTTCACTAGAATAACAATGTACCCAGTTTACCGTCGTTGAATAAACTGCTCTTACCATTATTTATCTTCTCACTATTCCCTTTACAATTAGCACTAATATAGTAGCGCACCACTTACAAAGAGATATTTCACGCTGACACTTGTTTTTTGACAACCTGTCAGTCATGTAGTTTAAACCCAAATCTTATTGACACCTTGTATTGTGTCAGGTTCTTTAGTTAGATAAAAGGAGGTAGACACTTGTCTACATTATCAGAATAAACATACATACCATTTTCAAACACAGTTAAAATGTTATCACATAAATAATTTTATTTTATGAGACCAGTTATCTAAAACCACAACGTTGACTACCATTAATTATGTTCTTAATTTTAAACACTTTTGAACTCAATCCTACTTAATCTTTTCCATTATTTTTCTGCACATGGTGGTGACGCATTAATTTTGCATTCATACAGTATCAACAATCTCAGATATTCAAAATCTTACAAGGATTCCTATATTTAATAAATATTGATACTGTCAGTCCTCAGACATCCTTAGAAGTGCAGACATATTTACAATATTCCGTTTCAACTAAAGAGCCAGAAAACAAGTCTGCTATATTGTACTTGTTTCGTTACAAGCACTTAGATTTATTGAACACTTATGTCTTCTCTGTCTCCTTACTAGTAATTTTGTCATTTATTTTAAGAATAGGATACATGCTTGTTTCTTCCTCTTGAACAGCTTCTTTCTTTTCCTGCTATTGCTGTGGATCTCTGTATTCCTGATATATATTTTCAACCTTGACTGTGGCTATTTCATTTAGAAAAGCTGTTTTTTCAGTGTCTTTATCTTCCTTCATCAATTTTCTCCATAAATTTTCACAATTTCTATTTAATATTACTTTTTTTGGACTAAAATCTCTTCAGATAATACACAGAAGTTATATAGAAATATATACCGGCTGTCATTAGCCAATGAGTGGCTCTCATATTAGCCATTTCCTTTCATTACACCAACCATCCTTGGTGTAATGAAAGGAAGTGACAAAGCCTTTGTAGGACCAGTTGGGAGGAATTATCAGTAATGGGACAAAAGTTGCAGAGACAAGAAGCAATATTTCTCTTTTTCACCCACTTCCTTTACATGCATACTTTGCTCTGAGTCCGGGAGAGAACTTCCCAAGGAACCTGATTCCTCTGGGGTTTTGAATTTTTTTGATCCCTATACGACTGGAGAAACTTCTCTTTCCTTCTTTGTCAGAGACTGGCATCTTTTTCTGCCTGAACCTAATAGAACTCTTACTTGAGTTCTCAAGCTGAAATTCTGTGAACTCCAAAACGAAATCAAGTGCTAAATTGTGGGTCATACCTTTTTAAGGAAATATATTCTACCAGAGTTCAGCAGCCCAACAGGACATTTCCACAAAAAGCTTGCAGTTTAGTCACATGGATAAATTGTCAATCTTTGTTTCACCTGTATGCAGCTGAAATCTACTCCAAGACCCTCCTATTACATCCATTACACCAGGGAACTTTTGTTTTCCTTCTTAACTGGAAATCACCCACTAATGATGGTTAAAGTCTGTGTAAGCATCTTCTGTTATGAACAATCAGTGTTTTCAAAGCATTTCACTACTTGTAGAACTATGAGGAAAAAATTCAAACCTCTATAAATATCCTATTGTTTTTGATTTGCTGTCTTTTTTGGCAAAAAGAATGGATGTTTTTCTCATGCCACAGATGCTCAGGACAATATTAATAATACATTTCAGGATTTCTACTTGTGAACATTGGCCTTTTTTCAAGATAAGAGTTCAAGAATCACCACATACTTCTGAATAAATATTCACTTTATCTAGAGYTGATACAAAAATCTGTCTAAATACTGGCCAAATTTACTAAATTTGAAGAGTACAGATTACTGGACAAAGTCTTGCTTAAAATGCAAAAGTACTAAAATACTTTAAAACAGCCATAACTTGACGTCCTCATGACATTACAAAAAATTGCATCTGGGTTATATTTTATAGTAGCTGTATTGCAATATTCTGACTCTGCGTGCATAACTTAGTACTATAATATGACATACAACACGTAGGCACACAACCATCCTAAATTATTCTTGACATTCACTACTGTTGTTCAATCTCTCCCTGCCACATCTATCCTGGCTTTGACAGGTTCTGCTTTGAGATAACAAAAAACTTAGAGATTGGTAGGACACAGCAAATTCAGAACATCACCAGATTGTCTAACCTAAGGACATGTCGGTGTGGAACACAGGGTGAAATATTTATAATATAGAGTATGAAAGCCTGCACGTAAATCCTTTCTGAATTTAGAAAACTTAAAACACTTAATACAGCTAGTGCAAGTGCTTCTCAAATGAATGCTCTGTATATGCTGTCCCCAGTCTGATACTACAGGGTGCTGGAATATTAAATCACCTGTATTTAAATTTAATAGTTCAGACTTCTTCAATTACTCTGCATTGGGACTGGGAAACTATTACGTTTCCATTTAGTGAATTTCCTCCTTAGCTGGTGTTACAATGGGGGATGGAAGCCTCAAAATATTTTGACATAGAGGCTGTAGTTTCAAGGTTTTTGACAGCTAGTCTTAGCATTTTAGTAACACTGACTGGAGTTAGATATAAACTTCAGTGGGAATATCAGAGAGCTACAGACATGATTTGCCACTGGCTAAGAAAAGCATTCTGTACAACAAGAGAAACATTTCATATAATAATAAAAAAAATTTCAGAAAAAGGCTTTGTGCTGCATCAAGCAATGTCTTCATTTTAGCAGTTCCATTAGCAACAAGTGAGTTAATCAATGTCTTTTTGAACACTCAATAACTGTTTAAAAGAGAGCGTCAGGTTGGAAAAGTCAATAACATATCTGAAACAAAAGTACTGGGATAAGGCCTTTCTTTCTGAAGCCCTCTTATACGGCCACCTTTCTGTGGAACTGTGGAGCTGAGGGCAGTTCTTGCTCTGCTCTAAACTCCAAACTCTGGGCACAATGCCTCCTAGTATTGCTAGTAATTTTTAAGAGCGCTGGAATTCAAGAGACAAATTCATCTCTATAATATTTTTTAAACGGCGTTTATTTTACTGATGCAATGAATACAAAAAAAAAAAGTAAAAAAATTGCCAATTACCAGAGTAAAAGAGCATCGATTCCCATGATTCAGTGTGTGAGAGTTTACAGAGGACTCAAAATGTCTTTCCAGACTTTTTTTATTGAAAATCTCTCAGCCATCCATGAGAAACACACTAATTTCTGTAGGTTCATCTCCCATTACCTAGGTCCCCTCCTTTGATGCAATGCCTCGTACTTTTATACCTTATAAAAATTGGAAGCACCTTAGGGCACAAATAAGTCAGTTTAATTTGTCTAGATAGCACCATTCTTTCCTAAGGCATTGAATGAATAATATATGGTAATTTATAAAGAAGGTATTTGCAAGTCAGAGGGCTTGCAGCAAGCCAGTGAATTGAAAAGCAAGAAAAGTTAAATAAACCTTTTAAACAGGTTGGTCTTAGTGGCTAAGATACATTTTTTATTTATAAATATTTGGTATGAGGATGCTGTCCCTTGGCAAAGTACTTGCTCCAAAGATGGGGAAGCTGGCTGCACCATCTGAGCTTAAATGGAGCTTCCTGCATGCACTGTAGAGCACAACTAGACCAGCAAGTGCATCCCTCAGAGCAATGCCTAAAAATGTGTCACATTGAATCTCCAGAACTGGAAAGAAAACAGAAACAACAATAGAATGGTAGCAAATATTTTTGCTTACCTTTACTAGGAGAAATTGTAGGATCACAGAGTGGCCTGGATTAGAAGGGACTTCAAAGATTATCTAGTTCCAAGCCCCCTGCCGTGGGCAGAAACACCTTGCACTAGACTAGGTTGCTCAGAGCTCCATCCAACCTGTTCTTGAGCACTTCCTGGGATGGGGCACCCAAAACTTCCCCCCAAAACCTGTTCGAATGCCTCCCCACCCTCACAGTAAAGAATTTTTTTCCTAATATCTGTTCTAAATTTACTCTCATTCCCCCTTATCCTGTCACTACACACGCCTGTAAATAGTCTCTCTCCATCTTTCTTGTAGGCTGCCTTCAGGTACTGGAAGGCCACAATTAGATCACTCTGAAGCCTTCTCTTTTCCAGGCTGAACAATACCAATTCTCTCGATCTTTCTTCATAAGAGACATAATAATAAGCTCTATCCCTCTGATCAACTTGGTAGCCTCCTCTGGACTCTCTCCAACAGGTCCATGTCCTTCCTGTGCTGGGACCCCAGAGCTGGAGGCAGCACTGCAGGTGGGGTGTCACCAGAGCAGAGCAGAGGGGCAGAATCCCCTCCCTCCCCTGCTGCCCACGCTGCTTTGGATGCAGCCCAGGACACGTTTGGCTCTCTGGGCTGTGAGTGCACATGGCTGGGTCATGTCCAGCCCTACATCCACCATCACCCCTGATTCCTGCTTGGCAGGGCTGGTCTCTATCTGTTCATCCCCCAACCTGTAACATTTACACAGGTAACGTGATGCATATTAAACACTCCTTGAACACTTATTTATCAAACCTATGTTCCAAACAATCTGCTAAAACACATTTGCTCAGCATCATATCAATATTAACATGCCTCTTTCAGACTTTCTTCCTATTCTTCTGACTATATTTCACCAGACAACTTTTGTTTTAAAGCATGACAAGACAAAGTTCCTGACTTTCCATTGAAAAAGCACTAGATTTGTTGCAGAGGCCCTGTGTACAGTTCATGCTCAAAAACTCCCATGTATCCAGCGAGCATGTCCCATAGAACTGATGAGCCATGTGAAGGGCCCATTTGTCCTGGATTTTCGGACACCAAATAGCCTAGTCAGACCCATAAATTTTGATTTTAAGTACTTCAGGGCAAAAATCTGTCATTTTAATTTGTTGAGAAACCACCATTCTTTCCTAAGGCAAGGTGTGAATAATACATGACAATTTAAAAAGGAGCTGTTTGCTACTGTTACTGCTCTTGCAAAACCTCTAGATTCTCAGACAAATGACCTAAGTATTCTTAATGCACTCAGGCTATATTTTTAGGTGCAAGAAGAGGATATATACTTTAAAATCTGAACTTAGTACAAGCTACATATTCAATGTTACCAACTGAAAATTCAGTTCAGGTTATTTGCTACTCTATTTAAAATTATGGCTTGTATGCGCAAAGAGTTGCAGTTTTCCCTTCAATTTCTTATAAAGTGCCTAAATCTTATTGAAAGCAAGGTGTTCTGTATCTAAGTGTTTCCATAATTAATCTTCCTAGTTACAAAGAAAACCCTGAAAAAACAACTTCAAAAAAACCCCAAAGAAACTAAGAAGACCGAGAAAAAACCAAAGAGACAAAAAAACCCCCAACACTCAAAAAACCAAAAACCCAAGCCTGAAAATAGGAAGCATATTAAGTTAATGAAATAAAAACTAGAATAGTATACTGGCTTCTCAAATTTCTTCAGTTTTCATATTTCCTCAGAAACCATCACTTTATTATGTAAAGGTACATTGCCAAACCAAGGCATTTAATGTGACATGTTGAAATTTTCATAATGCACCAATGATAATGCTGTAACTTGTAGATTTGGTAAAAACAGGTTACTAGAACAAGGTGTATCTATGGTTCTGTATACATGTGTTTCTTCTAGAGCACTGCTGGTTTTTTAAAATGAGCTATTTATTATTGTTATTATTGTTGTTATTACAATGATGATGATGGTGGTAACGATTAATTAATCATTATAATAATATGGATGTAATGTGGAATTGCAGAATAATACATATTGGAATATGTATAAAAATAGATACAAACAGACCCCAGAGTGAGCAGAAAGAAATCATTATCATTAACATCATTCCCCTCCTGGCAAAGGAGAGGAAGAACCCCCAGCAATTAACCTAGTTCTCCTGGTGAAAAGCTTTAAATAGTGATTGCTTATCATGAAACTTTCTTTTCTTTTTCTTAAGGAGCACGGAAAGAGCAATGGAAAAACACCAGAGAAAGAGACAATTACTGGGAAGTTTTTGTACATTAGTTTTACCTGTATTACTACATTAGTGACCATAGAAATGGGATAATTCAGATTGTGTGTGCTAATACCATTACATTTAGATTAAGAATAAATTTTTGGCTAACCACTAAAGCTTTAATTTAAGTTATGACTTCATATAGATGGTGCATTTCTTTAGCCCAAATAAATTGCACAGGTGTCTGTATTGACTGTTAAATATGAATGCACCAGCATTCACATCACCTCTGTTTATGAACAGTACCTAATTTCATTATAACCACCATAAAGTCTTGGATATTTTGTGTAATGCCTGTGGTTCTTAACAATATTATGAGATCTGGAAGTATCAGTATTTCTATGAAACACATGAGTATAATTAGGATCCATTTCATGAAGAGACTTCTTTATTTGTCTTTCTTTTAGAAGTGGACTGTCACATATCCATTTTCTGCATGTTCCAATCCAACCCTTTGTAAACCTCCCATTGAATCACTAAAAGATAATAAATCCATTGTTCAGACAAATGAAAAGAAAAATTTGTGCTTTATTTACTTCATGCAGTTCTCCAGAAGCTCCAAAGCACAGAGCTTCTAGAGTAAAAGACATGTCCATCCCCATTGTTAAAAAGCAGTATCTCCAGTTGTACCTTCATGGAGTCTCTACCCACATCCTGGTTTCAGCTGGGATAGAGTTCATTTTCTTTCTAGTAACTGATAYAGTGCTGTATATTTTGGATTCTGTTGTTGCTAATTAGTGCTTAACCTAGGTCAAGAACTTTTTGGTTTCCTATGCACTGCCAAAAGCAGGTGCACAAGAAGCTGGGAGGGAGCACTGCCTGTACACATGACCCAAACGGACCCAAGGGGTTTTCCATACCAGAAAGCATCATGCCCAGTGTATTAACTGGGGGCAGCTGGCTGTGAGAGACTGACTGCTGCTGAGGAACTGACTGGGCATCGGTCAACAAGTGGTGAGGAGTTGCATTTTGCATCAATTGTCTTTCTTGGGCTTTATTTCTCTGTCTCTTTTAGTTTCCTCCCTTTTTATTATACTTATTTTTATTATTATATTTTACTTTATTTCAGTTGTTAAACTGTTCTTATCTCAACCCACAGGTTTGGGGTTTTTTTTAATCCAGTTCTCCTTCACATCTCACAGAGGTGGACAATGAGTGACTGCATTGTACTTAGTTGCCAGCTGGTTTTAAATCACTACAACCAGGAACACTTGGAATAGCAGTGATCTGAAAGAAACAGTTTGTAAGAAGATTGAAGAGGGTTGAAAAGCAAGCCTACTTTTGGGTGAGATGTTAAGCTTGGAAAGGACATAGAAAATGTAGGTTACTATTCTGCCTCTGCACTCTTGTATACGAGACAGCACACTCAAAGGGGTTTTTTGAAGCTGCAGTTGACAGCAGCAGGAAAAAAATGAGGAGCAAGGTAGAATGTACAAACCTGTTAAATAAAGTTCAAATCACCCTGGCTAGGTTAAACAGTGGAGCCTCTGAACTGGACCAAAAAGCACTTGCAAAAGATGGCACACAGGCCTCCCCACCACCACAGCTCACTCCTACAGCTAGCAAAACAGGAAAAGGAAAAACAGTGCGAAAATAAACCTGCACAAGCTGGATAACACTGGTAGGCTGAGAACCAAGTTAGCAGACTGTCACCAAAGTCACTGTCARGACAACGCTTTGATACATTTCTGAGATATGTTACCAAACTCCTCTCCTTAATAATTATTTCCTTGCTTCTTGTGAAGATTCAGAAATTGTGACTAGACAAATACGGCAAATATCTAATGAAAATGTTCAGTATTTCTGGGCAGAGACTTGAGTATTGTTAGTTGTTTGCCAGCCATAAACCTTGTTAATAGCAAACGGGTTACAGTTTGAAGGTATTCCATCATGCCGATACAGAAGTTTGTATTTCAATTTCACAACTGGGCTGTAGCAGTATATTAACATTCTTATTAAAATTCTGTATTTTCACACATATATATACCTAGATGGAAAGTTCTGCTTTTTTATTCAGATTTTCTACACCCAAAGGCAAATATTTTTAATTTATTTTATTTTTGATAAATGTGAACAAAGTCAGGTCATTTCCTTTACCTATGCAAGGACTAAAAAATGCTCAACATGAAGGAGTTATATGCTCAGTTTATGCAGGAAGCATCTGAACTTTAAAAGCTGAAACTTAACAGGTTGATACAGAGGATTAGTCTCCAGGCCAATGTACAAAAATCAAACATTCACACAATAGGAATAAAAATGTACTAAAATTAATTATGCAATGTGTTACTTTGCTACTTGTAGCAAATTCATTTATTAATTCTGACTTTCACAATTAGCTTATAATTGTGTTGCTCTTTATAGGTATTCAGAATCACATGTACGACACTGATCTTGCATAGCAGTGCATGTCTCCTTGGTGCATTGTTTCACTGAAGTATTTTCTGCTTCATAGTTATGGTAAATGTTCCTAAGCAAACTGTGAATTCCAGCAATAGAGTTTGGGTTCTAACTTTAATTATCTTTCCTCCTTGAGAAGAGCAAATCTGAGATTTGGAAGGCTTTGCATCCCTTAGAGCCGGTTGGCAGTTACTTCTGAGCACAACTGTGGCCTTTCATTGTAAGTAGAATTATTAGATTCCACCACACCACTGCGGGCTTGGGAAACTGCACAAATCTAAAGAAATATTTGATCATGCAGAAGGAAAATTAGCTTCTTATTCAAATGGGAAAGTAAGGATTTAAAAGACATGATTCTCACCATCTTCCCTAAACACAGAATTAAGATGTAAAGCAGAGCAGTGTCATCTGAAATACTGAGATTCCTTTGTAGCCACTGGAGCACAGAAGTTTGACATATATATTTAAAACAGATGAATAACTGACAGACAGAGAGCACCTTGTCCAACAACAACTTGTGCAAGGGCATGGCCAATGACACATGAGATGTTTGTGGCCTAAAGAAATCTGAGCTCCTGCAGTTTAGCCTAAGGACTTTGCTTTTACCTACTGCCCTAAGCACTGGCTTCTTCTCCAGCTCTATAAGACAGCCACATAGGCTGTCATTCCTTCCCCATAAGATTCATGCTAACCATGGCCTCAGGCAGGTGGACCTTTCCCTCACTATAAAAAGGGTATTCTCACCTTCTGTTCTCTTTCATTATGCTTCCCATTGCTCTGAAATAGATTGGACCCTGAATGTTTGCTGCTGGCAATGGTCTTCTATGCAGAGGTCTTGTGCATACTGGGTTGTTTCTAGTGTAACATCCAGAGTATACAATATACTGGCTGTCAGGATACCATTCTTAAATATACATCCATGAGTGTGTCTCCACACAGAAAGTTTCTTGCCTGAAATGTATACTTTATCCCTTACATGTAACTTCAGATCTGTCCTTTTACCTTTTACAGGAGAAGTATATAGAGGAGTGAGTGGACAAACTTACTGGGGCAAAAAGGCAGGTGTTAGGAGATAAAGTGAACTGTCCAACAGGTGTCCCTTTGAACAGATAAACAAGGAAAAAAGACTTTGCTTGTGTCAACATTGCAAAGCAAGTTTTAGATTATGCTAAAAATCACCCCACCATTTTTTCCAAAACTGTCCTGCCTCACAATGTTAATTCAGTCTTGAATGTCTTCATTTCATTTACATAACACATTTTTTCCAAAACTGTCCTGCCTCACAATCATCTGTTAATTCAGTCTTGAGTGTCTTCATTTCATTTACATAACACAGGCCTTGCCACAGTGTGAAGTTCCCTAAAATAGTTGTTGTGTCTTTGGGCAAGTAAAAAGCCAGACAGTAGCAGAAAGAAAAAACTGTAAGCATTTAGATCTCCTGCTGAGATCGAGATTATATGTCTGGTTTCCTAAATATCCAAAGTGAGGCTAGACTAAAGCAATGGTGTGTTGAGACCTTCCTAATTTCGCTTGATGCCTTCCAACTTACTTGCTTGATATCAACACAGAGTTTACCCTATTGGGTTTAATTTCATTCATTGTCACCTTTCTTGGTGGAAGTAGGCTGAAGCATTCACATTCTTGACTATTTCTGACTTACTGTTTCTTCCAAGGCTATGCATTTCAAGTGTTTCAGAAGAGGATTTTGATTCTGTGTGCCATGATTTCATGTTGTTCGTACAAGAGTCTGCAGGCAGATGCATGAAATTCAGCCCACCCATAATTCCATAACTGTATACTACACATACATATAATAAAAAGATATTAACACTTTAGAGAAAGATGGCTTTAGTCATTCTCTTTTCCCAGGAGGGATGTCTAATAAGTCTTGCCTTTTTAAGAAAGGCATTGCAAGACTTAATTAACTGATGTTTGTAAACTGCTGTGAGCTCCCCGTATTTTTAGGTGTCCTGCTAGCTCTCTTCTCTTAGCAACTCAGTATTGCCATAAGCTGTGTGTCTTGCCAATTGCCAACAGGCAGGCAGGCTAAAGAGCCGTGGCAGATACACAACCTGTCCTGGGAAGTCTGGAATAACAAAACTTATTGAAGTAAATAGTCCAGAGAGAGGGACGGTAAGGGAAAAAAGACTAAACTGATAATGAGACAAGAGATAAGCTCATTTTCTATTCTCTTTCGCTCTACAGATGGACTTTTTCTCTACCACCTTTCTCCTCTTGCTTGCCATTTTTCTCTGAGATTTATTGGAACATTTTAGTCCCTTTTCTTCAACCTACTGCCTCAGAATGCCGTCAGGGTCCCTTTTGGGGAGCTAAGTAGGATGCTATTACTTAGACTCACTGTCATCTGAATCCCAACTTTGTCACTTGCTTGCTGGAAGGGCTGTTTTTCTTTCCTAGGCCGTATTCATCTAAGCCAAATCCAAAGCTCATTGAAGTCACTGACAATCTATCCCTTGATTACAGAGGATTAGGCCTCTGTGCTCTCCATGGCGTTGCTAAAATTAATTCGGTAGTGCCTGTAGAACCCTCTGGAAAAAAAAAAACAACCCAGAAATAAAATACTATCCAAAGAGAAACTGGCATTACTATTTGCTGGAGAGCTGATTGAAGATTTGTTTTTTTTGTCACCAAACTAGGCATGCAACTGCAATGCCAGTGCAGAGCATTGTGCCYGTCCCAAGGCTGTGGAGGAAGAGCTCTGATCTCATGTCAATTAACAGAGTTTACAATTTGTTTCATCAAAAGTACCTTGACAAACACATTACTGTTTATGGACCACTGATTACATGTCCCAGAGTAGACAAGACAGGTAGTAAGACAGGGCTTATCTCTCAGCACATACTAATGAGGCTGTTCTGCCTGCAGCTCCCTGTGGCCAGATGCTGTACCTGAATGGAGTCCCCCTGGGATTCTTTGTGGGTGCAGTCACAAACAGTCAGTTGCAAAAATCATAGTTTAACCATCATTGCTGGAGAAAGCCAGGAGTGAATATCAAAGTTAAATGATATATTACTTTGCTGATGAGGAAGGATTCCACGTCTCCCTCTAGCTTTTGCCTAAGCTCTAAACATTTGATATTTTTGGTACAGGTACGTGGTAAGGTGTGTTCAACTACCTCAAAAAGCAGTTTCAAAAGGTTACTGAGACTGCAAAATTTCAGAGACCATGCCCACATACTTGTGGCAACAGCAGGCATCACGGCAGGTCCTCAGATCTATCTTAGCCAATAGACTTCCTTCATATAGGAGCAACATTGCCTCTGTCTGCAAAACAGAYACAAGCATCGCATTGAACTGGTGCCACCCCTTCAAATATTTTAAAGGCTGTCAGGAAGCAGACTGGCAAGGGCTATTGCCTGTCCMTTTCCCCAGGAAAGTGAGCAGCATGGTTTCCCCTGCAGGTTTGGTCTTGTCCAGAAAAAGGACAAGTGATCGTCACCTCCTCTAAATGCTTCAAACATTATAGTGTGGATTACTCAGTCTCAGCAGACTTCAAAAAGCCTTTGTCATCCATCAGAAGTGGCTTCGTCCTTCCCTACGTGCCAAGCAGTGCCGTTGTTTTGTAATGAACAACTTCCATCAGAGCGCACAATTTCTCATYCTGTCTGACTGCTGATCATTCTTGTAATTAAGTCTCCTTTGATTCTCTTTGGCAGCACACCATCTGCACAAGGCACACCTGGAAAGCAGTTTTCCTCTGGTTTTTCTATCTCTGATTAAATTCTCTTTTAAAGCAGAGAACCTTAATCAAAAGAAGTGCCTGAGTGGAGGTATCTGTGCCTGTCTCACTTTTTTCACAGATTCCCTCTGAAGTCTGCAGGATTTGGATTTGCATAACAATTTCCAAAAAGGTGTCCACCATAGAGGGGTAATATTTTCAGAGGATTTTGCTTTTCGGAGAAAAATCCAATGGTATGAATTGTAGAGAAAAATAACAGGGTACCATAGACATTTAATTGGTATCAGTATTAATTACTATAAATTCCTATAGAATTAATCATAAAAAAATATTTACTATTTGTAGTATTATTTTATGGCTCACAAGAATCTCATTCCTGAGTGAGTTCAAGAAAATGTGAAAGAAAATATTAATCTTTTAATTAAAAACAAGTTTAAAATGATGCTACCCCCATAAGTTTAGGAACCAGAGGCCAGGTCAGTGCTGCACCTCATATGAGGCACAAAGTAGCTAAGCAGCATGAGAAAAAAAAAAAGAGATATATCTTTTGATCTGCTGTATTTGACAGGTGTGAGGGTCTGGGGGGGTGAAGATCAACAAAACTTTTATGTTTATTCTGTGTTGAATCAAATGTCAAAAGGAAGATCCACATGGACTCAGATGTATGTACGAAAACACACATGTCTATTCCAAACAGGTGCCAGTGCATTCTTCCTGTCTATTCCTGAACAAAACTACACCTCATTGCCAGCCTAAAATCAAGCCCCATGCTGGTGCTCCTGGCTTATTACAGGTCTCTAATGGCTTCTGGTAGAGTGTAACAAAGCTCTGAGTCCCTGTACCTGTTCACAAAATGATAAGCTGCTTCCTGTCTTTGATCTCCCATCATGACCTCTGCACCATGCAGAAAAGACAAGAAACTTTATCTTTTTCATGCGAAAACTTTTTCCCTGGTCATTTACTGCACTCAAAAGCAACTAGATRGAAAAGATGAGACGAGCCAACAGCTATAAAAATAAAAACTGAAAAAACCCACCCCAGTTTCTGAAGTGAGAAAATTGCATTAGAAAGGGTGTTTTTTAAGTTTGCACATAGTTGGTGCCAACAAGTTTGAGCTGCTTAACAGCAATGACACAGCTTTAAAAAGCAACAGTAAAAAAGCACTTAGTTTACTAAATAATACACTTTTTTGCCCTCAATGAAAGGCTGCTTTTTATCACACACATATCAAGGCAAGCCACCTAAAGGCACTAATTTCAAACCCTGCTGCTGTAGTGTTTAGTGCATAGGATACTAATTACAATGGATTCAAAACAGTTAGTGGTACATACAATTGATGAATAATAATGAAATGTCATTTTATTAACTTCTGAAATATGTGTGTGAATTTTCATAAAATGTCTGCTGAGAACTAGCTAGAATCTGTAACACTGATAGCTGGGGCTGGACAAAGCTTAGAAATAAAAGTAAGTGCCTGAAAGACTTGTCACATTCTCAGTGGGAGTTATGCTATTTACATGGCTTGTAGTTCACATTTATAGCAGTGTGGGTTGCTCTATTTCTCTCACTTTACATCCTTTCACTGCATTTATCTGCTCATTCAGCAAACATGTTTCAACTGAAGCTTCCTTGACCTGATTTATATCTTGGAAAATGCACCTGTAATAAGCACAACTGAATGCTCAAGTCACACTGACACCATTCTTTTCTTCACTCATCCTGGTCAAGTCTCAATACATTCTTTCCCTTGCAAACTCACATAAGCAGAATGACATTCTCACTAATAAATGGCTTTTTGTAGTATCTTATTCCTGTGAATGGAAGGAGGTAACTACAGATCGGAATGATAGATTTACTAATAAATTGGTTTTTTAAATGTCTTTCTTCTGTAGACAAAAAGAAAGTAAATACAGATCCGCTGCGTTCACCATACTGACTTGAACAGCTATTCTTTTTGCTAGGACCAGCACAAGCTGACTAAGTTCTGCAATGTATCAGTACTTCACTTTCACCAAAATCATCACATTGACAATTCTAGTACCACATCTTCTAAATCTGCTATGAACTGGGTGGTACTCAAAAGACCAATTCCTTCTCCATGGTATCACTGTTGTGCAAACAACTGTGCTATAGTGTCAAGAAAAAATGTGGCAGGCACATTTATTTTACCCAAAGGTAATGGAAAATGCTTCATGCGCCTACAGCTGTTGCAAATCTTTCATGGAAAATTGTTTAAGGACTTGAGTAAGCTSTATAAAGATGGTCTCTTCATTTGGTTTACTTACTATAGCAGGAATGCTTATAAATAGCTATCTGGAGCTTTTTGTTTGCATACGTTGCTAACTAGCAACTGTGAAAATCATCCTGTGTGAATAAGACTTTACATAGGCTGTATTATTGAAACATAAATAATAGAGCAAACAGAAATCAGTTTCTGGAAGGCCTTTCATCAAAAAATGTTGCTAAAAACGCCATATCTTGAGAGTTGTTCTCCCCAACAGGAGGCTTCAGCCAACATGGGACAAATGCTTAGAAGTATGTTTCTACCTGTAATCCAGCAGTCTTAACTTCATAACAGAGGAAAGAGACGTAGAAATTACATTCACCAAGTTCTAGATAACAGTCAGTTCACTCTCAGGTAGTCAGCAAGTTCTCAGTTCAGTTGCTGAGTTCACTGTGCTGTCTGACATGTCCTAAGATATGAGAGAGATCCGAGTGGGGATAGCAGATAAAAGGAGATAGAAATGCTTCTGACACTTCACGAGTCACCTGAAGATCAGAGTGTGCTGAGCTCTCCCATACAGGGTTCTTGTTATACCGTTAGTTTGTGGAATAGATTCAGAGAACAGAAGACGCACAAGCACTGTGTTCGCCCGCACAATAATGCGCTTGAAACAAATACGAGTGAAGAGTTGTAATTGATCCCCACAAAAAAAAAAGCATGTGTCAGAGGAAGTAGTTCAACMTCATAGTTTTACCCGAAAACTAATTGAACATTGTTTTCCTTTGTTCAATTTCTTTTATTTTGGTGTATTAGTTCTCAACTTGACATTTGCTACACKATCACTTGATTCAGAGTTTAAAAAACAGTTTAACAAGTGGAAGAGATATGCAAAATTAAAGGTTATTTATATCATCACTGGCAAAGACACTTAGATGCTCAAAAGACTGTTAAAACTGATCTGAGTCTCAAAACTTCTTAATGCTACAATCAAAAATATGGCTAGAGCCTTGCTTCATTAAAGAAGCATAACTTTAGTAATATAAGGCCTGAAAAAAACAGCAGATAAAGATGCTGTTAGCAGGGGGAAGAAGGAAGGGCAGAAAACAGTTATTTCAGAAGCCCCTGATCCTCCAGCCTACCCAGGGAACTCAATCACAGACACAGCCCAGAGAAAACCCATCCTACTAAGTCTACTGCTCTTTGCTCAATTGCAGCAAATGACACGACAAGTGATTCTCTCCTTTCAATATTTCTTGCTAGTCATATTGGGATGAACAGAAATTCATCAGCTGTGGAAGTACTAAGGTACCAGTGGGAACTCACCAGAGAGTTAACTTCTTCCTTCTGCGTGAAATCAGATTATCAGGCAAGGATAATAAGAATTAAACAATATGGCACAGAGCACCATCTAGAGAAATACAGACATAGGAACACTAACCCTGCCATGCTTTTTCCTCCGAATGAAATGGCACATGGCAAGSGCAGAAGATGAAAAACGAACGTATTATTCCCAAAGCAGGACTATTAGTAAGATGAATTAAAGGAGAAAAGGGCTGGATATTCAGATACATATTTAAAATTGTGAAAATTTATCCCAAAGCTACAAACATTTAGAAGATTTATGTCGATATAAAGCAACATCAGACTTTTCAGAAGAATATTACTGTTAATAAGCTGCACTAGTGGCAGTCAAATCAGGAGCTTTTTTAACTTTCTCCTGTTGATGTGACATAGATGGGTGGCTGATCCACAAGCTGATGACTGTGCCCTTCGAAACACACTTTGGCCTCACCCTTATGCAGAGGGGAAAAAAGTGAAAAATTGGTGATTAAATTGCACTTTTCTTGCCCTGAGGTACTGATCCAGTAATGCTGGAACCAAATATGTTCTAATACATAATGCTCAGACTTTTAAAAAGGTTAATCTTAATGGTAGTGGCCACTTAATTGGCGTAGCTTGCCTGCTGCGTCCACTGTCGTTCTAATAGAAGACATGAGAACTAACTATGCCCTGAAGTCAAATGGTCAGGCAAGATATAAAGCAATTTCCACAAATATCCATTTATACCGAAGAGAAAATGAGAGAAAAGCTAGGAAGACAGACTGACAGCTCAAAGGCTCATCAGAGAATGAACTTTTAACATATGGCAAGAAGCTGAAGGAGGCCGGGAGGTAAAAAAGTAAAGATGGCTATCAGTTCTGGGGCTGCTTTAACATATTTTGTCGTTGTTGCTCTTATTTCCTGCAGTAAATAGAAGCTGGTGTTTTCTTCTTGGCAGGTTTCACCTTCATTGSTAATTCAATGTAAGTAACATTATAAAGCTATAATTTGAAACAAAGCCAATATGCATTAATGGTTTAAACTTCAAAAAAGATCATTAATAACCTAAGTAATCCTTGAATTAATGAGCTGGTGTCTGCAGACACTTTTTGCTGTTTCTTGTCCTGTTCCTTAATGCTGAATTGTTGGACAAGAAAGATTTGTTTTCTAAGTGCAAATCACATCAAATGACTTTATCGTGCTTTATCCTCCCCAGTGTAGTTGAAGCTAATATCTTCTCCCACACTGCTTATATTTGATAGGAAAAAATTGCACTAGAGTTGAAAATACCATCTAAATATATACTTAATGTTAAAGTTCTCTAATTATAAGCTGAATTAGAATGAAGTAAAGATAAAGAAATGCAGTCCAAAATATTTTTAAGCAAGGTTTTCAATATGAAGGTAGGAAGGTTTTCAATATGGAGAGCAATTCCACCTAAATTTCAGTAATTATATAGTTTGTGTAACAGCATCCTTAAAACCATCTTGTAACAATGGGGTAGCCAAAATTATTAATATGTTAGTTTAAACTTCAAGTTGCATCCAATGTTAATGTCATCTCAGATATGAGATTAGAGTCATATTCTATTTACAGAATAATTATACTGCAGATAACATACACCTATGAAAGAACTATAACTGAAAATATCATGAACACTGATACCCCACTGTTTTGTTGGCAGGTCTCAGTTTTGTTATTTGTCTTCCAGATAGAACATATATTTTCCAATTTCTTTCCAATTTCTTGTGAAAAAAATCCAAAAAAAGGAAGGGCCATTTTTTTTTATTTAAATATTATCTAGCAAGGCACAAATACAAGTAAAGCAAAGGAATGTAAAAAGATTATTTTTATTTTGTTGATCCGAAGAAAAATAAAGTTTTCTCCCTTGTCTTCAGAAAAATTCAGAAGGAAGTATTTTCTGCAACTGCTCAGAAARGGAAAGCGTTTTTCCCTCACTGCAGCAGCTGCCACCTTTTCAGCCTAACAGTGAAACCAGCACTGAAGCTGCAGGTTTGATGCCTTGAGACTCCTGAATGGACGGAGTAAATTGACTCGATAGGGTTTATTAGCAGCAGTGGAGCAGCACAGTAAGCATTCATCCTATTCAGCACAATGATAAGCTTTTTACGTTTATTTGGTGGACACATTATTTAAATCTCTCGCTTACAGTGGCTTTTCCACAGTGACTACAAACGCTTTTGTGGGAAATTCCAAATACTTGAACAAGGATGAAATACTGGCAGGATATACAAAGAATGTAAGCATCAGGTCAGGAAGATTGCAACACTTACTCATTTGGGGTTCAGACTGAAGCAAGTAATCCAATATGCTACAATTTTTACTGTGGCTTTTTTCTGTGTGACAAGTATGCAGAAAAATAAGCAGGATATTGGCAATACATCCCAGCATTCAGGAGAACAGCTAGTCCTTTCTATTCTCATTAAAATTTGACTTTGGTGGGGTTACATTGATTTATGCCAACTGATGATACAGTCCTTTAGACTTTAACAGTTGTTATAGATGTACATTTGCAAGCTAGAAACTGCCAGTGCTGGTTGGCTGGACATGGATTGGTGGCATTTCTTAACACTCCATGGATTTTTGACAAGTCCTTTATTTTTTCCTTAAAGTAAAGGTAGACTTTGATGTTTTTCTTAAGGCTTGTTTAATGCTGCTATACTGATTGCAACTGGGTAAACAAAGATGGAAAAAGGACAAAGTGAGCACTTGCTATGCTGTGACACATTATGGCAGAAGCAGTTTTTGTTTATATGTTTCTACAGACTGGAGATGATTACAGAACCGCCATTCTGTCCTTTCATCTGCCTCACTGTCTCCCAAACACTGGAAGATTAATATTTTGGAGTGTCTTGAAAATTTTTGTACTTTCTTGCATTACCATTATAAAATTCTGAAMTTCACAACCAAATTTTCAGTTTTCAGAATATGAAATCCAAAAATCTTTTGACACACCTGAAGATTTTTACAGAGATAGATTTCTTTGTTCTCAATTTGAATCAAGATATAAAGCTGCATTGTAATATCTGTGTACGTGAGTGTACTGTGGATGTGTTCATGTGTGCTTGTATATATATGTATACATAGAAAACACCTGACTTTCTGTGACATGAAAATGATAGTAAATAAGATACCACAGTTGCAAGCAAACAGTAGGAAAAACCATGTTGCCTTACATATCTGGATTTGTAATCATAAATCCACGGGAAAAAACGTAGAAGCATTCAGTTGGAATAAACCTCCTAAGGCCATCTGGTCCAGCATTTCCTCTCCAAGCTTGAAAGTCAGATGGAGCTTCAAAAATTAGGTGACGTTGGTCCAAGTTACATTCTCTTAACATCATGTATTGGAATACAAAAATAAACACAGCAAAATTAAAGAAGTCACCTACACCATCCCCTTGTGCTGAAGGAGCTTTAGCTCTACCACTTCAGATCCATGCTTCTCACAGGTTTTTGGAGAATGCCCACAAAAAGATTTCTATTGCTTGTCCACATTTTTAATATTTGACTTTCCATACACCTGGAATGGAAAAATATGTTGTCACTCAAAATTTGGATTTAGAGAAATTTTAGTTTAGAGCTCTTTAGTTTAGATCTTTGTTGCCTTATTCTTGTCCTTCCTTAGTATTCAAGCATAAGAAATTCGTGCTGTCATTCTTAAGCAGATCTTAGTAGTACTATTTTCAGTAGGGATCCAAAACCTGCCTCTTCAGGCTATTTACAAGTGTAGCTGAATATACTAAAATAACAGTAGCTGTGAAAATACCAGAAATAATGCTATTTTCTGAACTCAGGAATTGTTTTTCTGACTTAAATCATCTAAATTTTCATTACAATTTGTAATAGTCACCAAAGCTGTCAGTTGGCCATTGACCCAAGAATTCCAAAAAGAGCAGCTGAAAGACTAAAAGGAGAGTTAACAACTACATTTACCTCTGTGATTCTTCTGTCTTATTTATAAAGGGCAGAGATAGAAAGAATAGCCAGTATCTGAAAATGGAAGACTAAAAGGGTATTAATAGCAACAGGATTTTTACTGTGTAACATTAAGTTTAGCAGTGCTACTGTCTATTCGGCCAGTAAGTAGAAGTGCTACAGCTGCATCTTATGGTGGCTTGCAACAGGGTTACTCTGTTAGTTACATACAAGCACCCATTTTCTACATGCAGAAAACAAATTATTGTGGCCCTGTAAGTTTGCTGAGTCTTATTACATGAATAGCAGAAGATGGATTTTAAAGTCCCATTTAAAAAAAAGTTAACCCAGTATGGTGTGAAAATATATCTCAAAAACCAGAAAATAATTCCTCCCTTCACCTATCCAAAGTAAACTCACTACCAATCCAAATGGTTTTTTCCATATGATTGAGTTCTAGCTTTTAAAAGAAGAATATTTTTTGAAAAAAAATTACCTAGAATGTATTTTCAGTTTATATACAAAACACTTGGTCTTTTATTGAATCTGTTTTAGGACTTTGCTAACATGTATTCTTTTTTATACCTTAAACCTTTCTTAATCCTTCAACAGTCTCTCAACAAAACTTTTCTTTRCTATTTATCGGTTGAATCCACAGACTCTGGTCACATCTCTGTGGAATTTTAGTTCCACTACATCATACCCTAAGTGCTACGACTCCCAGGCATCTTCACATTCATAAGGCCAGAACAGGAGTAGAGTCCTTCTCCACCACTGGCACCCTTTTCCTTGCTACATTATGTCATAACACCCTGTTTTACAGAGTGCTCACAGCTCAGCTCTGTCTTAAGACTGTGACAATATATTTCATTCTAAGGAAAATTCTAAGCAAGATAGCCCCCAAACTATGCTACATTCCCCAGCCTTTGCAGATTATGTACAAACTTCCTCCAGTTTTCTTTGAGAGTGAAAGAGATGTGGAAAACTATCACAAATAAAGATGATGAGTCTCTCACAAATGATCTAAAGTAACCGGCAGCACAAGGCCTTGCATTCTCCCCACTATCTTTCAGCACCAGAAGAGGATCTGTATCTTAATTCCTTGGTTTTCACATAAAGACTGTTAATACACTGCAGTCTGCAGGTGCCCCATCATCTGCTCCCAACACATATAGACACACACAACTTAGAGAAATCCTCAAGTCAGCCTTAGACTGCATATTAAACAGGAAGACTTTTCACAGTGTCTGTATCTTCTCAATGATTTCAAGCTCCATAGGTTTGACTTTGAAAGTCACATTCCTTCCAGAGCTTTTTTGGTGTTTTCTACKATGTAGCTTGCCCACTGAAGCTTTGTGCTGTGCTGTTACTCCCTCACCTGCTCTTTCAGTTCATTGCAGGTTGCTCATTTCTTAACATCTCCTGGTTAAACCGGGGTATTCTGCCAATGAAAGTCTAATGCATTCACATTCCTGTAACCACAAAAAACAACCAAACTGCTTCCAAATCATCCATGGACATTCTATTTGGAGTTTTAAAGGGAAAACAAGTTATTAATGAAGCTTTCAGGAGAATCAGAAGCAGACTGAGTAGATGTCTGCTGCTTATATAAAGATTTACATGTAAAGCTGCTTGAAAATGTTTGATTTGCCTTAAGTAGCTTTTAAAAATCCAGAAAGTATTTTTTAAATGTTCTCAGATTTCTAAGCAATACTGAAACATCAAAGAGAGTTTGAGTGCTTCATTGGATTTCTTTGCAAACAAAAAAAAGAGCTTGATAAAAAAGGCAAAGAAAATTTCAAAGACTTTATTCTCCAGTTTTTGTCAACAAATTTAATGGAAATTAAAATAATTTCTGAAAGGTCTATTAATAAGAAATCAGGTGTTTACATTTTTTTAAAATGTATATTTTTAATTATCATATGTATTACCAAATTACATTTATTCGTAAAATCACTGCATGATCTGAGGAATGAAAGCAGCTTAGCCCTTTGAAGAGTTTCAAGTAATAAGATATTAAATGAAAAAGCAAAGTATCAGCAGTCTGACAGTCTGACATTCAGTGCAAACACATATCAGACATATATTCTCCTCCAAAGCATATTTGGGTTAAAGGCACCCTAGAATATTGCAGCAGTTCTTTGCCAGTTACATTAGTACAAAGTGAGTGAGGTCATATTTATTTTGAATATCACACTCTAGAAACAAATGTTTTGTGATGTTCATGAAATGGTGATTTACCAGTAGCACAGTAATACCACACCACTGAAAGCAGGACTGGAGTTAGCACAGACTTGCAAGTGTTATTAAAAACTGTGCTTTTGTTCCTTAATCCTGTATTCAGGGAATACTGCAAGTTCTGATAATCAGTCTGCTATTTCCTCAGACTTTGTTGTTATAAATGTATTAACTTTTTCATAAAGCAATCTGTATTTGCAATTAATCAAGTGAGTTGTCTCTTTAAGATAGTAGCCTAGCAACTTCCCTGAAGTCGGGGGAAGTCCCAGTTGGTGCCGCAGACCGACACARTTATTATCACAAGGCTAATCTGACTCGTCAGAGTGTTTCAAAGCATCTCTCTGATTAAAAGTGCGGAGGGAAAAAATTTAGTGAAAGCTCAAAAACAGTTACACATAGGTAAGTATTCTTTATGTGAATGTGAGCTAAAGAATTTTTCAGGGGACAACTAATGTTTTTATTTGTCTAGAAATTAATACTAATTTGTTTCTCCAAATTTAATACAAATTACCAAACAAGCCCAATGATGAAAAAAGTAGTTTTTCTTCTTGTTGTTTTGTTTCCTCTCCAAACTAACCGCTTATTCAAGTGGAGCAAAAGTAGGATTTTGAAAACATGAGAATATACTTTCTAGGTGAGTTGAACTGAGTGTCAACCCACCTAAGTGGATTGTATTGAATTCATATCAAGGTGTCTAGATTCCCAATTCCATGTCAGACTAAAGACCTGATAATTTTGGTTTTGGCTTAGCCTTTCACAGCTTCATGGGATAGAGTCTGGAAATACTGGGTTTCTACTACTCCAAGGTTCCTCAATATTATTCCTCAATCTGAGCTGTAGACTTCAGCTTTGGCTGAAAATGGCCACGGGGCCACCCTTGTATCAACAACAGACAGATCTTTCAACAGGAGCAAAGGAAACCTCAGGGACAGGGCTTTATCACAATTTCACTTTGCATGCACATTGTGCACCGATATATTATTTGTAATGTCGTCTGTTAAATCGGAAACAAAATTCTTCCTTTCCCCTTTGTAGCAACAGGAAATATTGTAGGGTAAAATAAGCAACAGTAAATATGCTTCTCTCTTCTAGGAAAACAATTCCTGCTAGCAGGCAGTGGGCAACAACTTACAAGACAGGCCTCTCTGCCTGTGGCTTCTCTGAAACAGAGTCTAAAGCCTTTTGGCATGTTCAGCAAGACGGACATAATCTATGCCTGTACAGACAATTCAAAGGATCATAGTGGGGAAAAGTTTTCTTAATTGTTCTGTTTGCTCTCTCTGAGCGTCTTACAAGGATCAAAAGCCTCAAGCTATGCRGGGTTAATTTCAAACTTTCAATTTAACTTCAGTTTACAGGGACTAACCTGAAGACGAGTTTGTCCCTCGTGTAACATCATTTTTGTTGTTCTCCTGAATATTCAATCAAGCAGCAGATGTAACTCCTTTTCCAAAATCTCCTTGTATTCATTACCAGAGAAGCAGAACAGTTCTGATTCAAATTGCTGAAAGGATTTCATTTAAATCAATATATATTGCTTTGGGGCTTTCTGTATGGGATCGGGGATGAAGATTGTTGCAAGCAATAGTAACTCTCTACCAAAGACAGACACACTGAATGTCGAGAGGCCTAGACAACTGGTTTGTATAATCACCTAATTTACATGGCTGATATGAAGCTGAGTATGTTTTCCTTCTTTCAGTTCAACTTGATTATGAAAGTGTSTTCCTACTAAACAACTCTTTGAACTTACTCAGTTTCAGAGGCAGTAAGTGACCAAGCACTTACACGATTCTTGGAAGTAATTAAAATTGTTTTTTTAAAAAAGTTACTCCCTTTATTAACTTTTTGCTTAAACATTCAAATTTGATTATCCTAGTTTGACCATTTGTGGATTGATATCATTATTACATCTTGCTTCCTAACTCCTCCTTCCAATGTGTTTTTACTGCTAAAGACTTTTAACTGAGACAAAAAGCAGATATTTTATGTAATTTTAAAAATGTTTCTTCAGAAAATATAGATAAGACTCAGTGGTTTTTTGCACAGCAAACACAGTTCTCTCTAACTGCAAATAGTAAACAACTGTTGCAGATCCTAAAGCATGAAGTTTTATAAGGGATAGGAATCAAAAGGATGCAGTTGAATGGAGTGGGAATAATAAGAAGTGAGCTAAACTTAAGAGACAGAGGGGGGTGACAGAGGATGTTTGCCTACCTGCTAACTTCAACTTTGCTATTCACTTCTCAGCCTAAACCTAAGAGTTCTACAGTTAAAAGGCTTTTAGGCTTGTGCTCAGATGTATGGGWAGTCAGCAGATAATTGCACAGAGATGAGCATACATGGCGTAGAAGAATCTGGCCAAACTTGGCATATTTAGATTCTTATTTGTTTATATGCTAAAGGAATAAGATGACATTTATTCTATGGAATTAAACTAAATACTAAAGAAAAGCATGGTCTACTGTGTATAGCCAAAAGAAAAGTGGATATTGGGACTTTAATACAAAGTTCTATTACTTCCTAAATATCACCCTAGCCTGTGAATCTCAATGATACCTRCTAGATACCTACTGTGCTCCTGTGAGTAGCATAAGTAAAATATGCTTCATGGGTATGAACAGGGAAGAATTTTGTTTCATCAGTTTTGAGTACCTGTCATCTAGCTGCAGATTTACAGTTTTGTTTTCTAACACAGGATATACAGTAGCTTTAAGAGAACAAAGGATCTCATCCCTGTGCTATGAATAGCACAGAACCTCTCACCTTTGAATTGAGTCATCAGGGACACAAGACAGCTTCTGTCCTTGCAAGCTAGGAGATATTCCAACAACTTCTGCATAGTTGCTCTGTTTAATGGCAACTTTCTTCAGGAGACCAAGGGACTGTGTCCTCTCTTGGTATCATCTGCTGTGACATGTGACACAAATTTTCTCATCATTTTACACAAGATATTAAGCTGTCAGTTTCCAGATATCCAGCAGGCCACACTGCCCTGAGTCTGGAAATCTCAAACAAGTAAATACAGTGAGTCAAGTCATCACTAGTCTGTATCACAAGAAGTTAACTCTCTTTACCAAAGCTTCTAAGGGACGTCATCTGAACAATGCTTCCATAAGAAGATACTGTCATTAGAGGAACATAATCTTCATTGCTGGGATCTTCTTTCAGGTGAGAATAGAAGAATATCACGTACTGAAGAACAGCCCAAAATTGTAGGCTATGTGGCCATTTACCATTTGAAAGGACATACCAGCCTAATTTAGCTGCTTTGTTTCCCAAATTAATTAGAAAAAGCAGTGTTTAGAAGGGTGTTAGAAATGGTTGATTGGCTGTGGCTTGCAATGCTATTCTAAGTAGTCCATGAATAGCCCACCTATAATATTTACAATCAAAATTTTGATAACTAAGAATTCATAACAGTCTCAAGAACTAGCAGTGAGCCATAGCTCCTTGGCTGTAGTTCCAGTTGAGAAATCACTAGTTTGGAAACTGAGATAATCTGTGATGTAGAAATACTGCTTTTCAGATTAGGTTTAAAACATTGTTAGGTCAGCAATGATATGCTTTCACCCCCTATTCTATAGATAATTAGAAGATTTTCATCTGATGGAGGCTGACATTTTAGTACTCTGTGAGAACACCGTGTTCTACAGATGTACTTCTAAAATGCTGTTTTACATTTTAAGTGCAGTGTTAAGAGCAAAACATGTTCCTTGGGTTGTCAGGAGGGGAAAAGTTCTAACCTAATTCATGCCTGGGCTAATAAAGAATTTTTAAAGTCTACAGAATCTGGATTTTTATTATTTCTYTTTTTTTTACCTTATTTATTTCAGAACTAGACCACTGTTGAATCATAATGAAAATAAGAGTACATTTGTGTTTTAGCATCCACTGACTCAAGCAGTGATAAGGATTGTTTAATGGAGTTGGTACTGGTATTGATTACTCATTGCTTAAAAAGAAACTTGCAGGTTAATCAGATCTGCAATTGCCTTTCTCATTATTTACATTGCTGAAGAGGATTAAATATTATGGGGAAAGACCAAGGTTTGCTCTGCCAGATAAATAAAAATCAATTTGTTGTCGTTAGCAAATGTGTTAAATGTACAAGGTAACAAATCCTGCAGCCCTCTAGAGGATGATTTTTCAAGACAGAGTAGCATCTGAAAGGCAGTAAAGACATGGTGGTGAACATGGTACTGTGTAGGAGGTATTGCTCACTCCCTCTTCTGGTTAATTCTTCTGTTAACCTCATTTCAAAATCTGATTTTTCATGTAATGTGTTATATTAATCTCCACAGGGGATGGACAATTATACACAGCTGTTTCTTCTTTTAATCTTGTTTCCAATTCATAGCTTGAACATTTCTTATGCAAATTGTTTATGTTCATGACATTCAGGTTCTCCAACAGACCTGGAGACAGCTAATGAGACTGGAAGTAGATCTTGATGAGTTTCTATAATGCAGAACACCTTCACCACATATTGTTTTGCAGCTGTACTTGTAAATTCCATATCCTCATGTCTTTCCATCCCTCTGACTACTTGCAACACAAGGTGTCTTGCTGACAGCCAACGTTCTTGGCAAAGTCTTTTGCTAAGTTCCAGCAGATGTGGTACCAAGTACCTTTTTCAGTAGTAATATCTCCCATATTTGTATAAGGCTACAAATGGCATGGATTTATAGATTAGGGAGAGTTGAACTTGATGTGAGACAAAGTTATGAGCAAAATTATATTCAAGTTTTTAATCTACTTTCTCTAAAACTGTCCTACTAGTAATGCTGGAAACATTTTTCCCTGGCAAGTGTGTATTCCCAGACTGGCAGATCATGGATACACATGATTTATATGAGGATATGTTGTTCTTTCTCACACAGTGGAGTCTAGTTCTGCAGTAAGTGGTATACTGTGTGTAACAACAGAACAGGTTCTTATCTCATTCAATTGCCTGGCAGACAATGCAAGTCAGAGAGCATACCTTATCAGTGTTATGTTTGTTTACTTCTGTGTGTCCATATACTGTATAAATCTCTAAGCCATTTGGATGAGATTAGAATGGAAGAATTGACAAAGTGACATGGGTGAAATGCAGCTTACACTTTGATTGTGTGTGGAATAGGCTTCATTTTTAAGTATCTGAATAAACCAGATTGCAAGGAGTGAAAAAAGTGCTTGTTCTGCAGTTTGTGAGCTCAATTTATTTCCCAAATTGGAAGCAGGAAGAGGATTCAACTTTTTTTATTGGTAAAAAATTAAGCAAAGATTGTGGGGCTGTGGCACTAAGAAGGCTGGACTAAGTTGTAGCAAACAGCTTTGTGCCATAGTGAGAGAAGGATATTCAGTACTGTACCTTGTCATCACCGTTGGCATTCAGCTCTCCTTTCCTTGGGGAGTAGCTGATCCTGATGTTCCTGGACGCATACCTTTAAGGACAGAAGGTCTTGAAAATAATTTCTAAATACTCTAAAGCTCGAGCTGATTGTTTGAACAGCTTTTGATTAAGTTTCTCTTAGGCATGTCTCTACTCACTTCCAATTTGTGAATATTAATCCTTTTAATCTTAAAAATTAACTTGTTAGCAATCTACCTATTATGCACACTATCAAGGTATAACTGTGCAGATGAGCCTCCAGTACTGACAGCGAAGTCCCACCAAGAGCTGCTTTTAACGTGTCAGACAAATTTCCTCTGTTAAAATACAAGAGAAAAACAATTCATCAGCAGTGGATATTTTGCTGAGTTCTTGTGATTTATGAAAATATATTGCACCTGTCTGGAAGAAATTAAACATACTTTAATTTTATGAATTCAATTAAAAGACTTCAGAGTGTATCATTAGTTTTGCACTGTAGTCTTTTGTATAAGAATAGGATGCTAACACTGCAGTTTCCTCCTGCCAGCTTTCTCTAATTCCTCACTTTTATTCTAGGCAGGACATCAGTACTATCTGATCTTTTCAAACAAGTGTTTACTGCCTCAGCCCTTTTAGCAGTTTCTCATTAAAATGGGTCCCATCACTTCATTCTTCCTGCAAGTACTTTAGCTCTGCCTGGAGCTTTGACAGGTCATGACAAGGGCAGGAGATATCTTATTGCTTCTAGGTACCTCTGAATGAACTGATTTTCAAATTTTTTGTAATTACTTAGGATAAATACAATGTCTCAGTCATTCTCCTTGTAATACTAGAGTAGCCAGTGGGAAATCTGTGTAGTTCTGGTCATCCTCACAAAGTCACAGGTCACAGCGTGCAGTTGCAACACCAAAGGCTAACAGCATATTGACCAGCATTAATTAGTAAGAACACAATCACCAGGATTAAGGTATTATTTTCTTCAGTTCAGCCCTGGATCACGTCTGGAGCCTTGTATCTGGGTTTGGGCCTTGTCGGTGGAAATGCAATACCAACAAAAGAGAGAAGAGTCAATGGAGAGTCATTCCTATGATGGGAGTGCTGCAACACACAGAAATACAGAGACAAGGCAGACAAGTTCTGCTCAGCATCATGAGGGTACAATGGAAGGTGAGTTATTGCTGCTGTACAGAAAAAAAATAAGAAGCTCAGGGAAACTCTCATCCTGAATCATTCTTAGCCAGGGAGAAGTAATAATCGTGAAGTACCTGTGTTTGCTCTATTTCATGAGTGGTGGAAAAACAGTTAAGGACTTAGCTTTGGTTTCATGCTAGCACGAACAATTGTTGCTGTAGTTTACCTTCATACGTAAACACATTCTCTCACACTTTACTTATGCTTCCAAGAAAAAGCACTGATGAGTGATGTTCTTACTTCAAATAGGTAGTGGTAGAACTGTTAGTGGTAGAACTGGTAGAAGATGCTAGCAAACAGTAGCAGGTTTTGAGAAAGTATGGAGTTCACAACAATAAAGTCTGCATAGAGCTTGCGTACACAGCACAGTACAACAAAGCACAGAGTGACAAATGGCTACTAAGTACAGTCTCAGAAACAGAAGAGTCACTTCAGCCTGGGCAGCGCAGACTAATAGCACAGCAGAGCTCAGCCTGTGCAGATACAAGTGCATTTTCTCAAATTAAAAATAAAAATTATTTCCTGATGAAAGTTTTCTTGATCCAGTGAGTATATTATTCACCATCCCATAATCCCATAATGCATGTTTCCATAGATAGATTTGCCAAAACTTGCTCAACAGTAATACAGAACAATATGTCCCTAAGGAAATTATTAGAATGAAGATCAATACCATAGTTTTAAAATATATGTAGTATATAAAAATATATTACATTGATATGAAACTGCAGTGATGTAGCTGTCATTTTTATTTTTAACCTGTTTGGAATTTCATCCTCAAAATTTTGAAGAGAATTTGACTTCTTGTCTTGACCTACCTGAAACCAGTGGTCTTCGTAACATCAAGTAAGACATATTATATGATTGTAGCATAAGGGCATTTTCCTACAGAGTATCACTATGCATGGCTTCTCCAAACAAAATTTGTAGGTACAGATTGAAGTCTAGCAGCAAAGAATCTGGACACAATACAATGACCAAGGCTTTTCCCCATACTTGGCAGCCTTTTGGGTTTCCTCTTAAGGAATGTGCATTGCAGTTGACACATTTTCCTGCTCTCCAGGTCCTTCATGACACCTGCTGCAGTGACTCATCTAGCATTCCCCAGGACTTGGCGTAACACTTGAAAACTGAACASGTTACAGAAGGCATCCTGCCCACTTCTGAACCTTAAGATTTTCTCACCTGAAAATAAAGATATTTCACCCAGCCAGTGGTGTCATTTCTGAAATGCTGAGAAGAAGAGAAAATACAGAGATTATAATAATTCTACCTTTCTGTTAAAAAACTGGATGGAAAAGGAGAGAATAAAAAAACCACTTAATTTTGTAGATATACATGACATAAAAAAATTTTTGTTAATCGTGTTCAGCATGAAGGGGAGGGAGCAGAGCGTGTTCTGTCCTGGACACGGGTCAGTAATTAAATGACTGGCTGTAAACACCAATTCCTGCTGCTAAATTCCAGTCTTCCTAGGTAGGGCTCTTTGCATTTTGGTTTATTTCTTTTTAATTCACAGCACATTTCTGTTCGGCCTCTTGTTCAAGGATACGATTGCTGCAGGTATATTGTAGCACTGCAACTGTTGGGTAGACAAGCTGATTTATAGACCAGATTTCCTTTTCTTTTCCCTCTGCTTGTAAGGTAATATAAAAAGGAAATATAAAATGGAGTCATAAAATAATTGATTAACTGACATATACTAGCAAATGAACTCACAGTTCAAAAACGCAGGAGAGCAGAACAGATGATTGTCACATCTAACAGTGACAAATGCCACTTAACTGTTACGAAATGAAGTTACTACTAAGTGCTACTTTCACAGCAGACAAAGAATGTGAGAATGCCAATGGGTTGCCTTCTTCTGAATGCATTAATCCATTTCCTGCCTCTTGGCTGACACTTTGTTTTGAGCTAATGGGCAAAAACTGATACTAAAGTTCTTATTTCATGGTGGTGGTGGTTTGGATTTTTCTTAAAGAAAGAAAGATTCCATTGATCATCTTCAGAGATTGAGCAGTCGAGATGGCTCTGTCATAATTTCAGTGCTTGCATAGTATGAAGTAAATGGTTTTAGAATCTGCATGCTATGAAGAGCACTGGATGGCTTTCAAGTTTGGTCCACAGGATTATATTTTATGGCATTGTCTGACATTGTGGGCAGAGAATGATACTTAAACCAAATTATGAATAATTAACAAATTCTCAGAAGAAATTGATCAGGCCACTGGATTTTGGGATCAGCAACAATATCCACTGGGTCCTTCATCGTCTGAGTCAAATTTTCATCTTCATTCAAAGCCTGAATTATTTCAGAAGTCTGAAGACAACAAACAGATGCTACATTTTTCTAACAGTCTTCCATTAATGCCACCTGGAATAGCCTGGCTATTGACAACGTCAAATTCCAGTGGACTTCCTTGTCTACTGCCCTGTCTTGAAGGGAACTTCAGCAATCATTAGTGTTTCATCCAACAAACACTCCTTCACCTTACACAAAGGGTGCAATTCCCAGTTGCAGCTGTCTCTATTCAGATACAAAACTCATTAACAGAACCACATGCTTTCTTTAAAAGCAAAAGTGTGAATCAGAACAAGCTACAAAGTAGCTTGGAAGAGCTAGAATTAGTTTTTCCTGTCTTGCAAACACATATAACATGATCATCTTAACTGATGGTGCACAATCACTAGAGAGTTCACTGCAAAATACAAAATGGAAACCTGTTGCTTACATAAAATGAAACTGCTTGTCATTGAATGGGACAGATTGCCTTTCCTTAGTACTTCTGAACTACTACTGTTTCTAACAGTTCTCTCATTTTTAGTTATTTAATCAAACCATAACTTGGTGTTTCTTAATAGCACCATCTTGCAAAAAATGATACCATGCTTTGCTGCTCATTCTGGCCTAAATCTAAATTAGAGCTGCCTGCTCAAACTGGTAAGTATATAATATGTCTTACAAATTTAACCTGATACTGCAAGCTGTTCCATATGGACACAGTATCTATCTGTACTGAACAGGCTGCAGGATCAGGACCCTTTCTGGGTTAGAAATCAGCTACAAATATTTAATATATTCTTCCAGTGTATTAATCATTTATTTTTATCAAAAATTTCTGCCTTCAAATAGAGTGATTCCTAGATCATCTTTGCCTAAATAACTGTAAATGTACCAGTGATGTCCACTTTCTGCTTTCCAGTCTTCAGAAGATATGCAGAAGGAAAATTAACTACTGCTATTACAAGGCTATCCACTCATTTTTTTAAAAATGAATTAATATAACTAAATAAGCAGCAATTTCTGAAGTTTGTCAGGAAAAACAAGGTTTGAGAGAAATCACTATATAGTAATATAACTTTGTAAATATTTTTAAGAAATAAAACACATCAGTCTGACAATCAGTGAAGTAAAAAAATCATTATTTTTTTAACCACAGTAGGGTTTTTTTGACCAATTTTAAAAGTTTATAAGGAGTCCATTTCAATCTATAATTGACATTTGTGTTCTGTTTTTAGTCTCCATAACCATCACTGCACTTAGATTTCAGCGTATGCCAGGGTCATATCTCAACAATTAAACACTTTTAATAAAATAAAATGTTTTGGAAATTTAAACACATTTAGAGAATTACTACAAATTTCTGTGTAAAATTGCAGTATAATTTGAATATTTTATTTCTTATGCACTGTTCCTCTGGTCAAACTCCATTTCTGAAAATCTGGCCTTGAAAGCGTGACTTAATATAGCTGACTTCTGCTCTAGTGCCTGTTCTATTAAAAACTGGGCAGAGTTTTTTCTCTGTTTATCCTAAGAAKCAGTTGGTACTATGATGTGTATAGCAGTTTCTAATTAAGATCCAAAATAATTTCTACTGATATAGTTTCATTAATGTCAGTAGGTGCAAAGGTAGATGGAGGTAGATATAGATAGATACAGACTGATATAGGTGTAGATATAGATGGTACAGATCTAGATTATATAGATATTTGGGGAATATATTCTCTCATGTAATTTTTTGCTATCACTTTTTACTTCTTCCAGTTTCTAATTTTAGGAACTGCTACAGAGAATATTCACTAGGATATCTTAATGTTTTCAATACAGAACATTGAGACCAATTTCAAATCTTGTCTATGTCCTTAAGATGTAAAACGTCAATAGCCAGAGATAAGAGTTGACTTCTGGCCAACCTGCTCTGCAAACAGCACAGATTAGATGCAGATCAATGTACAATAAATGTCTCCTTGTCCTAACACGTAGTCAGTGCCCTCCTTGTTCACACACCAAGGCCCTGTGTTAGTGTCCTGATCTCACATGTTTCGCTTTGGTTCTAATGAGAAAGTGAAATCTGTATGATACTACTCCAATTTTCGTCATTTTTTCTCCTTAATGATACTTCAGGTCTAAGCCTATGACAAGGAATTGTGAAACAGAATTGCAAGGTTTCTTAAAACAGTATCCTTCAAAGTCTGCCCATCAGTTAATGGCTGGCAGCTCGATCAATACRAGATTGCATCAAGAACCTATTTCCTGCAGGAGGTCAGTAGAAATGTCTGCTCTGAATGGCTAACTAAAAACTTCTACTTATCTCATTACGTGCAGAAACACACTAACTATGGTTTTATATCTTCTCTTGACTGGTGGAGTGATGATCAAAACACTAATTGTGCAGGCTCAGAACTGCCAGCAGCACCTTATTTCTCCCCTGCACACGCACACTTTTTGTTTTTGCTTTCCACCATAGAAGAGACAGCATAGTGGCTTTTAAAGCTAGCATTTCATCTTCAGGTGATCACTGTCAGTTCATACACATACTGGGCTAGTCAGGATTTAGCTAATGTAAAAGGGGCCTGATCCAGCTCTCACTAAAAATCAATACTCACTGATCTCAGTGGAAGCTAGATCAAGCCTCAAATACACTGGAGGAGATATTTTCTGAAGCACAAAGGATAGTGAGACATAAAAGTCCCAATTCCTATTCATTACCTAGAATGCCTCTTCTAATACTTCTTTTCCCAATGTGAAATAAAAATATAGACCGGGAAATGTAAAAAAGCTGTTACATCCCTGGACATAGAAAATTGTTGGCTTATTTTTCATCTTGACCTGAAGTTGCTATAAAAGTACTTTGAAAATTTCTACTGTCCCATTTAAGCTATCTGGAACTCAGACTTTCTTTTAATGGATTTGGCAGAAAAGATAAATCAGAGCTAAAGCAAAAAATATGTGAGAGGGGCGTTTTTTTAAGAGTTACCAATGCAATATAGTTTAGTTGCATGCCATCTTTTCCCAGCAGGCTCTCTCCAAATGTGCAAAGGTTTTATTTACATATAGATTGAGTAGATTGGGTTTTTGAGAAAAATAAAAAGAGAAGAAAATATTTCTAATTATCATGAAAGCACTTTTCCACATTTTTTTGATTGTTTCCACACCTCTAATTACTGTTTGGTTTACAGTAAGAGTACAAATGCATCTTTGCCCTCAATGGATTGTGACGCTGTAGCTTAATAATAAAAGGCAAGCTCTTCTTTTTCTTAACAGCTAAAGGTCTGGGTCTTTGTTTTGGAAGGTCATTTGTCTTCTCTACAGTAAAAAGAAGAGAGGATAATCTCAGTTTCTTTAATTATGTTTACTGCTTCATCTTGCCTCTGAGCAAATATTTGTTACAAAGGAAATATGGGCATTCATTGTGCCATCAAGGACCATAATTTTGAACCATAGAATTATTAATCTGCAGGAAGTGAACTTCCAAAGATGTTTGTTCTTCAATTACATGCTTAGAGAAAAAATCCACCAGATCAAATACACTTATCCTATGGCCCCATAGTGATCTCCTAATGATTTTCTGTTTCTAGGAGAAATGTACTTGTTTAAAAAATTCAGAAATTTAGCTGTTGGTGTACATTTGTAATGACTGATAGGAATGTTCGACATTCCAGTGGATTTAGATGGCAAGAAATGATCCAGCAGTAGTGTAATGCTTATGAAATAATGGAGATGTCCATTGGATATTGAGCCTAGAGATGATAAAGGGATAACAATTACAAAACTTTAAGGCTATGTCTAATAGGATCTAGGTGCTTAATCTCTAGTAGGATTCATCTCACTGAACTGTAGACATTTACCATATAGATATCTGCATCAGAATTACTTTAAGTCTCTATAGATAAATAGTCAGTTCTCAGTATAATTAATATTGTACTCTTGTGGGCATCTAAAACAGGTCAAATGAACTGTGATTTACAAGTGGCTATTCCTCTTGGCTAACAGTAGTTTAGCTACTGCCATACACATAAATGTCTTATAATGAATACCTAGGGACCTGAAAAAAGGATCTGCTCTGTGACCCTCAGGATGTAATTTAAAATATGGACTTCTGGACAGCTAGGTGTTTTAGACTCTTCTAACTTCCTTCTCAGGGAGGGATGGAACAGCAGGGAACTCTTTTAAACTCCTGACTACTGCCGGAACAATTTTGAGAACTGCTGTGCAGCAATAGGACCACTGTTCCCTTGGAATACGCTTTTGTTTGGAAGGTTTTCCTGCAGCTCGACAACAACAGTCTTTCTGTCTAAGAGCTAAACCTTCTCTGCCCTGTCTCCTTAGGGGCTAAAGATTTGGAATAACTTTAGAATGGCTAAAGCCTTTATACTTATGAAAACACTGGCACAACACAAGTTGTCATCTTAGAAAAATAGGCTGAATGGAATAAACCCTTTCTCTACACAGCGGTCACACTGATAGCATGCATTCATGTGTAGTATTCAGATGGAACATCCTCAAACCTTATGCTTTAGTAAAGGTTTCTGTCACATAATTAAACATTTTTATGGCTAATCTTGAAGGAACATGACATAATCAAGTCTACATATATGTAAATACTGTAAGCACAAGTTATTTATCAGAATGGATTGTACACACCAGAATGTTAAAAAGGCTGCCCTAGATTATCCAAACACACGCCTTACTTTCAAAACCATAAAACCAACGAAAGTTTCTAATATATCTTCATTTCAGTAGCATACAAAGCATTATATCTTTTGCTAGGATGGAAGGGAAGTGCCATTGTTCCTGGTCTTTCTCTTTCATGTCTTTTACTCATATTCTTCCCATTTAAGAAAACACTTAAATATAAAGTAACTATTTATTTTCAATTTCTTTCTCTGATAATCTTTTTGCCATAATGCATGACAAACATATACCTAAATATTGTTCCCTTATGAGCAACTAAGGAAAACATCTGAGACTTAGTTTATTGAAATAAAATTGTTTTGGAGGAATGTCTGCTTTTGTACTTCATAGATATAAATAAAAAAAATTCTTAGTCTATCATCTTAGTCAAAACCTTTTTTATTTTTTTGGTGAATATTTATTGTTGATGTTATAATACCTAGGTGCCGTCTTGTACTATCTTTCTGCATGTCTGACTATCAAAAACCAGTAAATATAGTAACAGTAAACAGTAACAGTAAATATATATGAMAATACAGGTTGTAGGTAAACAAAAATCTGAGGGAGATCCGAGTTTTAAACAACTTGCCCAACACCTAGAATCAAAACACAAATCTCCAAAGTCCTGTTTTAACTTCCTTCTTTAAAAAAAACCACCCCCCACCCCCTCACAATTCCCAAACAAATCAGGGAAAAATCATCAAACAAAAACTTCAGCCAAAAAAACCCAAAAATACCCAAAAGAACATGCATTTACTTGACACCTGATCATTTGATAGACTAGGGTATAGACTTAGAATTAGCAAAAAGGTAAATACTGTTTTGACAACTGTTTGTTTTTTAAGAGTAAAATTTTTGACTAAATTGTAGTGAATAAATAATAATAAAATGAGGCCTTGAGAGGATATTTCTGAGCACAAAATGTGAAAAGGGGAGATCTCCTCAAACCTTTAGTGTTTGACTACTCTGTCAGTGCTCCACAAAAGCTGAGACCCTTGTGCCTGACCAGTTTCCTTCCATTTCATCACACTTAGCATGTGCTTACAATTGTAGATTGTGTGCATGAGGAATCATTGCGGAACAGGTTTTTGAGCATGTTCATTGCATTTCATCCAGGGAGTAGCAGCTGCATTTAGTCCTATAACTTCCATGCTGTTATAACATCTGTTAGAATGTGAGTAACACTTCCCCATTTCCTCTTACTTTATCCCCAGCCATCTTTTCACCGTCAGGGTACAGGATATCTTCAGGTAAAACAGTCTTTTGCTAGGCAGCCGTGGTCTAATCCGTTTCCCTCAGTAGCAGGGAGTCRCAAAATAAAGAGCAAGATCATAGCTGAGGCCATGAAAGTAAAAGAACAGGACAATTCCTGGGAGATACAAGCACAGATGCAAAAAATCAAGTACATATTACCGAAGCAATGCAGCACTGAGAGTTAAATAGGATTGGCTTTAGCAGAATAACAGAGTGTAAATCTCATGTGGAAAAATCTCATGTGGTGGAAAGACAAAGGAGATAGGAGCAAGATAAGGAAATCCCTACAAGAATGGGAACAAAAAGAGGAGTTGTGCTGTATTGACACTCCTGGACCTTCTGCAGACCTGCTGTCTGTTCAGCTCCGCATCTTACCCGCAGAGAATCCCCCTTCCCCTGCAGAGGAGAAAGAGGGCTACTTTAACTTACTTGCTATACACTAAAGGTAGCCATGGCAAGCTAGCAACTTCCAGCAATTCCTTTTTCACATAAGCTGTGTTGACCAGTAAATTAGTGGGGTAAAAGTAAATCCTTCACCCTATGGCAGAAAGAAATAAGGAAAAGACATTTTAAGTCCAAGGGATTCTTCTGGAAAACTGCCATGAATTCTGTGTTCATTCACCCAACTTCTCCTTTTATCAGTGTTAATATCATACACTCAGCAAAGTGATATCATTCCGTTTCACTAATGAAGCCATGACTGTGTGAACTGTGTTATTTAGGAATAGCAGTAATTCTGAGTAACATTTCTCAGGCAGTTATTCCACTCAGTATTTAAATTAAAGGAGGAACTCAGTGATTATGGTCCAGATGTAACAAAATGCACTTCATTTTGCATTCAATCATCCCTTAATTAACAGAGGATGCAGCAGATAGGAAATAATTGAACTTATTACTTTGCTTCTCTGTTTTTCATTAATGTCATTGTAATAATTCTATTAATGGGATAATTAATTTTTTTACTTTAAAACATATCAAATATGCTGGTAAAATTCAAGCATAAAGTCTATTTATTGCTGTGTTAAAGATATTGTGGAGCAACAGACCTATAATATGCTTTTCTGAGTTAATTTTGTATAATTCAGAAAAGCCTTCAAAACCAGTCCAAGATTCAGCAACAGAGAGCTTATATCCTGCATCTGTAAATGGCACTCAGGAACTTTGCTCTGATAAAAGCCTGCTACCTGCCTGGGATCTGTATCTTGTGAAAATAGAAGAGAACTTTTCTTTTGTTAAAACAAGTTCTGGAAGTGAGGAAGGATCAAATCACAGCTGAGGAAATGTGGGTTTTGCACTGTACTATAACACATCAAACTATACAGTTCTGATCTGCCCTTCAGGACAGATATCTTCTGGATAACTAGCATAGAATCACAGCTTCTGAAAATGACACGTTTTTCATACTGAATATGAACAGTTGTAATCATACTGACTTCTGAACACTGGTTCTCCCCTTATATTTGTGGATGTTCTTTTTTTAGAATAGACAGTTTTTGACAATAGGAAGCTGCTAGTCTTGACTTTAGGAKCACTGATTTACCACAGTTAAATCAGCATTTTACTCAATGTCTCAGTACAGTAACAAGTTCCCAATAAAAATATCTTCCAACACGTAGTGTAGACGACAGCTCTGAGCACAATTTTTCTTTTTCATACCAGAGGTTTATACAATTATCAGCTTAAGCTTTAATTGGATTTAACTAATTGGTAAACAGGATTTTTATTCATTAGTTTTATACATGTATCACTTCCTCATTTAAGGTTTAATTTAAATTCACTATAAGCAACTGGATGGCTGAGATATGTAAAAAAGAAAAAAGCAGCGAAAAACCTTGATGAGGAGCAGCAATTTCTTCACTTTGGTATTCTTAAAGATGCCTATTATTAAATCCGATTACTTTTACAGACATATGTAATAATATTATATAAAATACACATTTCTAAGAGGTCATCCTATGGATTTTGGTATCAACATGAAAAAAAATTGCAAAAGCCCTTTAATTTAATGTTTATCAAATTTGACATATAGTCAATACAAATCTGAGAAAATAAACATACCAACTTTAAAATGTGTTTATATTTTAAAAATGAAAGTGTAAAAAAAATTATTGTATTGGTATAAACTAGTTCAATGGTTTTACAAAAGAATGTGGAAGAGTGTTTAAATACTGTAGCAACTTAAAAGAATAATTATTACTATGAATAAATGACCATTCACAAAGCATCAGTTAATTTCCTGCTACAGAAGTACTGCTATTAGAGATATGGGATATTGAACCATGAACTGAGCCCACAAATTTCCATAAAACCCACAGATAAAGCTGCAGCGCTTTGGTATTAATTTAGAAGCCTTTTCAGGTTTGTCTTTACTGTATTTATGAAAGGGGTAGTGGAAAATAAAGGATRAAAGCATAGGTGACATACTCTCTTTTATACGTTCTAAGACCTTCCTATGTATTTTAGCAAGATTCTGACTGTAATCACAGATGTTCTGATTGTACCCCTCTCTGTGCCTTTTGTTAAAGCACACATGCATTACCAGAAAAGATCTTTTGCTGTAATGGATTAACAGCAACATAAATTGTCCAGCCTTTCCCACTCGTCACTTTCCTGCAATGAAACAGTACAAAGAAGTATTCCCCTTACAATAAATCTGTCTGTAAGTGAACATGTTAAGAGAAGATACTGATTCCATTCTACCATATGTATCTACTTGTGATGACAAGAAACCTCATGGCCACAACATAATGCTGGCAATTGCAAAATATAGAGATACACATAAAAATTATGGAAAGAAAAGAAAAAAAAAGGAAAAAAGGCACACTCGAATATCAGAGAAAAGGTTGGCCTAAAGTGACCAGAGTAAAGATAGTAGAGATAAAAAACATAAAAGAAGGAAATTTAACATAAACTGATAAAATTAGAGACATTGGAGAAAAACACAAACACTCAAAAAACCTTGGAGAAAAACACAAACACTCAAGAAACCTTGAAGACTACATTTTTTCCAAGAAGACTGTATTTTTTTTCCAAACCCATTCAATCATTTTAGGAAATATATAGAAAATTTTCACTGGCGTCCTATAAAAATGAACACAATTTTCATTTGAAAGATATCCAAATTTTTAAGCTCAATCATATGTTCTCCATTACAGGTGTCTCCTGCAAGTGAAGTGCTGGGAAGGGAAACAGGAATTTGACCACTCTAAGTTGTACTTTCCCTTAATTTTTGTCTTTATGCAATGATATTGGCTATATGTCACCTGAGATTCAAAAATGCTTTTCATAATAATGAGAGACCTTTTAGACACCTACCCAGTCAGTTTTACTGGGATATCAAGGGTGTGAGAGAAAGGCTAGCACAAATGAACCTCGCATTTTCCATCTCCATTTTYTTAGGGAGTCAGTTTTTCCTAATCCTGAAGTACATAGAAATTCATTCTTAATGTTTTCTGATGGACTTAGTTGTTAAAGACCACTTAATCCCTTGTAAAATTCTTATGAATAATTAGGTTTCTATTCACAAGGTTTTTGCTGATGAGGTCTTAGATTCTGCTCAAACCCAGGTGTCTTCATCTTCACTCAGTYATTTTAAAAATATTTCCAATTGCATATATTTTTAACATTTCTTTAGCTTCCCCTGTTTTGACAAGATAGTCTTCTCTATAGAGCAGACCTTTCAGGCAAGATATTTTAATATGGTCAAGACAGTGACAATGTTCATCTTTATCACTTGAAGATTAAGTAYATGAAAATTCTATGAGCTCATGTCATGTTCTCTTCTTGTGCAAGTCCATTGACAGTCATTTCACTACCCAGAAATCCCCGTTRTAAGTCAGTTAGAACTATGCTTTAAATAGGAAGGGACATATTCTGCTTAACTGTTAGACTAGTTTAAATCTCAAGTAATTCCACTGAAGTCACTGGATTTGCTCTGGATTTAATCCATCCTAACTGAAAGCAGAATTCGGCCCTTTGATTCCTGCTGCAACTCAGTTGTTGGGAGATTTACTATATGGGGTGTGCTCTGTACAACTAACACTCTGCAGCGTGGTTGTTGATCTACTTACCTGCAGAGCAGTAGTTTTACGGCTGAAACTTCTGACTAAAAATAAATTGCAGAAAATTCCCAGCTCAGCTCTAATATCAATTTTCAGGAAGCAAAAATACAGCTTTCCACCAAGCTCTACTAGTTGAAATGGAGGTAGTTTAGTACAAAATGCTTTGTAATACACTGAATACTCTGTCTGCAACACTCTAAATGGATAGCATGATGATTTGATAGAAAACCTAAAAATTACTTTTCTTAATGGGAAAATGGATAAAAAATCCAAACACTRTTGGGTGCTGCACAGCAGCAATTCATCAGCAGAACTGACAGCCAGCAGCCATTCTCACTGACTTCCACAGGTTTTCATAGCACACAAAKTTGAAGGGGGATGAGAGGAGAAAGTACTTACCTAATATTCTATTTTAAAAATTTATTAAAAGTTGACAATAATTTGACAGGCTTTATGAATGAGTAAATAGTGAGACAAATGGGGATCTTACATGAAAAATAGAGCAAGACAGTATAAAATATTATAACAGTAGAAAATCTTGGTAATCACAATAACAACAAAAAGATTGGTGAAAATCCATAAAGAAAAGATAAGGAATTAACATAGTCTGGAATTAAATTTTCTCCAGTCTGCAATGCTTTCATCAAGTTTACATATGTGTACCAGTCTCACTTCAAATATACAAAAGTCTGATTTATTTCAATTATACGATTTTCTTTGTACAATATTAAAATATTCTAATCAGTGGAAAAGAAAATTACATGAAAAATAACAAATATGCTCCTGATGTTTCTTGACAAAAGCCACAGGATTTCACACGATTCAGGAGACAGCTGGGAAAGGTCTACTATTCTGTTAAAATAGAAGCAATCATACATCACATCAACTTTTTCCTAACTTATAGTTTGGATGTGGATCCCAACAGAAAGAAAAGAGGCAGAAATTCTGTAGTGAATTGTAAAATTTTGGAATCTAAATGTGTGTGTGTGTATACCTATGCACACATATATATTTGAATGTATACCCAATCTCCATCCACTATTTCGTATTTACTATTATGCAAAATCTSCACTTTGCTCCCTCAGCAGTATTTATGCTCTTTAAAACCCTTACTCTGTTCTGAAGCTGTTTCATGTTTGTTTTCAAAGACTTCTTGTAAGATATTAGTGGGTTGTGGGGATTTTTTTGACAGTAAAAATAAGAAACTACCTTTCCATTTGGKTTAGAACTGAGATGAAATGAGGAATGGCTGCCACCAAGCAGAAAATTTTCTCACTTTATGTGTGCCAGTTAATTACGACACTTCAGAGGCGCTTCTGAAAGGATAAGGCAAGCTGCATAAATTTAGCTGTAATCCAGGCAGGCAAAACTAATTTGCAGGGGATGGCCTTATCTAGCTGCTGCAGCTTTCTCAGAAAATTAACCTTGGATATTTGGGCCCAATTCAGAAAGTGTTTGATTTTTTTTTCCCTTTCCTGCTCTGCATAAGAGAATTTTAAATTCAATACAATACCTGACTTTTAAGAGGCACTGTGAATGCTGTAGGCAGTTCAGAGTTATTACTGACAAGCAAAAAAATATATTTATATACGTACATATATATGATTGTCCTTCAGGCCCATTTTCCTGCCTTCTTGCCTGTGCATCAGAGGGTTTATCGCCATATGTATGGGTGGGGGGGGTCTTTGGATTAACAGAAGATGCAGCTCATTTTAATGTACTTAGAAAAATTCATCAAAGTTCATTGCAGAATAAGTCATGCATACTGACTTGTTCATTCCAGTGGAAATGAAGAAATCCCCATAAAAATAGAAGTTTAATGAAGTGTTTGAGCAGCCTTGCCTGTCATTCCAATTACCACTGATTTAGAATTTTTTCTTGATACACCACTATTAATTGCTCTTACTCAGCACAATCAAAAGTTTACCTTAGATTTCACAAGCTTCACCAATTCATGGACGAAAGATTTAGTTAATAAATGTTGCCAAATCCACCTTAAAATCTTCAAGCATAATACGAAGTTATTAAGAAGTGCTACAGACTCCTTAGCATTTTGCAACTTACTTCATTAAGATTGCTTTTTATTTAACCTAACAGAATTGAGTTCACAGCATGACTCCCACTCTGCCCAGGCAATATTCACTGTAGGAAAGCATGAAAGCATAAACCATATAACATTTTGCTTCTATAATTTAACTGGTTTAAAGCCACTGGATGTTTTGTGGACAAGAAAATTTATTATATTCATTTGATCAAATCTGATAGTCCAAAAACATGCACAAGATTATTTGGAAAAAAAATCTTTCAATATTTTTAAGTCGTTGAATCTTGCTTTCTCCTATTTTCAGAGAGGTAGATATCTCCTTTACAGACACTCATTACTGTCTAAGCTTGATGACTAAAAATAGGACCACAGAAGGATAATAAATACCTTTTAGATCACTTCACTGACTTCTGTCTTCACTGACAAGTCTTCCGAATTTAAGACAGCCAAATTCATGCTAAATTAAGCTAACCTCTACTTAAAGCCCGTTAACCATTTTGATGTTCAGCAGTACATTAATCATGACAATATCTTTTAAATACATGCTCAGTTGTCATTCTACTTTGATTAGGCCCTTGAAAATTCAGCTAGCTTTCAAAAGGATCTACAGATGTTACGCATATAATTCTGAATATTTCTATCCAATGTAGAAAATTGCATGGCAATGCAATCTTCATACTTGCTCTGAATTTTGCCAGGTTTTAACAACCAAGGGCTATTTATGGTCAATGAAACACAGGCTAGTTTAGCTCTGTCCTTCCCATCCAGCTTCAGTATGCCCCAAGATACCTTTTATTCTTGCATCATGTCAGTACAGTTTTATGCTAATATCAAGATAATGAATAGCTGTCAATTGATCCTGATTTTGGCCTTCAAATCAATAGTAAGGCTTCATGTAAATATAAATGACAACATAACCAGTCTATAATAAAAGATTTTTCCTTTCATTATTGTAATTATCACTGTCACTATTATTTTTATTACTACTTAATTATTACCACTGCAAAAATTTGCCATGTGCTAGCTACTACACACTCACATAGAAAAGTCCAATACAGCTTGTATTCAGAGATATACACTACATGAAAGACAGAAGGGGGACAGTTAAATGTACAGGTAAACACAGACCTTTTCTTTGGGAGTAGAAAGATGTTCAAATCTAAATGATCATTCTTCATGTACAAGTAAACATGAAATTTGATAAAGCTGAGGTATGAAAAAAATTCTACAAATAACTATCAACAATAAACATAAAATGAAAATTGACCATGGCATCTGACCAGCAAAGCACAGCCAGCTTCCTCTTTCAAAGAGAGTTTTTGCAATTGTATTCTTAAAGCAGATCTTAAATTGCTTCAATTTCTGAAAGTATTCCTCCTCTCTGAAGTTTTGTATGGCGTTAGTCAATACATCTCTTGAAAGTACAGATATTCCACTCAGGGCAAATAAAAATCAGGGCCAAGCTGCAAGACATAAAAAGATATTGATCTTCAGAATTTTTTGCTTCAGTCTTTACCAGATACTTAATCAGACACCTTAATTTGCTAGGGTTTTTTTATACTGGACACACAAATATTGGAGCCAGGTATTCAGCTGAAGTGTAAATATTACGAACAACATACAATGAAATGAAGTAGCTGGTTCATCACACATTCCTGAAAGTGTCAAGAGCATTGTCAGTAATTTCTCATATTTTATCCCTTTCCTGTGTTATGAGTAGTCAGGGTTTGGAAAAGTGTTTTCAATACATAGTCTGGTGACTATTATGCATAGGACCCCAAGATAGGTATTTCCAGATTTCTAAAATTAAAGAAGTTGAAATCAGAACCTACACAAATGTCCGTATTCAGCACTAATTTACATGAGCTTTCTTTATGTGGAACTTCCTATTCTGCATAACCTTGAAAAATTGTCTCATGTTGCTAAACATTACACAGAAAATTCAGTTAATTACTGCCAGGCATCTCTAAGTTACATATACCATCTTACAAGACAGTCAATGGAAAGAAAGAAGCATATCCACTGATACATACTCACTGAGATGGAAATCTGATAGCAGGCTTATTGTATGATTCATCTTTTCTTTCACCACTAAGAAAAAATCTTGATTATAAATTTATCATGTAAATAGCTGAAATTGAGCATGCTGAATCATAGCCTAAATACTCTTTGTTATGTGTCAATATCTGAAGTGTTATTTATTTTTCTGTTAGTCAAGGAAAGGTCAGGGATAGAACCACTAAAAACACTTGGAATGATCAATGCTCATGAAACTGAACCCCAGATGAAAGAATTCTACCATGTATTTTGAACATTTACCTAATCTATCATGATCACAACTGATTACAGGCCTTCATAACGAGAGTCTTCAAGATAGGACATGATAATACCACAGACATCCAGTGTAACTGGAATAACATTAGTATTAGTCACTACCACAAATGGGTCCAGCTGTTTTGATAAAAAATGCGTGGTAGAATCTGGAGTCACCAACATAGCATTTATCATTTTCTGAGTGAGGAGAGTAACTACAAAACCGTATGCTTATGAGTCTCAAAACACATGTTGGCATGTCATTTGGCAAATAAAAAAATATGGTTAAAAACACTGGGAAGTGTATTTAATTTGAGGAAAATTTGTCTTAGTGGTCACTGCACAGGGAATGTTCGGCTTGGAATTTTTCCATTTTGTTGGGATTTTCGCTCTCTTGAGGTTGTAGAGAGAAGGTCTTAATAGCAATATTCATTGCATTGTTTACACACACACCCAAAAATCTAGGTGAAATGGGAATCTTTATAAATTCCTCTTATTTAATACATTCAGGGGCTTTCAGATGATCTAAAAGGCAAAACTGGGATTAAAGAAAAAAATAAACAAAACAAAAAACCCCACTCAGGAGCAAAGACGAACTTCAGCAACATAACAATGGAAATGGGTTCATGGTTGACAGACAAGTTCCTACAAAGACTCCTCAGGAAGAGGAGAAACCCTACAACATAGGACTGTAAACATGCTGCTCACTAGTTCAGGTCAGGGCAGAGATAGAGAATATAAGAACCTGTCCAAATGGTCAGAGTTAAAAAAATCAAAGTCAAAAAGGAAAATGTGATCAAGTGTGTTAGAATAAATAGAACATTAGTTGAAGGTATAGGTGGAGAACAGTCCATCAGACTTGGAAATATAGGTAAATTAAATTTGATGTAAGACATCATTACTAATAACTAAAGATGCTTTTCAAGGAAGAAGCCAGACTATAGAGACAAACATTACAAAAAGGTGTGGAAATTAAGGACTGATTCTCAGAAAAATCAAGAGTCTACATCTACAGCTTGTGCAAAATATTTTTATTATATTCTTTGCATACACTTTTTTTTTTGATTCAGGTGTGCAAATTCCCTGTCTGTGCATCTTGGCCATGTGGATTTGCCACAAAGTAAAGAGGATGTGAATGTATGTCTTGCACATATTGAACCAACAAGCCAGCAAATGACAATTGATTTTATTCTTTATCTCTAAATTTTTTGTCTAATGGAAAAAAGGAAAAAAATGGAATATATTTTCTTCTTCACTCTAATTTTCCTTCTTCCATTTCTTTTTTCACATTGCATTATTGAGAGCTGCCAGTAGTATATTAACTTCCTGAATAAATGATCCATCACTGTTTCTCAGAAAGAATATGAAAAACTAAGCTTTTCTTTATTTTTCTTTCCAATAATTAYGAATCTACCCATCTTTTCCAATTATTTTCCTTTCAGATTAGGTTTATTCTATCTTCCAGTAAATCCTTTACACACACAGTTAGCATTCACTTTTTTCTATCATTCAGACTAGTCTGTGGTAAAGGCACTTTTGCTAATGAAATGTCAAAACACCAAGTGGTGTACTTTTTAATTTAGCCCAAGGTAGAATGTTGTAGTTTAGAGCCAGTGACCCATTGCTAAATTCAATTTCCCAACTGTTTAATTAATTTATGTATACAATTTAATGATATTTAATTTGATATGCATATTCAAGATATAGTGTTCATTTCTAAATCCTTAATGCATTACTAAAAATTACTAAAACCATCTTCTTCTTCTATGGAATTATTCTATCAAATATTTTTTTATTTAATTTTGTCATTTTATCAATTATATTGTGTTTCCCAGGAGATCTAAATAAATGTAACATAATTTCTAAGAAGGACTGGAAAAGATAATAGGTTTTTTAACCCTTTTTTCGTGGGGAGCCAGAGGGGAGGAGGAGAATGGGGGTTTACTTTGGGTTGATATATTACATGTTGTGGTCATGAAGAAGAATCACCAGGATGTTGTGAAACCACTAGAAAGCAACCTGCGTGTTCATTGTATTAGGCAGAAAGGCATTCCAAGGATAACTGTTTTATGTATTACAGTCCCATGAAGAGCTTTGGTTCTGTGCTCTAGGACCATGAAGGAAAAGGCATGTTTTTCTATGGGATTAATCACAAGTAAATAATGGAATTCCACACTAACCTGTATGTTAGAAAATAAAACKACATGAAGTAACAAAAGAATCAGAGGATGTCTGGTTTTATGGGTAAACAATATTTGTTACATCCTAGGAGTACCATGAAGTATACTTTGTTATAATAAAGGCTCTTCCCAAACTCGAGGCTCCCATGTTGTGCAGGCGCCTTACAGTAGATAGTCTGTACAACAGAACTTACTTTTTGAGTAGATACAGAGACCAGTGGAAGGAACAAACAAATCGTGTTTCACCCTCTGACTAYAGTGAGAGAGAAGATTAAGCCTCTTAAGCGAGGTTGCAGTCTAACAYTTTACCTACTAGATTCTGCTTTCCCTTTTCCAGAAAAAGAGGTTAAAATTCCAAGGGAGCAACCTGTAATTATGATTTTGATAGCCTCTCTGGATATATGATGAAGAATTAGAAATATCCAAAGAGGGAAACCTTGAATGACTTTGACTGGTTCAGCTAATGACATAACATTGCAGGCAGCAACATCAACAAATTCCAAACGCAGAGCACAGGTTATTTAGTGCTAACCCAAGACCTCACAACACTTTAATAGTCATCAAGAAGAGCATGTTTCGTTCAGAAGCCCTCTTGTGAGTGAAATGTAAGAGGGTCTGCAAGCCACAGAGTCTTGGTCAAGTTCTACACTAAAACTCTTGGCTGAAAACATTAATTCCAGAGTCAATTTACCGTATTACTCTTCGCTCCTTGGTCAGCACTGGGTATCCACATTRCAACATTCCTTAGGGATTTTCTGCTACTAATGGCCACTCCACTGTTGAATGTAGGAGCAATGTAAGATCTGAAGTGGAATTCGTCTCACCTACCTTTAGACATTAAAAAGTTAGACATCTAAGTGTGAACYGGAGAGAAACAGGCACCTCTAGAGGGCAATTCATTTGACCTATCTCAGATGCCTATTTTAGTCAGAGATGAATCACCCTCTAGAGATGCCTAGATTTCTCTATTGACTATAAAGGAAGCCTAGGGCAAGCAGTTCAGTGCTAGACTTCTGACTTTCAGACATGTAATTTAGAAGAGATATATCCCACTCACTGTAGTGATAAGGTTCAGTTTCCACACTTAATCACTCATGCTGTTTCCAGATTCACATAATACCCAAGAGCTCATCTTGAAGTATTCCTCATTCGCTCTTTTTAATTTCTATTTTGGGTTGTTTGTTTCTTCCTAAGCACTTACTGGTTTTAATTTTCACTTCATTTTGTCATTGAAAATATTCATTTATAGCAAGTTCATTGTAACCTCCCTATATTTCACCTTCCAAAACAGATGTCTTAGTGATAACAGCCAGAGTGCATAATAAAATTACTATGTTTCATACAGCTGTTATTCTTTCTTAAGATTTTCTTTTTGCTTCCGAGGTGTCTGAAGCCTCACTTTTCAGGTCTCTATAATGGAAATAATTTATTGACTATTTAGTCACTGATTTAATAAGATTATTTATTCAGCATTGTGTATGATTTGAATTAAATCCTTATAACTGATGCCAAGCATTTACAAACCAGAATTAGTGCTTGAATTGGATTTAAATTTCTTCTGATCTAGAGGCCTGACATTTCCAAACCAATTTTCTACTAGTGTAACTCCACTGACTTCAGTAAAATCTTTACAAATGTAGCAAAAGTGAGAGGAAAAATAACCACAGGCTTGTGCTAGAGAGTAAATCATTGCAGTTTTTTCTATTAATTATTTAACTTTATATTCCCCATTAAAAAATACTTACTTTATTAAAAAACATTTATGTTTGGCTCAAAAAAGTAGATTTTTCCACCATTACTTGCTAATAGTAACACAGATTTGTAGTGGGTTTTTTTTTTGACCATTGGAAAAAGTCTTTGTTAGTCAACTGTTTCACAGAGCTGTTAATTGATATGAACAGCAGTTTATGTTGCCTCAGGATTTAAATTAAAATAATTTAAAGAATGATCCAGCATGTGTTGTCCTTTTACTCAGATCAAGAGTTCTTTTATTGAAATATGCATCCATATATTTTAACATCCTTTCAGTTACTTCAAACATTTAAACACAGGATTGTTAATGTAAAAGTTTTATAATGCAGACTAAGTGCAATCAGCATAAAAATAATTTGACAGCCTTCCACATTGCTGAGTAAATGAGGCGTAACCTTAAATATGAAACTTAGAGCCTGGTGATTTCTTTAGACTATATTAGAGAATTTATGACACTGCCTTTGGGAGAAGAACATTTTTCAGGGAAGTTTATCCCATCTCCCATAGGCACAGCAATTTCTTCCTAAACATTCTTAGATTATCAGCATGAGCAGGTGTTTTTTTGTTCTCGTAGGTGTCAGAACTGCAACAACAGAAGTAAATTTTGTGTGAGAGAGTAAGTTCTGGAAACGTTTTGCAGTTGTTTTTCACATCCACTACATGAACTTGACTGTGTCAACTAGTGTCTACTATTTTATGTCCTAATAGTTATATTGCAGACTTAATCTTAGAAATGCTGAACAGTGTTCAAGTACAGGTGAATTTTCCCACCAACGGACTTTCAAGACATGCAACAAAATTTGATTGTCATTAATCATTGTGAAGCCATTTCCCATGGCTTCACAACTTTTTTTCAAGCATTGAGTGCTTGAAACAAACAGCATCTTGGAGAATAAGAGATCCTATGACTTAGCGGAGAGACCTTAGGGCTGGGTTTGGCACTTTATTTTTGCTAGAGCAGCATATTGGATGTGCAACAGGATGTATCAATGTGTTCTAAATAGTGTCCATTTATGCACAGTACTATTATTTATAAATAACCTTAAAACAATTTATAAACAGTGCCTATACTTAACAAGATTGTGATAAGTGTACATTTAGTAAAGCTTTCCAGATTTAAACCACAGTAAGGCTTATATGGCTTCTACTTCAGTGTTATTAAGGTATGGCAGATCAAGAAAAAGTGCCACCAATATAAGCTGAAGGTATGGTGTCCCATTTTAAACAGCACTCTTGGGACCAACGGTCATTTGCTTGGGGAAACAGTGAGGTTCAAACCAGAAGTGAAGTGTGAGAGAATGCTGTGTCTGCAAATAAAACTGACTAATGCATAGTTTTCTTGCTATTTAAGACATTCCAGTAACAGTCATTAGATAGTGTGGATCAAAATTCCTGCAACCAGAAACCAGGGTGTTTCTTCCCAGATAAGTCTCCAGAGTACAGAATCAAAATTCTCTTTCCCTCTGACATTAATGGTGTGCTATTCATTGGTATCACTTCAGCAAAAAGGATGAAGATTAATATCCTGCTCCAGAGATACCCTGATTATCTCCTAGGTATTTCAATGCAGTAGATTCTGGATTCTGCTTCCTAGTTTGTGAATGAGTTCTTTAAGGACTAACAACCTCATTTAGGGGTGGAAAGAGAGAAGCATGCCCACTCTGGCCTCAGACATATTGTTAAAAAGCCTAAAAACTCATTTTATGTACATGCTCATCTTTTAGTGTATGTTAAGCATGTTCTAGTAAGGCATCTTTTTGCCTAGATTTTTGCCTTTTTAAAAAAATTCCCAAATACAGTCCTCAATTAAGTGTAAGTATGAAACAAGCAGCAGGAATCTAGGATAGAACAAAAATTAAAAAGCCTTAACTCAGCCCTGTTAGGTTGCAGACATCCTCACTCTGGGAAGCTGTAGAAGCTGAAAGTTTTACATTCAGGTTTTTTAGGCATATCTTTTGTTCAGCTGCACATAGTTCCTGAGCAGTGTAGCAGTGTAGCTATTTTATACAGTAAAATGCAACATAATTCAACTGTAGGCCCAGTCTAAGAGATTTTAAATGTGAGGACACAACACAGCTATAGTAACTAAAGTTAGAAATTAAAAAGTTCGTTGAAATTATGTAGTTTAACAACAAATTAAACACTGCTAATCTTTCTGAGCATGTCTGCAGAAGGACTTAATCCTTGTTGGTTGCAATAGCTCAGAACAGTTCTCTTAAGTGTAACTATGCAGACAAAGGCCAAAAATGAAACAGCTACAGATTTTCAGTTCAGGGCAAAAGAATGAGGAAGCTATTCAAAAACATTAAAGAGAGCAGATGAAAAAATAGTGTTGTGACAGAGACAAAATGAAGCAGTATTTTTGAGCTATTGCATGTACACTTATTAGTAGAAGTGGAAAGAAAAATCTGAAAAGACTTGTCATTGCTTCAGCTTGTCATTTTAAACGTGATAATTACAYAGTAATTTATCACTGTCTCACAATTTAAAGTAAATCAAAGTGAATTTATACTCTGAACACAAATGTGTCAGAACTTTACGTCAAGCAATACCTTTTTCATTACATGGAATCAGATGTTGGCAGCAATCTCAGTAACAGAAAGCTACCTAAGACAAAAGCACTTAAAGAACACCACAACAGAAAGTTGTGGGATTACTATCACCAAATACATTATTTCTTTCAATTTATCATTTTATGGCACTTCTTGCTTCTATTGTATCACAAAATTTTGAATTTGATAAGTCAGGGACCAAAACGCCTGGGTACAGCTCTATAATATCACTTTTTTGAGGTATCCAGATACATCTCAGCCTGGTGTTTGTTACTTTATCATTGATTTGCATGTTTTACTATGTTACCATATCCCTTTGAATCCTAAAGGCCAATGCCAGAGTGAAAAAGTACTCCCAAACAAAACACAAARTGTTAGAAAGGAAGGGAAACTTGTGTGAGTGTGTTTGTGTATGTCTGTGGTTGTACATAAGGAGACTACTCTTATTCTTTGTTGTGATTCTACACAAATCTGGTGAAGATTGTAACACAATATTTATGTAAACATATATACATATATTTGTGTAATTATGAGTAATTTTACCTATGCATACATATTTTGAGTTGATTCAGGTTTTTCTAGTCTTGTGCTTTTTTTAACATCAGTATGACCTCAGCAAAGGAATGCTTTTGGTTTCTGTGCTTGACGATCTTACAGTTGTTATAGGCAGACTGAATGACTRAAATAAAAACTTCAGCTGATATTTATACTTAATCTCTTACTAGAAGAAAAGGACTTTAATAGATTAGGAAACTCAAACAGTTAAAGAAAGTAATAATTTAAGGAAATAAAAATATTCAGAATTTCCTTCCTGCAATTTCTCTCAGACATCTCTTTCATATTAAGCACCCGTAGTCCCTAATGTAGAAGAAAAACAATAGTCATTCTTTCAGTGAGCTCCAGTTCTGCTTATTGAAGGATGCAGAGGATCTATCTGGGGTGGATGAAAGGAGAAAAAACAAGGCTGGGATAGAAACTGGGTGGAGAAAACTAGGAAGTTATGGAGTAACATGGTGGAGGGAGATAGGGTTGGGGTCTGCAGATATATTATATACAGTGTCAGAGAATAAATAGCACAGAGTAGGGGGGTGTAGTGTGGAATTCAAGCATCTTGCTGTATGCATGAACAGTCCAATGTAGCTCTGAAAGCTGCTGCTGCTTCAGTCTCCTAGCCAGACTGACCCTGGAGTTTCTTTTCAAGGTACAGAAGAGGTTTTGTTGACTTTTGATGGCATAGCATGGACTTAGGAGTGGTTCTGAACCAAGGCATCTGAAGGCTGCACACAATGTTATAGCTGGAAGGAACTGTGAAGAGTCACACCAGTCCCTCCTCGTGGATGTGAATTAGCCTCTGTACTGAATAAACTGGGGGACTTTTGGGGGAAAAAACATGTAAAATCACAACTAAAAAATATATGAAAATTCTGCACCTGTTAAGGTTATTTTAAGTCTGTTATCTCTGAACTCTTGCATGTCTAACTTGGCATTCTTAATTACTGTTTCCTATATGGCATTCATAAAAATTCCCTATGCTATTAGCAATAACAAAACAAACAGAGTAATACATTTTAGTTTTCTTTTAGTCATCTAAAGATATATTGCAAAATGTCTCTCTGTGGTATAGATAAAATACAAATTTGAAATGCCAATGTTTTTTCATGTTTTTGTGAAATGTTTGGTGGGGGAGTGGGGTATAAAGTGAGAATGTTTTTCTTTTGTTCTGCGTAGACAAAAAAAATAAACATTTCCCTAACACAACGTAACACAATACTCACTAAATCCCTAAAAGTGGAAAGTAGGGATACTGAACTATATATATTAAAAAAAAAATGTAGACAAACATCTATAAATGAAAAAGAGAAAAGAGTGAAATGAGATGTGACTACTTCTCAGCACAGGGATTTTTAGGCAATATATTCATTTTCAATAGTTGTCAGAGAAGCAAATGTTCCAGAAATACAGGAGTTGAAAGATTATCCATCATCTCTCTTGGTGAAACAAGACCTATCTAGAGGATGAAATACAATGAAGTCATAAGTTGACAGTGTGGGCAAGGTCATACTGCTGTGCAGCTTCAATAGCCAAGAAAAGCAGCTTGTCTTTCTTTTACCCAGTGTCTTAAGGACTAATCATTCAAGTTTTCTTAAATTTCTCACAATGACGGTCTGGTGTGTTAGTACAGAGATGACACTTAGAAGCAGCAAATTTCTGCAAATGAACTGCATTGATTTACATCATGCTTCCTTTTTTCTCCATGAAAATGTATACTCATACGTAGCTGAAACAGGACTAGCCAGAACCCTCTTAAAGGTTTTTTGTGGTTTTTTGGTGGGAGATATTAATGAGGAAAAAAAAAAAGGGAGAAGTTACAATTCTGAAAATGTTCTATTTTTACAATGGTTGGAATGAGGCCTTTTGACACAGCCGAAACTTTTAAATTAAAATGCCTTGTTCTTTTTAAAAGCAATTTTTCAATTGAAATTGTTTACTTAAATACATGTACTAGAAGTTAAAAAAAAATTAAAATGTCAAAGCAAAAATTATGGTTATCATTAGTGTTTGAAGTGAAATATTTCTTAAAATTCCATTTAAAGAAAAGAATTTAAATGTCTCCACCTAATAGCATTTTGTATTTTTTCCCCGAGAGTCTTTATTTAGCATCAGACCAGAGCTCCAACTTCCAGACATTTTTCAAGTATGTTATGCCACTTTATAAACTTTTCCATCAAACACAACCTGTATAGATAAAATTTTACCAATGAGTGAACAATAAATGTTAAAATAAGAAACGAATTAATTTTCAAACTATAAAAAGAGATTATTTACTTTCCAAAGAACAAATTCCTGTACCAGGTTTACAGTGTAGTAGGGAAGAGCTGCATCCTTACTGTCCCTTTTTGCAGCAGCCCTCTGGAAGCATTCTTTTTATCCTGCTGGTGACTGCTGCTGCAGGGATAGTAGCTCTGCTGGCTCCTTAGCATAGTTTCCATGGAGAAGAGCCGAGGTCAGAGGCAAAGCATCCACAGTCACTTGTTGCATTTATTAGCTCTTCAAGGGAAGATCAGGACATGTAGCACCATAGTATGAGACATGGAGCTCCTGCAGTGGKCTCAGCTGAGGGCTACAAAGCTGATCAAGGGATTGGAGCCTCTCTTTTATGAGGAAAGGCTGAAGGAGCTTGGCCTCTCCAGCCTTGACAAGAGGTGATTGAGAGGGGACCTCATCAATGTCTGTAAGTGTCTGAAGGGAGGATGCCAAGAGGATGGACCAGGCTCTGCTTGGTGGTGTCAAGCAACAGGACAAGAGGCATTGATCAGGAACTCACGCACAGGAAGTTCCACCTGAATATAAGGAAGAGCTTCTTTACTCTGCAGGTGACCATGCACTGCAACAGGTTGCCTAGAGAGGTTGTGGAGTTTCCCTCACTGGAGATATTCAAAAACARTCTGRASACAATTCTGTGCCATGTGCTGTGGGATGGCCCTGCTCGAGCAAGGAAACTGGACAAGATGATCCACTGTGATCCCTTCCAACCTTACCCATTCTGTGATTCTGTGATATTTTAACTAGCTGTTTAAATCCTCTTGCAATGGGTGCTTTTACAAATACAATTAAACTCAACCAGTAAGTTTCTAAATTCTGGTTTTTTTCAGTCTCTGAAGATTCCAGTGCCAAACAAAATAGACTTCAAACTTTACAATCATTATAGCTTGAATAAGTTTCAGTTACTTATTAGTTTATTGAATTACTGGATCTCCTGATTTAACTCAGGTAATTGCACTTAGAATGAAGCTGTTGAAGCATTTGAGTATGGATTTCTCCCATGAGCAAGGATTACAACATTCAGCCTTTACAAACTAGCATATTTTTGGGGTTTGGTCTTTTCACTGTTGAAACATAAATTCTTCTCAGAAATATGAAAATATACTTGCATGAACAGAGTTATATTGTTTTAAAATGCATTTGATAGCTGTGAATAATATTAATTCTCACTGGCAAAGCTAGACTGTGTATGCTTCATAAGGCCTGCTGTGGTATCAAAAGTGATTTAAATAGGATCACCCAGAAGCTGATAACCTCATGGGTGAGATTAGCTGCTGTTAAACCCACAACTAATACCCAAACTGCACTTTCTTTTTATGCCCTTGGAATAATAATGTTTCATTTGATTTTTTCTGAATCAGAAATGGCAAAGGAATACATGGGCATATTCTCTTCCTTACAGATGACTTTTTCACAAGGTGAAAGAATGTTTGTGCAAATACAAATAAAGATGCAATTATTGTACCATTCACCCAGAAAACARTCTATGCCATTAAACAAGAGAATTCCAAAGGCTGATGCTAATGTATGTACTAAACCGGAAAGAGCAAACGTTATTACTTAGGAAAATTGTCCCAAAAAAAAAAATTATTTAGGTCAGGAAAACACAGTAATGCAGGTAGGATATATGCAATCTGTGAGATCAAGTTCAATATTCAGAAAGAAATTTCAAACAAGCATCATGCATTAGAGAGTCGTTAATACAACGATCAAGTTTCATGTTTTAAAGCAGTGTTTTCTGGAAGGATAAATATTTATCCACTTCCCTAGCTGTTCTGTATGGTGTCACATGAAATATCTATATTTTCCTGAATACAAATGTAGATATTCCTCATCTCAAGTACTGGGAACACTTTCTAAATAAATGGCAATGGAGCCCTACTCCTTGGCCTGCATCCTGCCCTTTTCAAGCTTGTCAATCTACATCTCAATACTACATGGAGATTAGAGAAAATCTTGAATTTAAACAATAATATATTGTGGTTTAACCCCAGACAGCAACTAAGTACCACACAGCCACTCACTCCCTTCCCCATCCTGCCCATGGTGGGATGGGGAGGAGGATCAGAGAAAGCAAGCTCTGTGGGTTGAGGTAAGAACAGTTTAAGAATTGAAACAAAGTCAAGTAATACTATAATAACAGTAACAGTAATTGTAATGAAAAAGGRGGCAACATAGAGAAATAAACCCCAAGGAAGACAAGTGATTAACAATACTGACCAATGCCCAGCCTGTCCCCCAGCAGCAATTGGTCCCTCCTGGYAATGTCCTCCCAGCTTATATACTGTTTATAATACCCTATGGTATAAAATATCCCTTTTGACGTTTGTGTCAACTGTCCTGGCTGTGCTACCTCACAGCATCTCGTGCACCTCCTCATTGGCAGAGCAGGCAAAATTGAAACGTCCCTGACTGAGGGTAAGCACTACTTAGCAACAATTAAAACATCAGTGTATTATCTACATTTCCCTCATACTAAATCCAAGAAACACAGGAGCTGGAAGAAAATTATACCAGCTTTTACCAGCTACTGGAAGAGAATTAACTCTATCCTAGCTGAAACCATGACATAATGAAAGATTTCTTCATCTGACTTTGCTTTTGGAAGCTTTTGGACATTTAATGAAAAAGGGATATGTAATTTGGAAGAGAAGAGTGTTGGTCATTAATACCTACAACTCCTGTCAGTTGTAGATTAATATATTTATACTCAAACAGAAATAAATTAGGGCCGCTTTTTTAACTTTGCTTAGCAGACTGCTGAAATTTTATTTCAGTTTGTTATTTCCAGTTTTTAAAATTCTTAAAGAACTGTGACAACTTTTCCCTGTGTCTTTAAATTATACTTGGAACACAAAATAGTTTCCCATCCAGTTTATTCTCAAACCTTCTTGAATAATCGCAAGAGGTTTGTCTCAGTATAAAGTGATGTTGAGCCAGACAAACAGCTCCCATGCCAATTCTCATCTTTCTGGCTGCACAGATGGAGTGAAAGGACTTCCCTGTGGGTTTTTGGCAGCTAACACAATCAGATCACCTAACAATTGTTCCAGTTTTTATAAAMGGATGTTATCTCCTCCTAAATATAATTACCCATTCAGAATTCCTCTGATTATTTCTTAAGAAATGCCTATCATTTCCACTTTTTCAATGAAGTATATCAAATATTGTAGCAGCAAAGTGGCTAGCACCTTGTCTAGTTATGATTTAATTTCTTTCTGTTAAAAATCTTATTTTCATTTCTTCGGAGACAAAGAACCAGACAGATAAACAGGGCAACAAAACATGCATTTTTTTCACTTAAATTAAGAGCTGGGGAAAAAAAAAAAGCAGAAACCCACAGATCTCACAGGTCCGGATCTGCAGCTGTGAAATTCAGTACTGCACTGTGTTTCTGAGTTATGCCAGCTGAGAACTTGGCTTGGCTCAAAAAGCTGGATAATCAAAAATGTCAGTCTACTCTGAAAACTTTCCTTAAATAGCAGATCACGCAATCTAGGGGGACTCAGAAGAGCTTTCATTCAACTCCTTCATCTGTATAGTCTCTTACTACCTGAGAAATACAGATAGCAGCTACACTTTTCACTTCATTTTCAGCACATCTCAAAAGGAAGGCGTATAGCCTTTCTCACAATGTGCCAAAGGAACAGAAAATGTTGTTAGTCTGAAAAGACAGACAAAACAAGCTGAGTAAATGCTTAAATGTAGAAGTCTGTTTATTTTTTATTTGCATTAAATGAGTGGAAAGCACTAAATCCCAATCATCAGTAATGCTTTGTCTTAATTCACCACTGTACTACTTCAGCTGCATTTCAGTACACTTCCACCGAAGTTACAAGAAATCACCATAAACTAAAACATTCTTTATTCAAATCCTCTAATATCTGCCATCTCTAATCTTTACAGGCCTACTGAATTTTGATACGTATTATGAACTTTTGTTTTATTATGTACACATAGAAGCAGTCATATACTGTGCCCTTCTGTGGGTCTGTGCACATGCTCAATTATACATACCCTATCTGTGTATGCATACTGCAATGAGCTCACTGTGCTTGGTTATCAGATAATTGCTCAAGTGTAAACTGTTTCCCATGTCATATTTTAGCAGGTTGCTAAGGATATTTAACATGCTCTGAAGCTGCCTATTTTTGGCTCCACATTGTGAGTCTATAATATATTTTTTAATATACTTAATGTTTTATATGATGTGCTGAAAATAAGTATTTAATTTGCACTTCAGTTAACAGGCGCTTATTGTATAGTAAGAATCAATTGACTGCTACAAGGACCTTTTTTATGATTTAATCCACTCAGAAAATTCAGTTGCTATCACAATATCCTCACAATTGCATCAATAATAAATATAAAAGTAATATATTATTAGCAATGGGTATCTAAATGACATGAAACAAGATATATAGAGAAAATTAACCATCAATTAGCCTACTTTCTTAGTGTCAAAATGTATTTGAACTAATTTAGTCTTTCACTAATTAATTCAAATCGATTTACTTTCTTGTTTTATGAGAAAACTAAATTTCTAAAGAAGGCTTTTAGCTTTACTGTGGGAATAATGGAAGCATAGCTATACCCGCAATATACATGCATCTCAATTCAGCAGCACTGGATTGTGATTTATGGTCCCATCTCCTAAAACACACACACAAATAGCATACCAGGTTTGCCTTCAAAAAACTATAGGATTCCCATAAACCTGCTGGAAAATGTACTGAAGTAGGTCAAAATTTAAATCACCTAAACATTTAAATRTTTTGAATCATGAATGTTTTTCCAGTGGGATATTTAGTTGCACTGATGCTGCGCTGACAGGGGATGAGTGACAGAGAGCTACATAAAGTTGTAAAATGAAGGTGAGGGATGGTGAAAGTACTGTAAGGTTACCCCTCTCACCTTCACAATTTAGATGGCTTCAATAGGTGTGATGCAAATTAAGATGATAGGTGGTGATAATCTGTGATTGCTAAAGTAGAAATTTGGAGACATGAAAAAGCTTGAGAGAATACTGGAGAATTCAGCATTAACAAAATGGCATTGTTATTTTTTAAATTTATGTCAGCCTACTAAACATTAAGGTCCTAGGGTCTAGTTGTCTTTGACAAAGTAATTAGACTGAAGCCTAACAGAAGCACAAAAAGCAAATAAATGGGCGTTTTCAAAAACACATTTTCCACTTTCCCATCCACAAAGCTTATTTTACCAGAGTGAAATCCATTCCTGTGCCATCTCTTCACCTTAGCTTTTCTCAGACATCAGCTCAAATGCAAAGGCTTCACATGCTGTCATAAAGGTCAGCATACATATGCTATTTCCTTTGCCAATCTTGAGAACAAAATCCAAAACCCGTTTTTCATATCAGCAAGTCCTATTTTATGGCCTGAGAAATGTGAGGTTGTTGCAGATGAAAACCGAATTCCTCAATCTACTGTCAGAAACCACCAGGCAAAACCTGCGGAGTTAAAAGAACGTAYATCTCTCTTTGTAGCTCAGAAAGTAGCTCAGACATCATCTCTATACCGGTAGGAATGTCCAGATAATTTAAGAGGCAGACTTAAAAACTGAGTACTGCAGCTGCTGAACCCTTAAGTCAAGGACTGAATAACAGTTTTAAAGACTGTGCCAAAAATGTACAGTTGACCAGAGACCTACAGGTAGGTTATGCTGATAATTGTTTAATATAATTGTCTTAGACAGTTGATCATAGAATCATAGAATATCCTGAGCTGGAAGAGACCCACAAGGATCATCAAGTCCAATCCCAGGTCCTACACAGGACCATACCCAAGAATCACACCATGGACCCAAGAGTATTGTCCACACTTCTTGAACTCTGCCAGGCTTGGTGCTGTGACCACTTCYCTGGGGAGCCTGTTCCAGAGCCCGGCCACCCTCTGGGTGAAAAAACTTTTCCTGATATCCAACCTAAACCACCCCTGACACAACTTCAAGCCACTCCCTCAGGTCCTCTCGTGGGTCACCACAGAGAAGAGATCAGTGCCTGCCCCTCCTCTTCCTTTTGTGAGGAAGTTGTGGAGTGCGATGAAGCCCCACCTCAGTCTCCTCTTCTCCAGGCTGAACAAACCAAGTGACCTCAGCCACTGCTCATATGGCTTCCCCTCAAGGCCTTTTCCCATCTTTGTTACCCTCCTTTGGACACTCTCTAACAGTTTCATTTCTTTATTATATTGTGGCACCCAAAACTKCCCCCAGCACTTGAGGTGAGGTGGCCCCAGTGCAGAGCAGAGCAGGACAATCCCCTCCCTTGCCCAGCTGGCGATGCTGTGCCTGATGTGCCCCAGGGCACCACTGGCCCTCCTGRCTGCCAGGGCACTGCTGACTCATATTCAACTTTCTGTCAACCAGGACCCCCAGGTTCCTTTGCATAGCACTGCTTTCCAGCCTCTCATTCCCCAGTCTGTCTGTACATCCAGGCTTGCCTYGTCCCAGGTGCAGAATCTGACACCTTTCTGTGTTCAACTTGATACTGTTGGTGATTGCTCAGCCCTCTAATTTGTCAAGGTCTTTCTGCTGGACCTCTCTGCCTTTGAGGGAGTCAACAGCTTCTCCCCTGAGTATCCCTTCCAGTCCTGCATCCAAGTGGTTTATGAAGATGTTGAAGAGCACAGGCCCTAAAATTGTGCTAGCTTTAGCCGTAACCTGAACCGATAGGACACAAACCAGCTCGTGCCTGTACAATGTTTAAGTACATTGGTGAGAATTGTACATGTTCTAGCTCCTGCCACTCAGCCTCAAAGGTAGCTCATTGGTCGACTGAGTAAAAAGTGGCAACCAATGCCCGTAACTTCTCATGTTGTTCTTTACCTGTGTTCCCAGGTTACATTAATCATGCTACTCAGCTTTGCAGACAGCTAATTCTCTACAACATCTCCTATTTCAGTTGGTGCTAGGAACAAAGAAATATCTTCCTCTGCGCCCTCTTTGTTAACCAAAAAGGAAGAGTGGGAATAAAGTATTTTGTATATTGAAATGACATCTGAGGCATTAAAGACTTCTGTGCCAGTCACAAGGAAATGCACAGCTTAGGCAGTTTACCCATTGTCCAACACCTGGTATAGCAGACACCTGACTGGAGGCTGTGACTCCCAGATACCACCATTATTCCAGTAACTAACAATCATTCCAGATTTCAGCACTGACTTCCTTTTAACTGCAAATGCTTTCACATTCCAATATAAAGGTAAAAATCTTTCTAAGTGTAGCAATGGGCTTTTGTCTCTCATTTTTTGAGCTGTTACAGTCAGTTGTACTGACTCTTCATATGTCCCAGAAAGGCAAGATGGAGGAGAACAAAGTTGTCCTATGTTCACATCTTATCAAAGTATGAACTTAAAATGCAGCAATGGCTGTATCATGAACCAGAAAACAAAATGACACATTTCCAAAAACTAGGAAAAGTCTTCATATAACTTTCATGCCTTTTATCTAGCTTGATAACAAAGCTAGTTTGTGACTTATAAATTGCTCTGACACAACCAGGAGAGTTTATTACCTCACTTTTAAAGTTATTGAAAATAGGATTTATGTAGTTCTTTAGTCACTGTCTTAATAAAATGCCTTGTGACAATGATTGTTAAAGTTCTTCAAAGCCAGCTAAACCTTGCAATAAGAGCTAAGCAAAAAGTTCTGTAAAGACTGCAGGTGGCAAAATTTTCTAATTCACCCAGTTTTCACTTTAATAAGAAGCTTTAAAGCAGCTTTTGTTATTTCCCAAGGCTTCTTAAAAGTTGTTTTAATAAACACTTTTCTGCTGTGAATCTTTTCATCTGTCTTATATCTTCAGAAATTATCAACCTTAACTTCTCTCAAAAAATCTTCATTAAGTCTCACTATTATTTCTAGCTTGGACCTCTTTTTCCCATTTAGTGTTTTTAATCATTGATTCCACAGAGACTAGCTTTGAGGATTTTTTTTTCTCCATTTTGGGTCACACCAGGACTACTTCTGTGAAATTCAATTAGAACCTTATAACAGGTCCCTATAAATCTCATCACTTCAAAAAACAAACAGTAAGATCTTGAAAGAAGCACTCTGTGACTGCCAGAAGGCATTTATTAGCACTTTGTCAGAAAAGCATATTTGTTTTGGATAGATCAATCAAATCTACTTCAAATGACRAGTCCTTGAGCTCTGAATAGTGTGGACCTAATATTCAGATTTTATTTTAAAAAAATATACCACACTTCATCTTAGCATGAAAGACTACAGAATGAGCTGACTATTAAGTGCAAAATTATTGCTTCAGAACATTTACTTTTACCTTCAACTTTAGGTAAAGGCTTGTTCTCAGAACATTTACTTTGTCACCTTGACCTGGGGCACCAGAATAGCCATTAAGGCTTAGCAAATGATTGTTTTTCCTTTCTCAAGTCATCATTTCCCAAGCATGTCTTCTCAAGCTACAGAAAGCACTGACTGATTTGACACATTTAAGGCATGTCTGCATTAGGAGAACCTACAACAGAATAATTGTATCCATGTCCTTTAAGATTTCCAGCATCTGAATTCCCACATTCCAACTGCACAGACCATCTACTCTGGGASATGTTTCAGTGGTGTTACTAATCACACTGGTGAAAATTTCACCTCAACAGCTATGCTGCTATCAAGTAGGTCATCTTAAGATTTTTTTCTTGGTGTCCAAACTGCCCAAAGATGAGAAAGAGCCAAACTAAGAGAAAGACTTTTAAATAGCACTAACAATCTAAATTAGTTGTGAGAAAAAAACCAGCAAAGTGGCAATGAAAAATGGAATCTATTTACCAGCAAGTTTCAAAATAATAAGAGGAAAACATAATATTTTTACCATTTGGGCTAGATATTTCTATTAGCTTCAGATGTCTTTTGGGTCATTGTATTTTTGTCACACAAACTGTAAATCATGAACTGTTTCAGGAAACAAGATCATATTGTCTTGATAGTTGTTAAGGCATTTATTTGGGTTATGGCAGAAGTYTTCCTGAAAATCAGAACAGAGTTAAATCCAAGTTGCTTGACAACTCAACCATTCTGCAGAATGCCTTACATCTTGTCCCTTGTATACTTTATGTGCCCTATGAAACACTTAAGAGAAAAGGAATCTCAATGCTATTTACTACTGTATTGGATTACCATGGTTTTGGTAGGGGGGGGGGATACGGGGATGGCTTCTGTGAGAAGTTGCCAGAAGCTTCTTCCATGTCTAAGAGAGTCAATCCCTGGCAGCTCCAAAGATGGATGTGCTGCTGGTCAAGGCTGGGCCAATTAGAAATTGCGGTGATACCTCTGTGATAAGAGATTTAAGGAGGGGAAAAAAAGTTATTGTGCAGATGTAATTGTGGCCAGAGTGGAGTGAGAACATGTGAGAGGAGCAGCCCTGCAGTCACCAAGGTCAGTGGAGAAGGAGGGGCAGGAGATGCTCTAGGTGCTGGAGCTGAGATTCCTCTGCAGTCCGTAATGCAGCCCATGGTGAAGAAGCTGTGCCCCACAGCCCATGGAGATGCAAAGATCCACCTGCAGCCTGTGGAGGAGCCCCACGTTGGAGCAGGCAGATGCTTGAGAAGGGGCTTTGAACACAAGGGAGGCCTGTCTGGAGCAGGCTCCTGGCAGGGACCTGCAGACCTGTGGAGAGAGGAGCTCATGCTGGAGCAGGTCTCCCAGTAGGACTTGTGACTCCATGAGGCACCCATGCTGGAGCAGCCTGTGCCTGAAGGAAAGCACCTCATGGAAGAGGGACCCATGATGGAGCAGTTCATGCAGATCTGTTGCCCATGAGACGGACTCACTTTGGAGAAGTTCATGGACAACCATCTCCCATGGGAGGGACTCCACTCTGGAGCAGGGACATTACTCTTTTCCCTGGGTAGCAACAGGAACAATGTGCGATGGACTGACTGTAACCACCATTTCCCATCTCCTGCTCTGCCAGAGTGAGAAAGAAGAGCTGGGAAGGAGGGAGGGATGGAAGGAAGGTGTTTCTAAGATTTATTTTACTTCTCATTTTCCTGCTCTGATTTTATTAGTAATAAATTCAATTAATATCCCTAGTTKGAGTCTGTTTTGCCTGTGATGGTATTTGATGAGTGATCTCTCCCAGTCCTTCTCTCAACCCATGAATCCTTCATTATATTTYGTTTCCRTGTTCAGTTGCAGARGAGAGTGATAGAAAGGCTTTGGCAAGTGCCTGGCCCTCAGCCAGGGTAAACCCACTACAAATATGTATCCAAAAAAAAGAAAAAAATCCAATGGGAGTAACAGACYATATATGTAAATGATTAAGGCAATCATTCATTCCATGGGAGACYCAATTAAACTTTCTACCTGTTTCAAATATGACAAAAGGAAGAGTAGCATTTAGGTTGTCAACATCTAATAATAGCTTTTAAATATCTATGGCCAGCATATATGTGGTTTTGACTAGAAAATACATTTTGACCTGAACACCCCACCAAGTGAAAGTTGCTTTGAAACTGTTAGGCTAGTATACCAAAAAAAACCCTTGAATAACAACAAAAAACCCTCAAAACCTACAAACAGTCAGTTTCAATAAATTGCCATTTGAAATAAGGGGAAACTGTCCAAAAATTCCCAAGGAATTGTATCTTCTGAAATGTTTTACACCAGTGTAATTCTCGGTTCTTACTTTTACTCKTGGGCTCTAAGTCAGCTGAAATCACTGCGCTCTAGTGACTGAGGACGTGAGACAATTTGAGTATTGTAATCATCATTCAAGAGTTCTGACTACACAGAAGTGTTCTAAAGTTGGGTGAATAGAGGTAGAGGGAGCATAATTATCCAGCACTGCCATCCAATGTATGTTTAATATTCTCAGCAATATTCAAAGAACATGCATTTTCTTATCAAGTGTCTTTCACTAAATGTCTTCAGACACACGCAGACAAGGACCCAATGCTTATTAAAATCAGTAGGAGTTTATAGCTTGACTAAAAACTCAATATCTGATGCTCTGGACTATATTCCATAATGATTTGCCTAAGAAAAGAGCTAACTAGTAGCAGAGAAAGTTTAAACTCAAAAAATCAGTCTCCTGGGGCCACTCTTCTAATCATTCATCTATAAGCTTTCACCTTAGAATTCTCAAATTCCTTGTTGCGTGGAAATCTGCAAAGAAATCTGTCAAGAGTTACTTCATAAAATATCTAGAGTTATTCTAGAGAGCTCTTTTGAAAGAAAATAAAATTAATCTTTACTGAAAAGGGCATGGGAGTCTTACAGTTCACACGTCTCTGCTTCAGCAGTCATTTTCTTTCTCTGTTGWAGTACATCTGACTTTTTTATTATTTGCATTTGTTTCCATTTTYATCACTGATAACACTACATTTGTATTGGTTTCCTAAGTACAGTATAAAATACGAATTGTTTACACAGTCGCTGTTCAGATTATCATTACTCTCCTTTTCACCTTAATGTCATCACAAACATCACACCTTCCTTGCTAACCTGATGTTGATTTAATGACTTGACTCGCTCATAAAAATAATGCCTCTTATCTTTCAAGCTGCTTAATATAATTGTGTTAAGAATATCTGAAGTGAGTGTGCAAGCAAATTAGAATTACCATAATAAGTTTTATGGTAAAAAATGATTACAGGAGTTTGAATGCCAAATTAATGAAGAATTTAAAGTTTTTATACAGCCCCCAAATAAGCAGTTTTGCTAAATAGAGCAGCTAAGAATTAACATTTTTTAACTGTGGCTTTTATAGGGCTTCAACAGGAAATTCACAAAATAATTCCAAACCTCTGATGCAAATGCCAGAATACACATTGAAAACTTGTCAATTCAAGACCTTCCCAAGGACAATGACCTGGACGGAAAAAATATTCTGACATTTTAACCAAAATAGCCAAAGTGACTGTCATCCTGGCAAATGGTAACTGAAAATGTCTCAAACCTGGACTGAGTTTCCCAAGGACATTTATCATAACTTCCTTCTGTTCAGCTCTGACACCCTCACCTCCATTTTCACCAACTAACTAAAAACGAATTTCTTAACATCCCCCAGTACCCCAGCAATAACTCAGATCTCTCCAACAAATAGAACTTTATGGTACAATAGAAACATTCATTAGTCAAGAAACTAAAATGGAGATGTACAGGCAGTACTCTATCCTTTCCTAAGGTGCATATATTTATGACGGTCAGAGAAAATGTAAATGTTTTGTTTCCCAAATTAACCTGTTAACATTCAGCCACCTCACGTCGCTGCTTAAGTGAATGTCATAGTAAAATGTATATGCTTAATGAGTCCAGGAGCAATTCTAAGAGTGATGAAGTTACTCCCATGTTTTAAATCAAGTAAATGTATAACACCAGTTGTTATAGTCAAATACAAGGAAAATACAAGCCCATAGTACATGATGTTTATTCCTCTGCATGTGCATACCTGGAATTTCATTGTAAACACACATTTCTAACTTCTCCGTGTTACACAATAAGAGAACTCTTCTTAGAACTCTTCTTCTTTTCCTGCCATTGTATATTAAAAAAGGGCATGCCTTGCTAATATACCATTATTTTACTGTAACTGATTATRTCTGGTTTTCCATGTAATGCTTACCACCCAAAAGTTTACTTTAAGTAAAGTTTGCTTTAAGAAGTTTACRGCAAATTTATTTTGTCGTTAGCTTGACCTACCACAAAAACATGTTTATGACTGCTGTAAAAAACCTTTGAAAACTTGAGATACAGAGTCAAGCACAGCATAAAATTGATCACATGTTATTTCCAAACGAGTTTGTACCACCTTGGCTAGTGCAAGATATCAAACTAAGCGAAGCCTATTTCCAGTTACCATATACCTATGCTAAAGTTTAAAGAACTAACAGCCTGAAAGATAGGAAAAAGGACGAGCAAAAAGGGTATAAAATTAATGGATAGCAATTAATGAATATATACTATTAACAGTCATTCATTCTTGGGCAGTTGTTTTTTACTTGCCTTCCAATTCATTGATCATTACATCAACAATGCTACATTTGTCATGGGGGAGTGTTGAATGGTGAGAACATAGGGAAAAGGACAATACAAAAATAGAAATAATAGAGACATTTAAAGAAGTTAAACACAGAGAAAAGCTTTTCTATGATCTTGTGGCATTATTTGTTTAGAATTCTTATGAGCAAGTCTGAGACATCTGTATTCAGATAACCCAAATTGCAAAAGAAGTCCGGAAAACAAAGATGATTAAAACATTTTAATGCAGAGCTACTTCCTGTAAGACATGCAAATCACATTCTGATTCCATAAAAATTGCCTCTCCCTCAGCCTTCATTCTGCCATTATTAAAAACAATACACATAAAAAAGCACAATGTTTCTTAAAGTTCCCTGCAGATTTGGACAAAAAGTTCAAACCTCTTTAGTCTACAGAAAAAAATAGCAGAGTTGGGTGTTCTCTGTTACTGAATATGAAATACACCATTTGCAATGGAAGGGAATAAAGCAAAAAATCTAGTCAAGGTTCCAGAAGTAAGCATAATATATAGCATATGCATATTTCAGAATTCTATTTCAAGATTATGTACCAYATTAGATTTTAGAGTTTTAGACCTAAGTCTTATCTCTCCTGAATGCCTACAATCCTGTCTTGGCAACAGAACTAATGTAGCTGAATTAGTGTACCTGAAAAAGTACCTCCCTTTGCTGTTATAGCTGCAGTGTATCAAGAGCATATCTGTATGTACAGAAAACTTGCAATGTTTTAATGACATAAGTGAATCTTCCTAGTTACTTCAAACAAGTGAAAATGAAAAGATTTTGCCATACTGTCCCTAACACATAAAACTACAACAGAATATAGAAAGCCCTAATCTAATTTTGGATTCTGGGATGGTTGTAGTGACTTGGTGTCAGCTAGTAGCCAAGCACCCACAGGGCTACTTAYTCCTCCTCCCTCAAGAGGGGCAGAGGAGAAAATAAGTATAATAGCAGAGAGAAAACTTATGTGTTTGGGAAAAAAAAATACAAGGAAATCACTGACCAAGTATTGTTACAGGCAAAACAGACTTGGAGAATTTGACTTAATTTGAAACATTTAGTTATTGACTTGAATATTGGGAAACCGCTTCACTACAGATACCTACTCTCATCCCCACATGCTCATCCTCCATGTTATYGCCACAGGCTACATTCAGTCCCTTTGGTGAGGCAACTTGCACCTCAGGAGGGCGGGATGAGGGTGTAGGGGTTTCCTTCAGCCTCTTTTTGTTTCTCACTCTTTTCTTCCATTGCTCCTTCCAAGTAATTTCCTTTGCTCTGGCAYGGGTTGTCCACAAGCCACAGGCCCTTCAGGGAAGCAGCTTCTTCTGCATGGATTATCCACAGACCACAGTCTCTTCTGGCATGTGCCTGTTCCAGTATGAAACACCTCCTACTGCTCTGTCCTTGTTAATACTTTTTTCTCCCGTGTCCTGACTGGGAGAAGGGGAGGGGGAAATATTGATGCTCTTTTTTACCTTTCATTTATCTTTTGTAAATACAAACTGAGAAACTTATTACAAGCTACAGCTGCAGTGTTCACTTTTCTGAGCAGAAATGTCCCTGACTCCCTACAGATGTGCCACATTTACATGCATTTTGAATACCTCCAGGGACRGCGACCCCCTTGGCAGACTGTTACAACGCTTGACAGCCCTTTCAGTGAAGAAATTTTTCCCAGTATCTATCTAAACTTCCATTGGTGCAACTTGAAGCCATTTCCTCTCATCCTGTGGGAGAAGAGACTGACTCCCACCTTGCTACAAGCTCCCTTCAGGTAGTTGTAGAGAGTGATAAGGTTTCTCCTGAGCCTCCTTTTCTCCAGGCTGAACAACTCCAGATCCCTCAGACACTCTTCATATGACATGTGCTCTAGATCCTTCACATAGCTCAAGCGTGCTCTCTTAATGCCATTCTAAAGATTTATTCAGATGATGACACACCAACTCAAATAACTATTTGTTTTGTTTGGGCTGATTCAGAAAACTAGCAAGATAATGCCATAGCTCTGAATTTCAGGGTTGACCAAATTCGAGTTGAGGCAAAATGAAAGCCAAATGGGATGAATAAAAAAGAAATAGATACAGCAAGAGCACAGATCTTTATGGAATATTTTGTTACTTGTAAATTTTGCTCCTCTGTAAACACAATTAAAAACCTGCAGATATTTAATTACTATATCTATCTATCTATCTATCTATATCTATCTATATACATATCTATGTATCTCACATTTTTAGGCATTCAGTTGAATACATTCATATATTGGATTAGAAAACAGTAATGAATTAGAATGTGTTTTTTCATATTGCAATAAGTCATAGCCTCGACTGGAGAGTCTGACAGAAAGTGATGATTGCAGAGGGAGTATTGGGAAGAATTCTGACTAAATCTCCAATCCTTGAAGCTTTGAACAGCATAGACTGCAAGTAGCATTTCCTACCCCTTTTTCTTTTTCTTCCATGTCTTTAATTTTTCTTTGGGTTAGATGTTACCATTCATATTATTTGCATCAGGCTTCAGTCTACAGGCACTGTGCCCAAGTTCTGCTTAAGTTATGTATAATATGGAAAGGTTCACTCTTTTGTATATTTATGCTGGTTAATCTTCACCCATTTTAATATACACTCAGCACACTGCACAGCATGATTCTATGCACAGCTACAATTTATGCAAAATGTCTCGTTCAATACAGCTGGAAATATAGTTTAAGCATGTCTTTTGTTTACTCAATCTCTAAAATTTGTATTGGGAAACGCATATTTTCCTACACAAAATACTACTACAAAACACTTTCACTACCTTCACTTAGTCACAGAAGTATATATTTCTGTGTGATGCATCCTGAACATTGACTATCCACATATAACCTTAGTCCTTCTCACAGAGACTTATAACGACAGAAATGGTCACAAGCTTGAGAAACATTAAACAATCACCACAAATATTTGCAGTAGTTCACAGGACAGGAGAAGATGACCCCTGAATTTGCAGCAGGCTTAGCTGATCTTTTGATGCAGCACCATAAACTCTGCTAATTGGCCATTGATTCCAGTCTGGTGTTGAATGGAAGCTGCAGAAACCCTCCATGATGTTTAACCCTTCAAATCACAGAAAATGCTTTCAAGTTTTGATCCAATTCTTTTTAAAGTGACAAAATACTAAAACCAGTCAACTTTAGACTAAGTAGGTGGGCACAAATACTTTTACATCACAGCATCAAATCTTTTAACCAATTAAACCAAGACTAATGATTCTTCAGGTGGACCTCCTATGATTGCTAAACTGTATGAATGAAAAACACGCTTCTGGTGTAACTAGTGCAATACTCATTATTTATCTTCTCSTAGTTGAAATCACTATGAAGAAATTATATCCACATCTGGAGTGAAGCCATTCTTGGAGCAGAACACAGTGGTCATCATAGGTTCAGTAGCACAGTACAGTAGCCTTTTAAGGGGAGATTACCTTGCTGAAAATACATTATTAAATAGATAACAGTGCATCTTACAAGCTGGAATCTGTCCAGGCCACATTTTTTATCGTTCAGAGTTCACTGGGATCTTTAATGACCCAAAGTAGGTTTCTCCTTGGATCTCTCTCAAAACCACTTCAGTTGTTCTTTTAGAATCCTGAACCTTAGATGTCCCACAAGTGAAGAGCTAAAGGAAAATGAAAAGGGCAAAATGTCAGTAGTATGTATTGGTTTAGTATAAAGAATCCCCAGAAGCTTGGGAAACATGTCTTTTTAAYGAGAAGCAACGGTTTGTGGCCAGCTGTTCCTCATCATTATGAAAATGTTAGCTCCAGCAAGATGTACAAAGGGGGACTATAAACACAGTACATTGTAAATAAAGCCTGTGTGGATAATCTTACCTATTAATATAAAAGGCAGTGAGAAGAGGCAGACTGGGCTCATATACTGACTGACAATTTAGGGCAAAACATACTGTTTTTCTTCACCATCTCAATGAGAAATTAGATGCAACCTGGGTCCAACAACAATTGAGCCTCCTTAATGTGTTTATTAAAATGCGAATTGAAATGCTGAGTGGAAACATGGTGCTGCATATGAATCTGACAGACGATCTTTTGAGTTCTTTTACACCACTAGACTTTACACACAGTAGGATCATGCATTGGACTTCTTTTCAAAACACAGCATAAGTGTGGATTTATGGAGCTTTTCTGAAAGCTATTATGAAAAATGTACAAGTGCAGGCAAAGAGCTAAGTCACAAACCTCAGAACATTTTCTACCTTAATAATAACAGGGAGTTAGGCAGACATGATGGAGTTGCAGCAGGTATTTCAACATTTTCTGTCCAGTGATTAAAGACTGTCTACTCCTGTCTAACATTAAATGTTTAGAACTGATCTGACAGCAAAACAACTGAAAAAAAATCAAGAATCTTTTCCATGAGTTTTCCATAGCAATTTGCTCTGCAGGATTTCCTTTATTTTAAATATTTCCATAATAAACCAGGAGAGCAAGAAAAAAAATCAAATTTACTGTATAAGCTATTTTTCCATAGAGTTGTATTAATGCAAATTAGACAGAAGTACTTTTCCCAGTTATAATTGGGCTGGAATGAGGTGGAAGGAACAGAAAGACAATTAACTTTAGGTGGAGCTCCTCTCCTCTCCTCTCCTCTCCTCTCCTCTCCTCTCCTCTCCTCTCCTCTCCTCTCCTCTCCTCTCCTCTCCTCTCCTCTCCTCTCCTCTCCTNCTCCTCTCCTCTCCTCTCCTCTCCTCTCCTCTCCTCTCCTCTCCTCTCCTCTCCTCTCCTCTCCTCTCCTCTCCTCTCCTCTCCTCTCCTTTTTCTCTCCAGCAATTTGCAGTAGATTTAGTGCCTGCTAGTAGTAGACTGTCAATGCTGCCAAGCAAAATTATTCTGAGACTTTCAAGGGTCTTTGTTTATCACATTTTTCAATTAACCTCTGCATTTTAACTTCATCATAATGCCTGTGCCAATTCACACCAAAGAACAAACAAAAATTGTTGCTTCCTGTTATTATTTCCTAATGTCATAAAATCAAGGGGCTTGGGTATTTTTCCCTTTTCTCCCTCTTATTTAACAAAGGAAGAAAAAGGACGTAAATTTCAGACTACAGAAGACCACCAGAAGGGGCAAAGGGTTTGATATAAATTACATTTCTGCATTAACCTTTCTTTCCTTTCTTTCCTTTTCTGCTTTTGAAGTGAGAAAAGTGATTTCCATACAAAAAGCATGTTTTATAAGTTTTGAAGTTTAACCTGAGGAACTCAAAGTAGATATGCAAGGTTCAATACTAAACTAAACTCAAGTTTTAGGAATGCAGTCCCAAAGAGAAAATCATAATTCTATAGCTCTAAACCTCTTTGCATGGCAAGAGAAGCACTACATGTCTAAGAATTCTGGCATTGCATTCAGATCAGCAATAATTTTAAGCAACATTAGCTGCATGAGTCTAGTTGTAAGGTATTACTGAAATCTCATAGCTACAACTCAGATATGTTTAACTACATGGAATAATACTCCTATTTTCTGCTTTGTCCCCTTTATCTCTTCCCAAATCAGCGCTGACCATCCCCATCTAGAACAGAAAGTAATGTAACTGTGTGCCCGAACTCAAGCGGTTTGCATTGCATRTGTGATACTTTCTGTCCCAACTGGGATTACAGACCTGGTCACGCAATAGGCCTGTTTGTAACAAATTCACAGGTACTTTTCCACATCTGTTAAATAATGCTATTTGTGTGGGATGGACTTAAATCATTTAATGCTTGATATCTGTTTGCTTACATGGAAGCTTGGAAGCTAGTCCCCCTCAGCTCCCTTTCAGGTCAGTGGAGAGTAATGAGCACTTTCAAGGTTTGATTCATTTCACTTCTCTTAGACAGCTGCTTTAGGATGAGACAAATTGCACTTCAGACTCTACTCACTGTATTGACTACATCTCCACTGACTATAAATGGAGCCCAGGGCACAAACATTACCCTTGATGAATCCAATCCTTTCTATTTTTTCCATCGTCTGCTCCATGTACATCAACTAAGAGATCACTGACTATATTCAGCAAGTTAGTGATTATTAAACATGCAGTAAGACTGGTAGACAATAAGCAAATTTTAGAGAAAGAGAACTGAGATCAGAATTTGGAGTGGGATTTGGGGGACTGCACTGAACTTTTGTACACTGATTTTTATTTTTTTCCCCTTGCTAGCACCTCCCTCATGAGTGCTGAGAGCCAAATAAATTGTTAATTCTCAATAGCCTTTTTTTTTTTTTTTCCAAGCCACAGGTACACAAACTCTCACCCATTCACTAACAATAAATCRTTTAAAAATCTGTGAGTTTTTCACTGCATGGTCAGGCATATGACACCTTGTAAAGAAGGAGCTAAGCATGACTGATTCTGAGGAACACTGTTGTCCAATGTTTAGTCTGGGTAGCAGCTGCATAAAAAACTGAAGAAATTTGAAATAAGCCTATATCAAACTGAGAATGGGAGGAGGGGTTGGACTAGTGTTAAACTCATCAATTCAAGTATATTTACATGGTCTCCAAAGCCAGGACAGAACTTGCCTTGCTGTACAGTCTTTAAAAGGCACAGCAAACACTAGGATCTGGACAACAGGAGACCTAAGTCCAGACTCACAATTATGAGCATGGAGAAGACCAGGCCAAGGCATGTATTTTAGACCACGTCAGTATGTAGTGCATGTGTGTGCATGCCTCACTAAGCAGGAGAGCTGGCTGACAGTCAAGACTTATTAGTTTGGTTGCAGTCCTATATTAAAATAAATATCTCACTTAGAACATATGAGTATCTCTGAGTCACTCTGTACACCAGCTCTTCTTGAACTACTCTACGTACCATGCTTACAAACTTTTGTGTTTGTAAACTCAGCACCTGGATAAAGCTAGATGTCCATCATTTTCCAAGAACCACAGCTATGAACCACCTCCTGAGGTTATTAGATGAAATCAGGTCAGATCTTTCAAGAAAGGAGAAAAAGTAAACAGCATCACTGCCCCATTTTCTTGCCTCTTTATTAACTCAATAAATACCCCTAAGTTAGTACAGTCTTTGGGGATTTGGGAGATCCAGGCTTAAACTCTTTTTTGTCTCCATTGACTAGAAATCATACCCCTTGCCTACCAGCCCAAGTGTGCCCTAACCACAGAAGTATAGATTATTTAGAGGTGACAACTCTGTTTCTCTCCTGTGAGGTAGATTAATTACCAGTATAGGCCTTGGCATGGAACAGGCTGCAAGTGTTTGTATAACCTGCTCGTTAAGAGTGTTGTCCTTCTCCCAAAGCAGATGTGGATCTCAGAACCTGCTCCACATATTAGATAAGAGCAGAGGTTCCACCAAACACCAATTAAGGTCATAAGAGAATGCTGACACAAAGCATATTGCGAGTCACTAAATTCCTTGTAGTAAACATAGGAGTACAGCTCTATTAAATACTTCAGGCCTCAAAAATAAATGAATAGCAAAGGTAAAATTAGAAATGTTTATGTAAAGTAGTATTCCATCAATACAGAAGGTAGAAAGGCAGTTCCTTCAACTTCACAGGCAAATGCAAATGTTTCCCTCCTAAAACCTGCAAGTTCAAATTGCATTAGAACTTAAAAGCTTTAGAAAAGTGTAATCTTCACAGGGTACATATTAAGCAAATGATTCTGACAAGAATCGACTGAAAGATTTCTCCTGGCAGCATCTCTATTCATATTCTCCTTGAATGTAGCAAATTCAAAGTGCTTGAAAATTCTGGTAGGACAAAGTTTTCAGCTAGTGGTAAAAGATCTGTAATCTCTACTTTGTAGATTGTATCAACTTGATTGGAAGAAAAAGAACCATAGCTAGCAGATCTAAAAACAAAGCTACCCATGGACTGGTGATCAAACAAGATGGGAAAAAAAATACATAAAGGACGATGAAAAATTCTCATAGGCAACAAGAAATTTACATCAAAGTTTAGAAACTTGAATGAGTGGATTCATTCAGATACCTCAGAATCAGCATCACAAAGGAAAATCTAAAGCAGAAATCAAAAGTAGAATTGCTTTTATAATATCAGTATTTGCAAAGTTCAACATAACCTGACAAGACAAGGATATCTCAAGTGCATCAAAGATAAAACTCAGAATAACAGAGAATGCCATAGGCTTAAAAACACGTGAAATCTGGACTCCAGCAGCATGGATCAAATGACACATTCAGGTCTTTACATTCAAAGGCCTCCAAATAAACATACACTGCATAGAAATAACAAGTCTATTAGAATGAACATTTCTGAAATAATTGCATCCCATGAGTCTTTGCAAGCAACTGGAAAAAGAGACAGCTGTTGGGCTGTGAGGAAAGCAACAGGCCTTGCAAACACAACACACCAGACAGAAGTCAAAAAGTAGAGAAAAAAAAAGACTCCCAGTGGCCATACACAGAAATGCCAGCATGAAAAATGTCCATTTGGACAAGGAAATCAGAGACAATCAGATAGTTTCTCCACGCTAATAAGAATTACCTCAAAGGCCAATAAGTACTTGAAAATAATAAATCTATGATAATGTAAGTCACAAAAAAAGGTCACAATTTTTTTTCACTGGGCTAAAAGGAGTGGTTTCATGTGTAAATTTCACCAACTTTATCTTTGTTTTAACACTTTGAAACTGATGAGGAGGTCTAGCTTATAAGGAGTGTACACTCTGGATGGCTTCATTGGTACTTTGTGGTGTGGCAGTGTTAGACTCTGTCCTTAAATGGGCTTAACATTTCATCAGTAATGGTTTTTAAGGTCATATTTTAAGATGATCCAGCATCAATTATTACTTAAACACATTCGTTACACGAATAAACTTATGTATTAATTTGAACATACATTKTAGCTTAACTGTTGCTACACCTAAATACATATTTCCGCCATAAATATTAAAGACTGGGGGTCAACCAGTCTACCCCTGAGTTTGTGCAGAACAGTAAGTTGTGAATGACCTCAGCTTACTAAGTCATGGAATTTTGCTTCTCTCTTAAGTTTCTGTAGCAGGGAGGTTGGACCAGATGACCCCACCTTTGTCCCTTCCAACCTTACCCATTGCTGAGCAGTCATCTGTCCTGAAGGAGGCGGAACACTCCTTTAAAAAAGTGCAACTGTTAAAAATATTGTTTCTTTTCTAATAATGGTTTTAAAAGAAAAACTTAGTGCRAAAACTTCAAGCGCAAAGATAACAGAACAAAGATACTTTGCAAAAGCCAGACTTCACAGGTCCTGTTCGTAGTGTTCCTATTCATTTCCCTCAGAAGTTTTTATCTGTAAGCTGTTGAGTATTTTAAGAACAGACACATCCAGTGCTGAATCACATATGTTGCTCAGGACAGCATGGGCCATAAATTAGCCATTAGAAACCAGYGGAGGAATGTTTTCCTGAACTAAATACGTAGTCCACATAATCAACCACAGAAGAAGGCATGGGCATTTGCGCATCAGTCTAATTTGACTCATTTAGGGTAAGCTTTTCCCATGACTGAAGCAGTTTGTGTAAATCTGAGCAGAAATATTGAATGGAAAGAATATGTGTGGCTTCAGGGCAGAATCCAAAAAATCCGAAGTTTAGCAGAGACAGAAAAAGATCTAGGCTATAATTGAATTAATTAATTTGGAAGTTGTGAGAATAAAGGAACATAATAAATTTTTTCAAAACTGTATTTTGACAGTCTTCTTTCCTTTGAAGAAAAAGAACTGAAACCTTCATGAATRGTAGGTAATATGTTTATTTTTAAAAAAAGAAAAACCTAGAAAACTTTTAAAACCTTTTAATTACATATTTAAGGTATTTATTGAGTATAAATATTAATGGTATAAATTATATAAATTTAATTGTTTTATAAATTTAATTCAAATTATTTTAATTTAGTATAAACAARTACTTATCATGTCTTTTAGGGTTTTTTATACTTTTTAAGGTCTTGKTAAAGGTAAGACGCTAGCACTTCAGCAGTCTATTACAAAATCTCTGTAAATAAGAAGATAACCAGATTTTCATGACCCAGATCTACCTTTCAATGTGAATACATGCACTAATTCTGTGGTGCATAGATGTTGCTTTAATTATGTCAAAGGAAATCTACCTACTTTCCTTCGACACAGGCTTTTGGATGATTGCAGCAATAGGCTGAACATAACTATGATAATTTCTTTGTGTGTTGATTTTAGCGCACAAATTAAATGTTAGTGAATTATTCACTCAGTTCATAATGGAATAATTCTACTCAAATCAATGGAACTAAACAGTATGACCCAACTGGGAATCTATCCAATGGTGTTCCTACAGTCATTTTAACTTGCTTTAGTTAAATAGCATGCGACATCATTTTCCTTTTTTCTATTAGTGCAACATTATCATTCTGTTGTATATCATATAAATTCAAAATGTTAGTTTTACAAAATCTTCTTTCCATTGGAGTATGATGCCAGACTTTTTTTTTCTTTTAAGATAGTGCATTTTATATGAATACAGATTAGTGTGCATGTATTTTCCACATGTTTGTGCATCCATCTGGTAATCTACCAGGTCATAACAAGTGAAGCTCCACGGGCTTCTCAGGAAAGATACTGCAAGCTGCAACCACCGCAACAATTTATCTAGTATGCCCCTTCTCCCCACCCTTCAGAGGAGAGTCTGGAAGGTTCTATGTATTGGCTTGATTACATGAGGCAGCCTATGCCYGAGTCCCTCCTTGCATTGCCAAGGCATCCCAGTGGCCCTTCAGGCAGAACCTGGGGAGGGGAATGTGCTTTGTGTATGTACATGTACAGTGAAGAAGGTGATTTAGGCAGGTACAGTAAATCCAGCAATGCCAGCAAGCATGGACTTGATACATCCGTGCAGATGAGCTGAAACTTATGTTTGTCATGATGAGATGGAGACATAGCATTGGTCTGGGGTTTTACTGCAGGTCAGACACCATTCAGTTAATGCATTACGGTATTTTTAATCCATACATGAGATGTCCAGTCTGTTCTCACCGGTTCCCTGTGGTTTTTACCATGTTACTGAGAGCAGCATTTGATAAAGGGAGAAAGATTTATTTCAACAGCGATAATGGTTTCCCAGACTGCTCCTGTTACGTCTGAATTTCTGATGCTCTGGTAAGGAGTACTATGGATCTACATAACACATTGAAAGAACAACTCTGTCCRACAATATTTCCCACATAAATGGCTTGGGTAAGTCGTTTATGGCCTCACAGACTCCTGTCATGGGTAATGTCAGTGATTAGCTAAGATGATCCCTTGGTACTCTAGCAACAGGTCTGACTGCTTAATAGGAAAGCATTCAAATCTGTGTCATGGACATTGATTCTGTCACTTCAGAACAAGCTTTCACAGCTTCAAAGTATTCCCCATTGCMGGAACACTGCCACTTTGTCCAGAAAATTGACTACCTCATCATTTACTCTTCTCAACAATGATCAGCTCCTTTGGGCCTAACCTGTACTGCCAACATATCTGAAGAATATTAAAGATCATGTTATGGAGAAATAAGGACACAGATGTACCAGCCACAATGTTCCTTTTAGCATTCAACAGGCATTCCATGCTGGGCGGCTAAAAATCTCTGCAACATAAGTTCCAAAGGTTTGAGACTCAGCATTAAGCTCTCACACCACATTCTCTCATAACATCTCACATACAATCTACCCATAGTTCACAATGGTAGAAGCTTATAGGACTGTAGCCATCAATGCATAGAAAATCTGAAGAGGGAAATACAGTTTTAAATAAACAAGAAGTAAGTCATGCAAAACGAAGAGTATATTCCCAATTCTTGCCACTGCCACCTGGATACAAATACAAAGGCAAGGGATTTTCATGTAAAATGCTAATGAATTTCCTAGGAACCTAGCTTCAACAAAGCTGAAAAACATCTGTTCAGTTTCAGTGAGGCTTGAATACACCAGGTAACCTCTTGAGAACTCCCGATATATCTTTGGTATGGCTAAAGGAGAAGAAAAGCAAACCTGAAGGAGTCAGCTACATTACTAAATATTTTTATGCACCTGTTTTAAAATCCCGAACCCTTGCTGAGCTATGAAAAAGACAATCTGTTAGTCTGACCTGCACTGAACTGATCATTTTTAGAGCTCACTGATATAAACATTCTCAAGTGTTAATTGGTATCCACATTGGACCTATTCAGTAGCTAGGGAATGCTGCACCACAGGACAATTCCCCATCATGTTTAATTTTATACAAGTCCACCATCTCACACCACAACTAAATATACAAAAATCACACAACTACATTGGGTAGAAGAACTCACATGGTTCCATTCCTAGAGAGGAAAAAGTAACATTTTCTTTAGGGACAGACTACACAAAATAAAATCACTGCCAGAAAGTCAGAAAATAGAGCAGTGTATGCTCTCGAAGGACCTTGAGCTACCAAGGTTTTTGACAATATAAGAGCAGCCAGGTGCCAAGGCTCAGCAGGACTAGTCATATCTTGGATAAGTTCCATCTGGCTCTAAGAAAAAGGCACTAAGACAAACATCTGTATGCATGAAAATGAAATAAAGCATTTGGCAATACTGAGAATACATCCAGTATAAAAATTGATTTAATTAATTTCTAAACAAGTCAGTGTAAGTGTATGCATAAGCCAGAAGACCAAAGATATTTCTGTAGCTTTCTGTTAATAATTCATGGCAAGGTAAAACCACTTGACCCAAGGAAAAGCCTTTTGTAGATATGCTTGCTCCTGTCGAAGGGCAGACTGACACATCATCTTCTGTGCTTTATGAGATCAGTTACTTTGTCAAAGGAAGTCCAAAGCAGCTAAATTATGTCCTATATATTTCTCTAGGAGAATTTTCATATGTGTAGAGCATTGTCCCAACTATTCAAATARTGGGAGTTTGTGCCAGTTATTGTGACACAGATAACAATTCTTTAGGGAAATTCTGGACTTTTTTTTTTGGCCTTCTGACAGAGGACAACAGGAAGTAAAAAAAAGCTTCTCTGTGTGAACTCTCCTTCACCCAACTGGTTACAAATATGCTGGCATAATTGACACCTTACTTGCTTAATTTAGTTAAAATTGTACTATGCAGAAAAGAGGAGGGAGAATAGTGTTGGTTGTAGTGGTAGATTAAGGTATCATCCTTCATTTTAGACAATAACAAGAAGCCATTTTCTGACATAAAGCATAATATAGCACACAAAATGTCTGTGTATGTGACATGAAYCTGCAGCAAAAGATGGGAAAGGCAGGTTTCCTCTTCATACTCTTACCAAACAACACACCTAACTTTAATTAAACCAGTCTAGTTAAATAATATGGCTTGTGCCAATATTGTTCCAGAGATTCTGAGACTCAGAACACATAAAAATATCAAGGGACCACTCACGCAGAAGAAAACTACACTTAAGTATAACCAAAAAATCTCTACTCTTTGTGATCCGTTTGCTCAGTAGGACTGACAAGAACCCCAAAAACAGAGCACATGGCTTCCCAAGGAACAACTAAAGGCAATTGCATTTGTATCCCAAAACCTGCCTCTGAAGGATCCTCCCTAAGAAATACCAGCAAAGCTTATTCGAGGGGGTGGGGGAGGGGGGGCGCGGTAATGGTAAGAAGATGTTTTGTGAGAAATGCTGGTTCAGAGGATGAAATCATGGGATTTTAGACAAGAGGTTAAGTACCTGAAAAAGTATTCAGCTACCAAGTATTTAAATTTTTGTTTCTAAACTTTTTTTTCAGGTTTGTACATGCAGCATTATTACATAAACTTTAATTTTGTTTCAGTGYGAAACCTAGATGATGCTAGAGCAAGAAAATCATGGCGCAATGTTTTAAGCTCAAGATGCACTAACTCCACAGGGCTGGCACATATAGAATTATATACTTAGAGACCAGCAGTACAGAATCCAGAGCATTATCCAAAATCAGAGTCTCTTTCCTATCAAGCTGAAAGAAGGAAAATAAGGCATCAGGATCCATTTTTTTTTAGAAAGGGGAACTTTACAGCAACATTAACTATAGCCTCTCCTGAAAACAAAGTCAGTCATGAGATATCCTAAGGATTCAGGCAATCTCCCAAACATCACAGGTAAGACCTAAGTTTGCACAGGTCTCTATAAGAGAAACAGAAGGAAGGCAGGGGAAAAAACAAAAAAAAAAGAGCCCAAGAAAGACCAGGAAAGCACATAAAAAAATCACTAGAACAAAACTTTAGAGAAAATTGCAAATAGTTTCTTGTTTGAAACTGTCCAATTCAGAGAAAAAAATAGACTGGCTAAAAAACTCCTCTATCAATTTCTCCACCAAACTGAGACTATCAAGAGGCCAGATTAGTCAACTATCACAGGAMAGAATGGACAGCTAAACAACATTGTTATTACTTGTAATACTGCTAATGCTGCCCAGTCATGATTCTGATTCATACGTGCTGTGAAAGAGACAGTTTCTGTCCCCAAGAAATTAACATCTAAGTTATCTCCAGCTGACTGCTGGATGGCTGCATGGGACCATAGAAATATTTTCCAAACCTCACTTCCAATCTGCTCCCTCATCAACAATGATCCCAACAATCAATGTTTCCACAACATCTGAGCCAACTTTCATCTACTACTACAAGATGTTTCAGCAATGTGATGGAACATATTTTGTATTTATCTTCAATGAGATTGCAATTCATTTCTGAAAGGAAGGATACTTTTAATAGTGTACTCACACAGGCTTATAACCACACAAATTATTAAATTAAGGAAGAACAACTCTGAGACGCACAGTTTTTCTCTTTCACATAGATGCTCAACAAAAATACTTGCAGTTACCTTCCACCAGTTCTGCCCTCTCAGACAATCTTCTACCATCAGACAAAGCACTTCTAAACATTAGTAGGGACTACATCCTAGTGCCAAATCTGCCAGAACCTTCCTCACTCCATGGACACAATTGAGAACACCTCAGCTATCCCAACCACTGCACTTTTGTACACTGACCCTTCATTCTCTGATTATAAATGGGCAATAGAATAGTTGAAAATAATCTGCAGTAAGACTCCTCTCCAAGTGTAGAAGAACTGACTGAAGCTCCCTTAACACCTGCCTCTGTGGGTGCAAGACCATGAAAAAGACTGGACAAATAAAGGCAGTAACACTTCTTTCAGGAAGCACTAAATGGAGATGGTGTTTTGGTAGCCAAGCACTAAAAATTCCTATTTGTTCCAGAAATACACATTTGTTCCTGATTTCCATGCTGCAGAGGAATGGATAATACATTATCTCTGCAGCAGTTCAACCAGTTTAACTAAAAAAAGCTATCAACCTACTGTGACCCCTGTACCATGCAGTATATTCTTCTGAAGTGCAGCTTAGACCAATGTGTCCACACTGTTCATCATTAAAATGTCCATTATGCCTCATTAAAAATGTGTTTTCTCGCCCATGCACACTAAATAATAATAATTAACTAAATATCTAGGCTTAATTTAAATATAATAAGAATCATTATGTCTGCAAATAGTCACTAGCAGTCATTTTCAAACAAAAAAATGTAAAAAGTATAAARTAATGGAAATGAAGACCCAAAGGGACAGCATGATCTTAAGATGTTATCCTTACATTGACATCTTTTGTGTATACAATTTTGTTGTACCTCATCCGTTACAGAAGCAAAGTAAATGTGATAGGAAAACATTCTCGTTACTGTTGTTATTACAATTACAGTCCCACCAAGGATGAGCTCTAACTGAAGTTAGTTGCATACTTGCTGTGTGTGACTTCTGTAAGAACATCAAACAAGCCAAAGTCATTCTACAAACCGGTAAAAATAGAAATACACCTAGCGCTGATGTTATTTTGCAACATGGTATTTTACTCCTATCCTTAACATCCCTTAATACATCCACTGGCATCTATAGAATAAATAAATAAATGAATAAATAAATAAATAAATATTTCTGTATTTAGTATTTATTGGCACTGAGACACATGCACTATTACAACACTGAGGTCCCTACAGTGTTAATACTTGTTTCTTGGAGCAATAGAGTTCCTATCAGGGAAAAAAAAAATCAACCAACCCACATTACTTTTGATTAGAACAGTTTAATCCTAATCCCTTTTCTCTGATCTTGGCAGAGGATTTTAAGCAAGTAACTATATTTAAATAACTACCCAGAATTAATCCTTTTGGTTGCTCAAGGCATGAAGGGAAAGCAGTCAGAAACAAAGAATTCAGAAACATGTTGCAGCTGTTTCTTAGAATTCACTATTTATAATTGAAAACATTCTTTTTTTTCTTTTCTTTTTTTTCTTCTCTTTGTGTGTGTGTGTTTGTGTGTGTGCAGGTGGTGTCAGGGWAACCTTCAACTGCCTTACTTGTCCTTTTCTTTTCACAATAGCAAATATCAAGAGAGGGACAGAGTAGGTATAAAACATTTCAGCATGAAGTTAAGTGTTTCTGACAGTTTASAGCATTCTGCACAAGGCTGTATATAGAAAGAAGGCTCTTGCTTCTACGTAGCTTGGGTTGATTTAATAAAACTGGGGGAAAATTCCCATTCTTAATCTCTCRAATAATTGGTTGAAAGCGTCAAGCTTATTCCTAGTTTTCAAAAACAGGAATTGTATGTACTGAAAAGGAATTTGATGTGTAGCTGTAGTCCCTCTACTCCTACCTTTCTCTCTTAATATTTGGTCCTTTCCAGATGCAATGGACCAATTTAACACAAGACCCCCATCTAAGGTGTAGGTAAATCTTTTTAGACTCATTTTAAATAGCAAAAATTGAGCCAAAAAGTACATAATGCACATGAATATATGTTACAATGAAATACCGTTATACTGAGTAACTACTTTTTAGCGCATGAGTGTGTATGCTTTGTTCAGGGACTGGGTCCTTACAGTAGGTTTTGTCTTACAGAGAGCTAGGAAGCAAGTCTCTGTTCCCAAAATCTCTCAGTCTGCTGCATGTGTTTTAAAACATACACAAGTACAATTCAAAACATACAAAATAGAATGAGGAGTGTTGGGAGGATGGAATATCTGGGCACTCCAACAATACCATTGACTTCTGTGAATGGCAATCTGCCAATTTGGAGGTAGAAGAGAAAAGCTGGTTTTGTTTGGGATTTTTTGAGGGGTTACTTTTCCAAGACTGCATTAACAAAGATGKTTAAAGAGTGGGAAGAACTAAAACACTGCATAAATTAACTTTCATTGTTAACAATGTTAACATTTTTAACAATAGTTAAATAGTATTTATTCACCCACCGAGTGAGTTGTATTGGCACATGTAACCCATTATTATAACATTTCAACAAATCACCAACAATCTTTACCTTACCACTAAGCATATGTCCCTTAGACCTTAGGAAACAGAATCTTAAATGCAAAAAAAATTAAATTGTTCAAGGTCACACAAGCAGCTGGGGGCAACAGTAGACTTTTCCTAGCCTTAGGTCTGAAACCCTGCTTCTTGAACCAATATAAAAATTATTAGCTTAGTTAAGAATTGATGAAATAGGAAAGTTTTTTAAAATTATTCTAAAAAAGTTAAGTTTCCTTGTCTAAAAGAAATACAAGTTTTGATAACAAGTTCCTATATCTTGGTGATTCATCAGACTTTAATAGTTTTTTTTTCTACTGTGTTTTCTCATTTTTCTTGAAATGGATCTCTTTTACATGGACTAGTCCTCATTTTCCTTTCCTTGAACACTTATGTAAATGTCTAAGATGTCAATAACACAAACTCCTTTATAAGAGATTCCATTATAATTCTTTTATCAGATCACTTTCATAGTCCTTGGGCCATAGTTCTTACATTTGCATTGTACATTCATATCTCTCTAAATGAAAGATTTTCTATTTTGCACAGTTTTATATCCTTTGTCCTGATTACTTTAGCAAAACTCCACATCCAATTATAAAGCATTTCTTTAATTCAGAAGTAGGTMATTTTCTCAAATTTCCAAAGCACCTTCTACAAATGCTTGGACAGAGAAGAAGCTCAGAATTCTTTAATTCTTCCGTGTTTTGAAGCAGCATATACAGTGAACKTGAGAATATGGTAATATCAGCTGGGAAACCAGTCTCACTTTTAACCTGTGGGTTAACAGTCTAGATGCAACATATCAGTAAAAGTAATAACACTGTTGTTCAGGGAAAAAACACTCATTTTGTGTTATGCACAAAATGCAAATATTTCAGATATTTTCAGTGTTATCAGTGTACTTCCACTCTTCTGCTTACTATTTAGATGTAGAAGCTGAAAGCTCCTCCATCCCTGGTACTTAATTTATATGACTTTTATATCATTAATAAGACTTCTAGTAGGTGGCTAAAAGAAGTCAAAGAAGCACAGTTAACAAGCGCATGAAGAGTATCCAAGGAAAAGTCATTCTCTCCCCAAATCGAGCAATTACCAGAATCTTGTGCTGTTAAACATAAATATTTTGCCAGATCAATTGTCACTGCAGGGAAGTTACACAATTTGTTTCACACATCATATAATCTGTGGGTCCCACAAACATCGCAGAGAGAGACCAAAGTTTCCAGCAGCAGACAAGTAAACTTATACCTATGGTAGAGGGTTTTGAAAAATTATAAAAAACCCCAGCTAATAATTGTGAATACAAAGCTGCTAACTGCTTTGTCTGCCTGCATTCTTTCAGAATATACCACGAGTTTTAATCCATTATAGTTATAATAAAACATTGTCTCTATATAGTTAAAAACGACACTCAGAAATAGATCTCCTCTTTTTTTTTTGCCTTCTGCAACCATGTGAGATTGCTAAAGCAGAGGAGAAATAAAATCCAGATACCAAAGTCATGCTTTGTAGTCAATTAAAGCCCAGCTGTCGGCCAGAGTTAAGGAAATTATTGTGCTGTTTGTGCCATTTCTAATTAATAATAACTAAGGATTAATAAAGCAATTTGGAAAAAGAATGTACCAGGTAAGGATTTATAGGTAGATGAAAGTAATTTTATTGTAAATAATCATGGATAAAATTAAATGGGAGCTAAGACATTTTATGGCGCAGCAAAAAAAAAATGTTTCACATATTTTTCAAGCTCTGCTTCTCTTAGAAGCATATTAATAGAGGTGAAGGTACTGGAAAGTCACAATTTCATCCCTGACAAATAGTTAGCTCAGAGACATCTGCAATGTTTAACAGTTCTCAGAATTGTTGCAAAAAGCATGCAAACTGATCTTAAAGGGAGACTTGTCTCTGCTTATTGTGTATTAAGGGTCTTAGAGGCTTCACAGTTTGATGGGTGACTGACCACACTGTTGAGAGAGAAATTTTTTAGTCTTTACAGGAGCCAGCCCCAGGAGCTGCACTCAGGAGCTGCACAAGACCTAACCTGCAGGTTAGGTTTTCTAGCAAAAAAAAAATAATAAAGTCCGGTAACATTGGTCATGAATTTTTCTGCCCATAAACGAAGGAAAGAGCAATTCCCCATTTACCTCCCAAGGCAGCTCAGCATGCACAAGTATGAAAATATTCAGTTCTAGGGCAATGTGTGCCACTGTCTCCCGAAGCCCATCCCACTCCACAGACCTTCTGCAGGCTGCTGTTTCTAACATCCATACTCTGAACATGGGTCTTAACACACCCTTGATCCACAGGGTGACGTGTCCTTATGGCTGGCACACAGCACCAGCTCAGCCCGGGTGCCTAAATTAAACTCACCTCGCACCTGCCACTTGTAGAATCCCGCGGCTCCTCTCCAGGAGGGGATCATCAGCTGCTTCCAAATTCTCAAGAATGGAGACTGTCCTCTCACAGCACTGGCACCCTGGCAGGCTATGGTGGGGGAACTGGGGAAGTGGAGGGGAGCCCATAAACTGCCCTGGCTGCCAGAGGGGAACAGCTGTGGAGCAAGGAGAGACCGCCCTGTTGTGGGGACCCAACCCCTCAGGTGCAGAGACTGAGGGCTTTGGGGCTGTGGGAGAGTAACACCTTCATGGCAGGTGCATCAGGAGCCTACGCTGATGATGAGTGCAACACTTTGAGCCCAGCCACGGGCACAGTCTGAGCTATGAACAAAGAGCACTCGGTAACGTCCTTAGGCCTTGCTCTTAAATTCTCTTCAGTCTCAGACCAGACAGAGCCCAAGTCTGCAGCCACTCTCACACCCCAGGTTCTTCTCTTGCTCTGCCAGATGGTCTCTAGCTCTCCAAAATAGTTATGGAACAGGGAAGGAGTCAGAACTTTCCTTGTAGTCACTGAAAAACATGTAAATTTTGATGGCAATAATGCGACCTGACCAGGGCTACTGTAGCCTAATAGTGCCCTCAGGAGCCTGACAGGTATATTGTGGCCCAGAGCTCAGGCTGCAAGAATCCCTCTATTGCAAGTCTTACTCTGAGTTGCTTATTAGATATTGTCTTCTTTCATGCTATATACTGCCTCAATCATCTATCGCCCTACTGGAAAAAAATCAGGCATGTATTTGATGAAAAAAATGCAAAACCAATAGAGCTTACAGAACAGAGTACATGACAGTATGGAGCTACTTCTACTCAAAACCTTGCTAGTCTGTCTGCACTAGGGCCCTAATTTCCTCCTGGATGTACAGTTCTATACCTTTCACTGGTACTTACATAGTTTACAACAGCGTTTGAGTGCCCAAAAAGAGGTTTTACAAGCATCTGTGCATTTCTCTGCCACACCTTGGAAATGGGATCATATTCTCCAGACAGAGAAAATGTTTGTTTTTATACATCTTGCTTCTTTAAAAAAAACAAAAACCAAAATTTTTTTAAAAGCACACACATCTAGCCTACTGACTGCCAAGGAGTTTTGGAACATTTAGTCTTTGGAACAGTAAGCCCTAGTTTCTTCTGTGGTTTATGTATATATTTATATATTTATATATTTATATATTTATATATTTATATATTTACATCCATACAAAAACATAAACATATGCACAGAATAATAGACCCTTGTACCTAAGAGACTGAACAGTTCCAGTTTGAATAATGAAAATATAATGCTTCAGGAAGGATTAAGAGAAGAGTTCAGATTGGCTTTATCAGTATCTATTCATATGTCCACTGTGTAGAACTGGGACACAGGTATTCGTTGCTACTACTGTCAGGTTTCTGGAATTATTTTCACCGGGAAGAGAAGTTTTATGTAACTTAAAGGTGAATTTTTACATATGAGAATCCTTGGCCATGAACAGATAATAAAGAGCACTAATAAATCTGCTCAGATGTAATTTCTTTTTTTTTTTTAAACCTTGAAACCTGACAGAATACATTGCTGTTTAAGTTACTCCATTTTTCAGGGACAGCTGTAATTGTGCTATGGTGCTTTTTGTCTTTTTCCTTGATTTCCCCATTTACAAARTAAATGCTCAGAGTGTCAGCTGCTTGCATTAATTCTTTACAGGACAGCAGGATAAGAATCAAAGCAAACAGTTTCTTTCTTTGATTAGCCATATACCAAACACAGCTGTAGTTCTACCTTCTGATTATCTCTCTGCTTCAATTTCATYTGGAGGATAGCTTGTGTTAAAAACAGAATAGATCACTTTGCCTAGATGCTGCACATTATGGATATATTTTTGTCTTTTAGAAATAGATACTAATTCTTAGCATAAAACCACCTCAATATCAAGTATAGGATTAAAGGATAGTTTGGAAGGGAATAGTGTGCTCAGTTTAAGTAAGATTGATATTCGTCTTATTAAATTTATTATCCCGCATGCCATCTTGAATATATTTCAAAATGTAGGTCAAGTAAACTTTTTCTTAATCTTTATGTACCAGTTCATAGACTCTTAGAATTGTAGAATCAAAGAATGGCTGAGGTTGGAAGGGACATCTGCAGGTCATCTTATCTAATACCACTGCTTAAGCAGGACACATAGACTGTGTCTAGATTCCTTTTGAATATCTTCAACAATGGAGATATTCATTTTCTCAGAGCAACCTGTTGCAGTGACCAATCACCCTGACAGGACTTGCAGGTTAGCTTGAATATGAACCAACTTTCTTGGGCCCCTCTTCCCTCCACAGCCTTATGCCATGGGACCCTTCCAAGCAGATCCTTAAAGAGGCCAAATTCTACTCTCTGAACTCTAGGGTTGTGAACTTGCTTTTTGCTCTACTCACTCTTCTCTGAATCCCAAACTCCAACACCTCATGGTCACTGCAGCCAAGGCTGCCTCCAAYGTTTGCAATTCCAATGAGACCTTTTCTGTGAGCATGAGATCCAGCAGAGCATCTCAACTCATTGGCTTCTTTGTCACTTGGGTCAGGAAGCTGATTCCCTCCAGAAGCATCCTTGATTGCTTATGCCCTGCTGTGTTTTCCTTCAGCAGATGCCAGGGTGACTGAAGCCACTCGTGGGCCCCAGTGGTCTTGGCCACTGGTTCTTTCTTATCAGGTGGCTTTAGCAGACACTACACCCATATTGATCTTCTCTTTAATCCCTAACCATAAGCTTTCTGTTGGCCTATCAATCCTGAGGCAGAACTCCATGCATTCCAGCTGTTCTCTCACATACAGGCCCRTTGCTCCTGAAAACTGTATATCCCTCCATTGCAACACTCCAGCCGTAGAACACATCCCACTAAGCTTCTGTGATCCAGACAGGATTGYACCCCTACAGCTGCACACAGATCTCCTTGTGTTTGTTCCCCATGCTGTATGCACTAGTGTGCAGGCACTTCAGAGAGGCACCCCAGCATGATGGTTTGTCAGAAAGGGTTGGGACAGTGGTGGTGTTCGCCCCAGAACAGGCACTTCCTTGCTCACATGAAAGTGCAGGAGGCTCACTGGAGTTTTGTCTTGGTGATTTTGTGTTCACCTCACTCCAGTCCTTTGCTTGTCAGCCCAGTCCCTCACCCCCTCACTGGTCTGCTGTTAACTCACTCTTGATTATCCTACCCTGTACATTTAGAGAAACAAATTTGCTAAATTACATACACAGAGCAGTTAGAACTACCTGGATTTTATTTAGTCATTTTACTATTTGTTTTCAATTTAATTAATTCTAATAGAAATTGTACTAGTCTGTACAGAGTGACTTTTAAAAGCAGTTACTACTTTCAGCCTCATCTTGTTTCATAAAACACCAAGAAAACAAAAATACTAATAAGAGAAACACCATTAGTCTGTCACTTCTTTTACAAAGCAAAATCTTGGACCAGATGTTCAGGTAGGCAAAGCAGAGGAGCTATTCCATTTATTTTATCTTGGGAATTGTAACCATGGACAGCAGTAGAGTTCTACAAATTTAAACTAGCCAAAAAAGCAGTCTGATTTTCATACCCCTTTCACTCTAAGATTCTCACTGGTTTTCTCTCACTATTTAGAGAAAATTTCTCCAGCCCTTTAAAGAGTGAAAAAAGTCAGGTGCTGATAGAATAATGCCTTGTGCAGGAAAATGAAGAGACATGCATGAAGTTTACTTCATTAGGAAAATGCACAGGCCAGTTTCCAGCTTTGGGATGATTCTTCAAGCAGCTGTAACAGGTAAGTAGAAAGGGTCTCCCATTCAGTAGGACTTCATGGTAGTTTCAGCTCAGGACACAGGCTAACAAAATTCAGAGTTTAAAACAGAAAATATATAGGAGGGTTATCAGTTTGCCACTCCTCTGTTGCTGTGAATGTGAATAGATTTCCATTTACCAGTAGATTAATTCCTCTACCTAAAGGGCCCACAAGAAAGYTGGAGAGGGACTTTTTACAGGGGCTTGTAGTGATAGAACAAGGGGGAATGGCTTTAAACTGAAAGAGGGTAGATTTAGATTAGATATTAGGAAGAAATTCTTTACTGTGATGGTGGTTAGGCACTGGAACAGGCTGCCAGAGAAGCTGTGGGTGCCCCATCCGTGGAAATATTCAAGGCCAGGTTGGATGGGGCTTTGAGCAACTTGGTCTAGAGGAAGGTTCATGACTGCAGGGTTGGGACTAGATGATCTTTAATGTCTCTTCCCACAGAAACCATTCCACGATTCTTTTTCTGGGAATTCCACGTGTCAATTGCTGACTTGCACAATGAGGAAACATTTCACTTGGAATAAGAAAGTAAACAACATATTACAAAAATTGGATATTTGTTTTTCACACTTTTCATTCTAAACTTGTCAGAACTTTCTTATCATCAATATGTTAAACAGATATACTATACACTGTAGAAAAGCAGCTTTTCTGCAAGAATTCACCTGAATTGCAAGTGATACTACAACAAGCCAATTTTTTTGGCAGTAGAGAAGACTTTTTGATAAAGAGTAAAGGTGAAAGCCAAATACAAACCATGTTTTTCTGTGAGAGAACCAGTTTCTGTTCATACACAGGTAAATAAGGAGTGCATAATAACTCTCTTCATTTGGAATTTTTAAAATGTTACTATAGTTATTAATTGCTATGAAYGTGCAGTTTAGTGTGAAGAAGGTAGAGTACTGTTTGCTACAAGACACAAGGGAAGAGGGAGCAGAAATTAGGAATTTGAAACTTAAGAGTCTGTTCTTGAAGAAAACTGTAAAATTAGGTCTATATGATCTTTCCAAAATTGCCTACATTAAAAGTAGCCCGCTCATCTGAGTAACAGCTATAGTTGAATAACAACTCTGGTACTTGTTGAAATGTTTGTATGTATAAGATCTACTTCATGTGACCAAAGGAAGTAAAATCATCTTCATAATTTGCCAAGTACTGGATAATTTTCTTTATTACTAAAAATAATATAACTCTACAAAAAATGTAATTTAAATTGTTAAAAATGAATTATTTTGTAACATAAATAAATTTCCCCAGAGCATCCTTTCGTATTATGCTGTTGCACTAGAAGTGGATTRCCAAAAAAATTAATCCTTCCAGGTATTCCATGGCCTGTCTGTGGCATGCAGTATGCTCTCAAGATAAGCGTTTTCCTGATAAAGCATTAGCAGTAAGGTCTGTGCTAAATTTATGCTGTTGGCCCAAATTCCACAAAGGTTTATTTTACARAAACTAGAACTCAGGTGCTGCTGCTCTACAACACTTCTGTAACATTAATGTGGGTCACTGACATGATGACAGAAAACTATGATTTCATGTCAGTAGGGTTAAAATTTCAGGCTTGAATAAAATGTTTCAGTCAGAAGGGACAGTACTGTCAATGAACAAAAAGACATTTCCATTTATCTTATCTGATGGTAGAAAATATACAGAAAAAGAAAGTACTACAGGAGCACTTGCTAGCACCATTACAGCTAAAGAGGACTTTCACACCAGGGAATGCTTTAAGTATTTTACTTCTCACATGGATTCATTTCCCTTGCAATTACCTTTAGGTGTTCTATTATTTGGGCTGCTTCCAGTAGCTACTTCTACTAATGCATGCCCTCTGCTTCTCTTAGTCTACCTTGCAATTACATTAAAATATGTGTTTTAATGGCATCAGAGACATTACTTGATGTACTCTGATGTCGAAATTAAGCCTTTGTTCTATAAAAAGAGCATATAAATAAAAAGTACTTGAACAGGTTTTCCATTCTGAAATATTTTTAAAAGTAGTTAATAATATGACATATCTTTGCTGAACATACAAACAGAAACAAATATATAGATATCTATACCTCACAATATTTATTTTACATTTTTAAAATAAAAATTTGTTTTTAAATTTTGCTCAGTGAAATTATTCCTAACTAAATCTTTGTATATTCACCCTTAGCAACTAAATGACATTTTTTTTACTGTATTATCTCTGCCCCAGCCTGATGGAGATTTTTATAGACGACTCAATTGYTTCCAATTAAGATATAAAGCTCAACTTTCTACTTTGTTACTCCTTATTTTCACTCATAGATTCACAATCAGAAAAACTCACACAATTTTGCAGAGGAGAATTATATAGAAAAAAAATGATGGTAAAATTTAGGAATGCAAACCTTAAACTGCATTTAGGTTTTCCAATGTAAAATAAGGATGGAAAAGTTTCCTGGAGTCTGTGTCTAGAAGTCATATTTTTGTCTCCTCTCATGTATGTATTGTAAGCTGCTATTTCACCTAAACCAATTTACTTAGACACACTTCTAACCTTGATTAGAATGTTAGCATGAGCTGCTGAAAATATTAATAGCATTGCAAACCCAAACCTTCACAAATCATATGCAATTTGGCCTAAAATTTGATATGTTCAAAAAGTATCATGTGCGGACTGATTTTTTTTCATTCATTGTTGGGTTTTGAGAATTAGTATAATTTTCCAAATATTATTTATATTTTGTCAGTTTGTTTTTGCTGTGCTTACCATGCCCTCTCCCACCAGAGAAAGCATTCTTGGCTTATATACAGACTCTAAATCTACAAAAGGATAGGGAAAGCCTGCTAAGACTACATATTCTGCATTCCCAGGTTTTGCAGGAGACATCAGTCCAGTTTGCTTTACTGCCTGAGGAAAAAGCTTAGATCTGAACCAGACCTACTGAAAAGCTGCAATGATGATGATGATAATACTGATCTTGGTGATGTTGGTGACAATGGAAGGCAGAAGTCACTTTTGTCTCTTTTAACGGAGAGATGACAATGGCAGGCGTGTAAGTTATCTTGGCCAAAGTGGAATCCGGCATATGCAACCTTCTGCGGCATTCCTTACTGGCGATGGTAAACCACTCATGAGAAGGAATGTTCTTGCAGGTGGGAGAAGAAAAGCTGCAAAAATAGGCAAAGACAAGTTTTCAGCAGGACAGACTTTTTGCTGGTAAATTCTTGATCCTGCTGTCACCTACACTCAGAGATGTGTCTTTGGAGCTATCAGAGTATGACGGAAAGAGATTCACAATTCAGAACAAGTTCATTTTTGATACCTATGGTAGGTTACAAGAAATACTGGGAATGCCTTATGAACATATCTGATAGTTGACAGTGACACCATTAAATGTCTCTTTTACAAATGAAAAATTTGGTCTTAATTGCAGGAAGCTCAGGTATGAGTGGCAGTGAAGCTATTCAGTCTTGGCTGTAAGCCATGGCAATTAGGGATTCAGCTTCTGGGTAAGTACAAGCAACATCTTGTGCCATGTCCACTGCAAATTCACTGGTGAAAGGAAAAATGCTGTCAAACGTTGCCAAAATAACTCCTGAAAAATTAGAACATTTCCTTGTGAAATGTTCTCAATTCAGCTGTTTTCAACTTTCTGTTGAACAGAATGTTACTAAATTTAAGATAACTAAATTCAAGGCAGAGTTCTGGTTATCTTCAGAYGACCAGATCTTTTCTAAAGGCCTTCAGAAGAAGATAAAGCATTAAAGACTTAACAAAGTTTTAAAAATACCGCCTCCAAGGTCAGTTCTGTATGGTGATTTTTACTGCATTGGAGTCATACTTTAACAAATTCTCACTTTGTGAAAAAAGTCTTTAGCACATCCCACAGAGCAGGTAAGAGATATGCTTCAGCTGTTCTGACAAGGTTATGTATTCATGAATTGCTGAGTCACGTTCAAAGATAAACTGCCATTTCCTGAAATCTGTAATTGAAAAGCTAACACGAGATCCATAGTAAGTGAGGAAAGACCAGTCTGAACAACAAAGAGATAGACTGTAAACCTAATGCCACTAAATGCAGCATAAATACTCAGATAATTTAAGATAGGTAAACCATCTTTTGTATATATTGTAAAATATATACCTGGAAAAGTTAGAGGGAAACAGTGCTATCAGTACTAAGCAACTATATGAATTCTGGAGAGCTTACACCGGCTACACATTGGTCATTACATCTGTAGCATCTTTATTTTTATGGCTTACCTCAAATAACATCATCACATTTTAGCTGCATATGGCAATCTATTAACCATTTATATGCCTGAGGATGTTGAATGATTATAGTCATCTGTCAAAACTGACTAAATTGAAGCCATTTGCTCCTTTGCTCTGAGACGAAACCGAAGGAAACAGTCAAGGTAATTGCATGTTTGTTCTGGTAGAAATACTACTGCCAAAAAATAAGATCCTGTTGATTCCTCTATTTCACAATAGAAGCAAACAATTTCTATCTTTGCAATTGTGAGTTTTTCCGCAAAATCATGAGTCAGATTGCAAAATTTCAGCAATTTGTATTACTTTAAAAGATCAAGGTTCTGAAAAAGGCATACTTTTACACCACTGTTCCCAGCATTGAAATATCCTATGCCTTGCATCACCAGTGATAGTCATAAGATCTTGGGGCCTTGGCCCCAGAATCTGTTCTCTGATTGCTTTGAACATACTCTGCATGGCACCACAGCCTCTGTCACCCTGCAGCTGCTTGTGCCAGACTCGGCTGTGGCTGACAGCATTTAGCAGGTGGTGGAGGTGAGATGGAAGCTGTAGGAGTGCAAGGCAGTAGTTCTGTCTGATGACTCTTCTTGTGTAAGGTTTCCACACTGCTTGGGCAAGACTGGTTTTTTTTTCACACAAAACTCAGATGCTCTCAGATGGTGTCACTGACCATTGACTGTGCAATGGTAGTCTAAACAAAGTTTCAGGAATCTGAACAATTAATGGATGGGCTAATTAGAGACTACTCATTTGTGACACGGCCAATAAGTGGTTCATAGCTAGCTAGAAGAAATAAATGGATTTCTGAAGGGCTAATATTGTGTTTAGCAGAAGAGCAAACAACAAGAGAAAGAACTCAAGAGCCTATAATTACAAGTGTCATAATGACAAAATACAAGAGTAAACAAAAATTGAGATCAGAGAGGTTTGCAATAAGCATTGAAATAATCACAGCACAAAATAAAGGTACAAGAGGTTCAGAGTTGTTTATTCAATAAAATTTCTTCTGATATACTTGAAAACATAAACACACAGATTAGTTGTAATGTACTCCAGTGCAGCTGTGCAGAACCACTTTCACTTTGCCATAGCCCCAGTATACATCACCAAGTCATATTGAACCCCCAAATCCTACTGTACTGGTGAGTCTGCAGAKTGACTCATCAGCACTTTTTTATTCTTTCTTCTCCTATGATTATGAAAATTCACTCTGCTCAAGACTTTCACTCATGTTTCTCCCTTACACCTTTCCTCTCAGAACTATATTCTTATGTGGTTTATTCTTCACATTTTCATGTTTATTCTGCTCCACTTAATTTCTTTCCAACATTCTCTGGTACTGTAGCCACTTGTCATTTTAATGAGGCAGTTTTCCTCTCATACCTTGCCTCCTTAAGCTTCCAAATGATCTTGGTAAGGGTGGTTTCCTTAAGAGTTGTGTCAAATAGCCTCCAATTTAATATGTCCAGCAGAACCTTTGTATTTAGCAATCTGTTTGGGCATGTGCTTTAAGATGCTAAGATTTTCCTTAGCAATAATTTTGTGTCAGACTTTGCATTAGTCTTACAATTAATACTTGCCTACAGAAAATGATTGAGTAACTGCTTCTTCATGGCAGTAGCAGAGGCAAGGCCGGACCTTGGTCTGACAGAATGGCATGAGTGTCTTCTTTCCACAATTCAGTAGATAAGGGTCAGTTATCTTGAGATCTGAAGGGGCACAGCATACTTATTCGGTGTACTTCCGTATGCAAGGCAGAGAATTAGTATCCTTAATCTTCCACTCTTATAAAAATACTTTTATTCCTTCTTTACCTTTCAAGTTTTTCCATAGTTCTACTTACTTTCATTTTGATATGACAATAAGAGACAATGTATTTTAAGTTTCAGCTCTCATTTTTTTCAGTGGGCTTAACCTTAAATGCAGCTTAGTGACTAAATCCTTACTTTTGAGAGGGCAGAAGCATAAGCACTAATAACACGCAGAAGATGCTGCGTTTCTTTACAGGGGCACAACTCAGTGGCTTCTGCCAAGTGAAGGAAGAAGTTTGGTCCATTTCATTAGTTTTATACTTGTTGATTGAATTAATTTGTTAGGCCTATACATGGTGGTAGATTTTCCATTTTCAGGGCAAGTACATGCAGTAAGTGTGCTCTTCATTTAGTAAAATGGATCATTAACAATTGATGCAAAATGGCATAATAGATATTGCTGTTTTTCTTTTGCATCTAGTGTTGGTGCCAGCTGGGGATTAAATTGCCTCATATCCCACACATTAATAATTTCTAAGGCTGACATTTACGAGCATAGAATGAAGGATATTTGAGACTTTCAGATTAAYGTAATTTCAGAGATTCTGGATTAGATGTTTACATGCTTGTGTGGCTGCTCATAATTAAATTGCACTTCAGTAATTGGCATTACAGATATCAAACTTTCTTAGATAAACATTAATAAGGTATACATAATACCTATGTCATATATATAGGATGTCCATAATATCTTTTAGGCTAGGTCTATCAGCAATAAACACAATGTTTCTATACTCTCTAGTGTAAATTCACATTAGACAAAAATATTATCTACTACTTATTTTAATGTTTTTAAAAACCACAATGAATCCCAGTTTCTTCCTGCAGAGGGKATACAGATTTTCTTCTTTCATAATGGAATGGAAAGTAATGAGGCATTCCAACAAAGGCATAATTCTTTCTTTTGGCTATTATAATCAACTTCCCTAAATAGAGCAAAGGACTAAGATCAGAGTATACTACATGAATCCTCAAGTAGCTGAGATGGACGCGATTTTGTCTAAAAAGATATTAGCAAGCGTAAAACTATTTCTGCAGGCCGTAAAGCTTTGTGTTACACCAATCAACTGCACAGTTTCTGCTGACATCCACAATGCTATGTATCCATGTTGTAGGCYTTGGGTACAGTATTGCCCTTTCTGCCACTACCTCATCAGACCACAGTTTCAAATTCTGTTTGGTTTAGGTTCATTTTCCAATTTCTTTGCCGCTTGGCGTTGGCCTGTTCCTTGTATCTATCAAGCAACTCCATGGCCTGGTACATTTACTTTTCCTTCCAGCATCTCCGGTTTAGCTACTCAGCAAAAGAAGCTTTGATTCCAGAGCACRTCAGTGTAAGTGATGTAGGTGTAATCTTGCCTGTGGGTGTGCTGGGATCAAGACTGAACCTCCTCAGCACCCAGAATCCCAGTTATCCATTGCAAAACTGCCATGGAAGCTGAGCTGCCACGTATTAATTTTCTATGCTTAAACAAACTAGATTAGAGCTGCCTCTGGTGTACCATTTCTGCTGGTATCTCCTACAGACTGTGCACCTGTTTGATGGCAATTGGGCAAGAAGCTGCTCTCTTTAAATAGGAATTCTCTAGTTTACTGTAAGTGATATAATATTGTTTTCATCACTATATGTTCTCTTTTTCCTTCTGGTTATTTATCTCTGGACTCACAATATTGAAGCTGCCTGAGGATACTCCATATGAAGAGTGGCACTGCATTGCTGCAAACATTTGATCTGGAAAAAAATCTTGTAATTTCAGTATATTCATGTAAAGGAGAATCAGGGGAAAAAAACCCTAAATGTGGTCAGTAAATTATATGTATATAGTAAGAACAATATCAATCACGTCTCATGAAAGAAAGGAGGACACTTGGGATTTTAAGAGGCTGTTCATAAAAGAACAACCCAACTAAAATAGTAGTTTTTTAACACCCTCCGAGTGACAAATTGACAGATGTTGTGTAAAAAAAGGACAAGCAGGAACTGAAAAATGCCAGAACGAAATATGGTTTCAATTACAGGCTTACAACACCCAAAGTATACTCTTACTGCTCTAACTTAAGAGGTAACACCAAAATTCCTATAAAGATAAGCATAGCTATAGAGGAGGGAAACCTCTAGCAGACCTCATTAAAACATTTTTTTAATGTTTTTAGGAATTAACAGTGCCATCTTGAAATTATTCTACAAATACGGGCAGCAAATTTAGAGAGTGCTGGTAGAGGGTTGTGGTAGAGGGATGTGGTAGAGGGATGTGGTAGTTGCTCAGATAAAGAAATGAACATGTTTCTGCATTCCAAGGAGCTGCAGGGAACAGAAAAGCCTGCATAATCTATTAGAGATTTACAGTAAACATGCCTTTTGATCACAAGGCACATATTGCTGTTGTGAGGTTAACCACCATAGAAATAAAGTCAGTGTGTTTTCTTGGGTTTTTTTTTATTGGGTGGAGATGTTGCTTTTTTCTACTAGAACTACTACATTGTTATCCATGAGAGGAGTTTGTTTCTAAACAATGCTGAGAGTTTTGGTGGTTTGGAGGATTTTTTCCCCACCAAAAAAAAAAAAAATTAATTTCCCCTTCTACTAACTAAATTAAAAGGAAGAAATTACAAATTTCAGGAGTTGCTCAGTGGCTCTATGGCCATAGCCAGTTTGGAGCAGAGTACTTTCAACACATTTTTTCTGTGACACCTGCTCTCACAGGTGCCAAGGATGATATGGTCAGTGTATACGTGAGACATCATGAACATCAGCAGTAAAGACTTTGTTATAAATATAGTCACAGATAGTGGGTTTTTTACAGCCCTGGTGTTGGAAGTTATGTGAAGGTGCAAGATCTTAATTTCTTTGAGAAAAAAATAACCTAAAATGAGTTTTCCATGACTTTTGGCTACAGAGAAGAACTTAACAATCTAAAGATTCAAAAAACAGTGCACAAGTGCTAAAAAAAAAAAAAAAAAAAAAAAAAGGGGGGGGATTTTTATCTTTATTTTTGCCTATACGTATTGTTTTTTTAAGACTTGGGGTTTGGCTATACTGTTAATGTGTAAACACAGAAAAACTTGCAATTGCTATCCAAAAGGTACAAACAGGAAACAGATAGTTCAATGGATTTGTCCAGATTTTCGCAGAAAGCTGTAGTCTGACTCTAAATCTCAATCCCCCAGACCATAAGCCAATCACTTATTCATGAGACTACAATTTAGGTAATGCTTACATAAAAAGAAAACTAATAAAAACAACTGTGTATTGAAACTAAAGCTTCTAGGAATATTTATTTTAGATAAAAAATACTTACAGTTATATATGGAGTAAAACAAAGAGTCAATAATAACCTGTTAATCCTCAGTCTTAGCAAGGGAAATTTAGAAAAGCTTGCAGAGGAAAGCTCAGTAACATGTCTCAAGATGTTATTTAATTTTAAAACCTGAAGTATTTATCTTCATTCACCCTCAAACTAAAACAAAGTGCTTTCCATTTTTTTAAGCTTCTCTATTCAGAAGGCAGATAGAAAAGAGATCATATTAACATAAAGTTTGATATTTTTTTTTTATTTCAGTGAGCTTTGCACTGCTAACATCTACATTTGAAACACATGTGGGCAGTTAGGGGAAAATCAGTGTACAAAACATGGTGTGCAAATGTATTTTTTAATATTACCTACAAAAATCCAGAATGAAGTGTAACAGGAGGCAGACAAACTTGCAGAGATTAYGTAAAGGTACTCCAAGTCCCTATGCTAATGAATTCTTGCTAAGCCCTCTTTTTAATATCTCCTGTCTGATTATCTTCACAAGGAATTGTCTTTTCTGATTACTACAACCACAGCTACTACTGTGGGTAAATTGGTGAAAGGTATATTACAGACAAAGAGTATGGAAAGGGCTGAGTTCAGGAACCAGAGTAGGTTTACATAGCATGTACTCAGGATTTATAGCACAATTCTCTTTTCAAGAGAGGGTTACTTTGCAATWCAATAATTGTTTCATTTATCTTGTGCTGAGTTACAATAGAGAGAGGACTCAAAGTTGATTAAAAATTAAAATGCACTTTATTCAATATAATAGTAAAGTGATGCTGTGTAAATGGAATGGACTTTTCCATTTCTCTCATCATAGTCTGCTCTCTGGTTTCTTTTCACATGCTGATATTCTTAAATGCCAGATATTTTCTGCAAATTTAAATGTTAAGGATTAAAAGAGATAATTGCTCCCCAGGCTAATGGCCACTATTACATGGAGCATGACTGCAACGTTCTTCTGCTTCATTTGGTTCACTGATATTCCCTTCAGGAGGTCACCTGCTGTACTCTTATGGTATAGAAATACAATGAAATTATTTCTTCCTCTGTAGATTTCATAAAATATATTATAGAGATATATTAGTACTGCATAGACAATGTTGGGTCCCAGCACATGAAAATTTCCAGAGCTGGACTTCACAGGACTTCATCCTTAATGATAATAATAATTTTATTTGTTACTAAAGAAGATTCCTTTTTTTTGTCCTCAGATTAATTCTTGACTTTTCATAGCATAACTACAGTTACACAAGGTACAGCAAGTCATAGACAATCAATGGCTATTAAGACCATTTTCTCACAGGATTATGTAATCAGCATAATTTCTCAGATGGAAATTTCTCAAAAGTCCAGCTAATTTTTCAGTCCTATACTTACTTATTCAGGTTCTTTGATAATCCTATTCATTCTAGGTTACGTAAGTAAAGCACTTAACTGGTATTTTCACCCAGGACAAATGTAAATATCTATCTTCTCAGATGTCTTGTTCTTTTACATACTATGATTGCATTACCTAGATGTCCCGGTTCCAGCCAGGACAGGGTTAGTTTTTGCAGTAGCCAGGGGTATGGCTAGGAATAGGAATCCTATACCACCTCACTTCACTTTCCAGGAGCGGGGTGAGTGGTCCCTTCCAGGTCAGGGTAGTGTGACAGCATTCGGGTATTGTCAGAGACAGTAGTGAGCACTCGCCTTTCTTGTACACTTTTTTTGTTAATATTGTTGCTGTTACTGTTCATTTTCTTACCTCATTGCTGCTTCCAGTAAATTGTTCTTATCGCCACCCATGATCTTTACCTTTTGTGTCTCCAATTCTCCTCTCCAGCTCACCATAGGGGAAGGCAGGGTGGGAGTGGGGAATAAGCCAGCAGCACACGGTTTCACGGAATCACAGCTTCACAGAGTACTCTGAATTGGACGGGACCTATTCTTAAATATTATCATCAAATCTCCTGCCTGTAGCATCTTGTGACAAAAAGCAGATTCCTGCTGGTGACAAATTTCACGTGCCTTGGATTTTTTGATCATTACTGTTTTTCATAATATGAATGTCTACTTCCTACCTTCAGAATCGTCTTATTAAACATAATTAAAATCTCACCATTTTGATTTTTCTTCTACTGTACATTGTTGCTAGTTTTTATAATATTGTATGGAAAATGAAGCTGTTAATTGATATTGATTAGTTGTTAATATTTATTTCTATAGAAAAAGGAAAGATACTGTTAGGTGCTTTTATTGTTTTCTCATGAGACTCTTTATCACTAGAAAACATGTCATAATTTTTCCAGATAGGAAAGGAACTACTTGAAGCATATTACATTAACATGCACTAAGGTCACAGAATATCCATGGTTAGCCCTCTTTCTACTTCCCCTTTACCAAAGCCTTGGTTTTCAGGTTGGCCACGGAACAATGTTTAAGGTCAAAACATTTGTTGCCTCGTTAAGTGAAACCAACTTTAAAGTGGAAAGGCCTGTAAATCACACTTTTTCAGCACAGCCTCTGTTAAAAGCCAGAACTTTATAACAGAGTGGAGGAGAATCCTCACTTGATGAGAGTGGTAACAGTTCTGAAAATCAGCAATATCCACAAGTATTGATAATAAGCATAAGTATCAGAAAAGAATAAAATTAGTCTTGAGTCTAGTTAGAGTCAGTGGAAAACATAGATGACAAAACAACAAGCAAAAGAAACCCTAAACCCAACAATGTGGCTCCTTACACATTCTGCAGTCTCTCACATTATTTTGTGTGATTCTCTTTCATATGTTATGGAACTGGAAACTCGATTTTCATACTCTTTGCACTGAAGCTCATTTTCCTTTTTTTTTTTTTTTTAACTCCTCCATGCAGTWATCCTTATATACAATGAATTATGTATTGGAGGGACCTATCTTTGTCTTGCCTCTGGGATTGTCTTGGATGGGCTTATTTTACACCGTGCTTTGGCTTCCCAGTTGCTTTTACCTGTTCACTTTACAGCTTAGCAGCCTGTGCCATTTGGGAGAACTCGTTTATTTGGACATATCTGTGTAGGAATAAAGTAGAGCATAACCATTTATTATTAAATTTTTGTATATTTTCAAAATTTTACATGTGGGCTCTCACATACGTCTGCCTAATGGTTCCATTCTGTCAAAGGCTTCATATAAGAACGTATTTCATTGTTTTATCCTCTTATTTAGGATCACAGTATTCATTAAGTCTTTGGCACTTTCTAGGGTGACTGTGCAGAATTTGTGCTGTTCATTTATTAGCAATTCCACTTTTTGGCTCCTTTTGTGCAGTAAAGCCTTGGTTTCTTTTTCTACATTCCTTTTTACCCCTTAATTCGTTCAGTAAACCAGTTCAGTTCTCAATTTCATCTTTAAAACCAAACCAACAATCCAGATTTCTCAGTGACCATTGTATATGCCCCCTTGGTCTCATTCCAAAAAAAGCAAGGACTGTGCTCTGAAGCCACCAGCCTCTTCATTACTGTTTTTGTACTACATGGTCACTGTACACAGCCACTAAGCATCTATCCCCATCAAACTCTGTTCTCACTGGGAGAGAGATGCCTTGTTTTATGTTCAGTCTCACAGAGGAACATGAATTCAGACAACAGTGGGTACAACAGTGTGCAGACATCAGGTGACACAGAGCCACGGGATGGGTAGTGGCATACAATAAGGGAGGTGTTTACACCACAGAGCTGGTATTGGGCACAAATGCTGAGATCTGCCCAACAGAAGACYGGGGAACAGTAAAGAATGAGACAGGACAAGGAGGAAAATGAGAAGAGCAGAAAGAATATATGGAAAAAAAAAGAAGGAAAAAATATTCTGAAAAGAGTCAGGAGACCTAGATGAGACAAAACACCTGGTGCTTAAGTCCCCAGAAAATGAGAATAGGTTTCCCTAAAATGGACTTCAGCTTGGAGCTTCTCAGACCCCTTTATTTAATACCAATGGCTAACTAGTCTGGAACTATACTAAAGAAAATAAAGGAACTGATTCTTAGTCTTTCCAAAACCGTGTTAACCTTCCCAAATTAATAAGCATGTGTTCTCTTTTGAAAGCTTTCTAAATAGTTCTCTGGTTAGGATGACTTAAACTACAGGGCTATAAAATGGAATTTGCAAAGAGATCGGTGACTATAACTAAGAGTGGAAGGCAGCGTATTGTGCATGGAGTGCTGCCATCTTTTGGTTATAACAAATTAGGATTATTTCAAGAGAGCTCTATGTCTAAGAAAGATGAAGTCTGAAAGCATAATAKGTAAACCAAGTATTATTAAATAAAATTGCTATTGTTACTAAAAAGACTAAATTTTTTATTACAGACTCAGTCTGAAGTGTGAAATTGCTGCTTAAAAAAAAGTGTCCTTTCATTTAGACTACTGTTTTAACTTTTTGCTCTTTCAGAGATCTGGGTAAGCAAAGTAATGAAATATTTCTTCTTCTCTTGTTGCCAAAGTTGAGCATTTAAAGCATATAACACATAAAGAATATAAAAATTAGTAATTAATAAAAAAACCCCATCTTTTTGAAGGAGATTTCCATCAGTTTGGTTTTGTCTTTTTCTTTCTGTATAAGGATGATTTTTTTCTTTCTGTGTTTAATTCATTTGAGTTAATGATGTGCTCAAATTCCACCTTCATCAGAAACAAGTCTGTGTAAGTGACTATTATATTGCTCTTTTTCCTTCATATAATCTTCATAGACTAAAAAACTATGCATAGAGCATTTATTTAGCTTTAGTAGAGCCTAGAATTTGATGGGGAGGTTGGGTTTTTTTGTTTTGAAGGAAGAGAGCCATTGGCCCTTGAGCAGAGTATTCTAATTTTGATTTTTCTTTCAATTTTTCAAATGTTTCCTTACAGTCATGCTAAATTTCTGAATTCATGGCTAATAGTAAAAGTTTAAAAATGTGATTTGAAAGGCAGGAAACCCAATAGCCAAAATTAGAGTTAAATACAGATTATTTTCTCTGGAGCCTTTTGAATACTCAGATTTATAAATTTATGATTTTAATGATCTGAAAATGYATGTACTTGCCCTCAGATTTATTTGCTTCCTTGCAGCTACAATGGCAAAACAAACAAAATTTTAAAAAATTTTAAAAACCCAAACCTACTACTGGCTGTAGTGGCTTTCTATCATTTTCTGTGCAAAAAAGGTGCTTACGGCGCTGATAATGATATTCCTCATTTGTTCAAAGTGGTTTGTTTGCCTAGTAAGAGAACCAGCGGAACATCTCGGCTGAGGCTGTTTCTTCCATTCCCTTTACAAGATTCCAGCTGATTCAGGTTTCTTTTTCTTACATGAGTGTGTTTGCTTGGTGCAAAGACATTGGCATTCACTATTCCRCATTGTGTATGTTTCGTCGTTTTCTGGTTCTGCTGATGCAGTAATATGTTTTCTGTCAGAAGCTTTATACAGGCACATTACCTGGCTTGACAGAAACAGCGAGCTACAAGGATTTCCTGAGGAGAAACTTCCAGATGCAGTGTGTGAGATTTCTCATCTCCCAACTACATTAATTACATTATCTCCCTGAAACAACATTCTAAATGAAATCATTCCCTGAAAGTCTTACACACAGTCCAGCTGTCTGGACTTCTCTAATGTTTCTGTCATCTATAAATAATTCACAGAAAGCCAACTGGGAGAGTGCATACTCATTTTCTGCTCTCTCAATATCTGCCAGTCATGGGTAAGGAAAGATTTTCAACCTGGCAGCTGTGAGGAGATAGAAGTTTACCAATTTCAAGTCTTCAAAAAATCTCAAGTGTGGTTTTAATAAGAAATGAAATTGGCTTTAAAAAATGAAAGTATTTTAAAATATATTTTTAAAATATTTTATCTCTTCTTATTTATTTTGAAGTTCACTGAGGTCCTATTTTCACACACTTTATTATAACCAGGAGGACAAGACTTTTAGTTTGAAAGCAGAAAAAAAAAGTGATTTCTACATAGCCATTCATTTTTGGAAGCTGGAGCTTCCAAAAAAAAAAAAAGATAAGGAAAACCATGAGAGCTGAAATAAAATTATGAGTATTAACAACACTACTACAGAAAGGTTCTTAACTTGAAAAGATGGTGCAGTCTATGAGAACAGAACAATACAATTGCTTCCATAGGCAAAAAGATAATATATGCTGCTGTACTCAATAGTTAAATAACATGGATGAAGTGTGATATGTACAAACCCTGAGACTATTGCTAAGAGGACTGGTTATTTTGTTTTATATCTGCTTTCTTTGCACATTAATGTTGGGGGGGGGTGGGAATAATTATGTCATCACTAATAATTCCAGTCAGAAGATGAAGAGGCTAAACTCAGATATGGCATAACTGAATTTGTACTTACTTTCACCAGTTACAGATTTGGCTCATTATTTGTATTTTCATGTTGCTTCAAGTGGCAAAAATACTTTTTGACCTTGTGATCAAAGGGAAAAATGCTCACAATTTGCCTTTGAAAGACAAACGGGACATGCAGCTTTCTGAGTCATCTTTTTTTATAGTTACATCCTACAAACTTTGATTATAATAATGGGAATTTTGCCTGATGATTATAGTATTGTACCAATCATAGACCTAATTTAGCTCAAAATTCATACAACTTCAATGAAAACAATTGGTTGAATCTGTTTACACTCAGACTGATTTTGGATCAGTTCCTTTGAGAGACTGTATTTCCCTTCAGCTATTAGAAACTTGTCTCCCAAAGGTAGAAACATTATCATATCATTTGCACAAAGGAACAACATCAAATGCTGCATACATAAGAACAGAAAATTAAGTTTTAAAAGAGCTGCATGTTTCTTTCTTTAAGGACTTTGAGGAAGAAATTATACAAGTGTGACCTTATACTCCAGTACCTTCATGGAATGAGCAGATTACAGTTTTTCACATTTTTGTTCCCCTTACTGTAGTCAGCTAACATCTCTCCACACATCCTCACTTAAAACAGATCAAAAGTTGGTAGCACCTGCAACAATAGTAGTACTTCAACATGTTCTTAAAATTGCTGCAGAAAAAAACGATCTTTTGGAAAAAACTACARTATTTGCTCTAACTGTCATGTCATGGTAGACATTTTTCTGCATCCTGAAATTGTGTTGGGATTTTTTTCTCTCTTCTTCGTTGTCTTGTTGCAGGTATTGTTTTCCTGTTTCCTGTAGAGCTGAAATAAGTAGAACRTAAAAAAGAGATGGTCGATGAGAGTGAGAGTGCGAGTGAGAACACAGCAATAATAGCAATAATAAAAGCTGAATGCCAGTTCAGAGAAAACAGAAGTATCTCACAGTATTCTTGAGAATAGAATTGAAGAAACAAGATTCATTTAGAGTCTTGACAGGATTAATTTGCTAACAAATATCACCTTTATCATCTCAATGCTCTTATGAGATGGTCTGAGAGCTAGCCATTTGGCGCTTGAATCAGTGATCAGTTTCTGCTTATACAGCAGTATTGTTATTACTTTTTACTCTCACATGGTAAAGTCTCACAATCCATTCAAAGCTAAGATTTTGATTTTTTAAAATTATGATGAGACTTTCAATTAGACACAATATGCCATGAATATGCCCCCAAATATGCCTTGATGGAATGTGATACTTTGTGGTGCACCCCTTTTAGAATATGAGGTCAGATTTACATGTTTTATCTCTCCTGAAAGCATGAGTTACTCTTTAGAAGTAATATGTGTGATCAGTCATGATCACCTGTCCATTATTAAGTCTGAAGTTCGAAGAGTTGGATAACAGGGATAACAATGGTCCCAGAAAATTCTTATCTGCATAGGTGCCATAGATATGCTCCCATCATTTTGATTTAAAGCAGGACTGGCACATTTTAACATTTTTGTTGGTGATATGGACAGTGGGACTGACAACATGAAGCTGTGCAGTGCTGACGACACACTGAAGGGAAGGGATGCCATCCAAACAGACCTTGACAGGCTTGAGTGATGAGCCTGTAGGAGCATCACAAAATTCAACAAGGCCAAGTGCAAGGTCCTGCACCTGACTTGGCACAAGTACAGGCTGGGCAGAGAATAGATTGAGACTATCCCTGGGGAAAAGGACTTGTGGATGTTCATGAACCTAACRTGACACATCAATGTGCTGTCACAGCCCAGAAAGCCAACTGCATCCTGGGTTGCACCAAAACCAGCAGGTCAGGGGAGGTGATTCTTCTACCTCTACTCTGYTCTTGTGAGACTTCAGCTGGAGTACTGCATCTAGCTCAGGGGCCCACAACACAAGAGGAACGTGGACTCTTGGATCGAGTGCAGAGGAAGGTCACTAAGTTGATCAGAGGTCTGGACATCTCTCCTATAAGGAAAGGCTTAGATTGTTAGGGCTGTTTTCATCCTGGAGTGGAGAAGGGTTTGGGAACACCTTAGAGCCGCCTTCCAGAACTTAAAGGGGGCTTACAAGAAGGCTGGAGAGGGACTTTTCACAAGGGCATATAGTGACACGACAAGGGGGGATGGCTTCAAACTGAAAGAGACTATGTTTACATTAGATATTAGGAAGAAATTATTTACTGTGCGGGCAGCGAGGTACCAAAACAGGTTGCCCAGAGAGTTAGTGGAGGCCCCACCCCTGGAAGTGCTCAAGACTAGGCTGGATGGAGCTCTGAGCAACCTGGTTGAGTGAAAGGTTCCCTGCCTATGGCAAGGGGGTTGGAACTAGATGATCTTTAGGGTCTCTTCCAATTCAAACCATTTTATGATTCTTTCATTTTGGCTGGAAAATAAATTTTATTTCCTTCTATTACTCTCAATGGCGAAATAAAATATGGCTTCAGTCAAAAAATCCACAAATTAATAACAATTAAAAAATCACAAGATTATAAGCAGTATTATGACACTTGATTGATAGAATTATTCTTAAACATATAATTCTTATCATAAAATCTCTCAAATAACAAGTTTTTAGAATGTGCTGTTTAGCACTTGTCGAAATGTCATAGATCCTACATATAGTATTGTCTTTGAAGAATGTAAGTGTTGGGCTTCGGGAGGAAATAAAGATTTCTCTCCCAGTAYTGGCAAGGTTAGCGTTTATGTCATATAAGATGAATTGTGGCATTCTTCCTTTCTCTGTCAGCGTTTATGGCTCTCTTCTTTCTTCTTTTGTCTCTGTTTCAGTTAAAATTCTCAAGATCTGTAATCATTTCCTGAGAGGAGCATTTTCCATTCTTTTTGATATGTGCTGTGTRTTTAGGTATTTAGTTCAACTAGAACATGATGCACAGTGATGTCACATATAGAAAGAAATAGCAATCTTAAAAATTTCCATAAAAATTATAACAAACAAGTCTAGTATAGCTGTTGAACATACAGTGTCTTTCCTTTTGTTGTCTCATTCTTCATTTCCTTACCATTAAGAAAAATTTCTTCAAAGAAACGCTTGTTAGGCATTGGAACAGGATGCCCAGGGAAATGGTTGAGTCACTGTCCCTCTCGGGTTTCTTTAAAAGTGTAGCTGTATCACTTAGAGACATGGTTTAGTGGTGGATGTGTCAGTGCCCAGTAAATGATTAGAGATCTTTTCCAACTTAAATGATCCTATGATTCTATGTTTCTGTTCTATCATGCTGAAATATCTAAAGCTGGACAAACAAGTCTATCAGGTGCAATGTAACAAGGGACACTGGATAAATTTATTTTTAACTTCCGAAACAAGTGATCTAAAATGAAGTCTTTGACACCGAAAATAGTYGTAATGTGCACTTCTTGCACCATGTGCCAAAACTATGTTTCTAAAACCTTTGTTTAATACCTTTCCATCTCAAATCATCCCCAAATCTCACTAAGCAACTGGTTAGATTAAAAAGTTCTCTGGACAGTGGTATTCTGCTTTCGCACTTGCACTAAATTATTCTAGTGTGGACATCTAGATCCYTTCAAAAAGCCAAAGCTGGAAGCTTCACAGAAGGGCAGCAAAGTACTTAGAGGTTTCAAGCTCATGGAAATATTCAAGGGAAACATACCACATAGTGGGTAACACCTATGCCAAAATGTAACAGTAGTAAAGCTTTTGGTTAAAATACTTCTTTAAAAAAARGAGAGTAGAATAAATGCATAATTTTTTATTAACAGACAAATTTATTTCAAGTTAGCCTTCATGAATTGCTTCAGCCCCAAATCTTTCCATCAAGATTTTGAAGTCTTAATGAAGCGAAATACTATTGTCTCATCTATTGCAGTATTCAACACTTTAATGAATATTATTAAAAAAATCAAACCTCAGACCAAGGACTAACTCTAGGACAACAGATASTTAGTTTCTCATTTTGCTAAAAATGATCATTGAGCCTTATTCTTCTTTCTTGTCTGCCAAAAAAAATCAGAATACTTTCTCCTTTTATCTCACATCATCAAACACAATGAATGTCTACATGGGGTCTCTTCAGTTCTATTTTTTCTCTTTTCTCTCCAGTTTGAAAATTAACCTGAATAATTTAATTTACCTCACTCACTCATTTTCTTTGTACCGTTTGCTACTGATTTCTATAATTCCTCCCCTTTACAAGAGATTAATATCTCCCATTTTGAAAGCATCAGCTAAAGTCTCTGTATAAGATTAGCAGCAACAGGCTACATAGCTCATACATAGATGACATAATATGGTGCCCTAACTACATCCAAAAGTGAAAATTCATCTCTTCTGCATCAAATATATTTTTCTGAGTTCTTAATGCATCAGGATGTAACATAATGGTATTAGCTCTGTACCTGGACTGCTGTATTAAGTGTTTGGGCACAAGGCATCACCAACAGGGACACCTGTTTATGGCTCCAATCAAGGGCTTCGTGTCTGCCCATCATGTATGTCAAACACCCACAGCTGTGGGTCCAGCCAGATTTTGCTCCCAAGCTACTCCAAAGTAGAGTCTATTCTGTTCATCCTTTGTGATGCATCATTTAAAGCCAAATATGACCCATGGGTTATCTGGAAATGATCTAATGCGAAACTTTCTGTTGCCACATTAATATTCTAACCTGAAATACCAGGATCTGCTGCATATGTCAATATGCTGACATATTAATTTATATTAAACTAAATTGTATTATGTGAAGTAAAAGCCTTACTGTGCTGTATTTCTCTCTTTTGAAAGACAAAATTAATAAAATTAACTTATATAAAGTCTTAACTAAATAGAGGTTAACAAATTTCAGAGATCTCAGAGGTAGTCTTAGAAATAGTTTCTTTTCTTTTTCTCTTTAGAATCTGAAATTATGTTTCATGTCTTCTGAATCTTTTTTCTTCCTTTATCTGTCTGTTCATAATTTAGATGAAGTGAAATGCAGATCCAGAAAATATATACATATGTAATCTGTATCTTTCTCCTTTACTTCATCATCACTGACGTATTATATAGATCCTTTCCTTTTCTTCTTTTCCTTTGTTTCTGGCTTTGGATCTTGTGAATGGCTGTGCAATTTCCTTTGYTATATTAAAACTTGCCTCTTTTTTTCCCCCTTAGTGCAGCACAACCAAACAAAGGACAGTACAAGGACACAGAAACCATCATGAAATGCCTTTTATTTCACAGCTCTTTTCATCTGCTTAACAAATAACAGAAACCACGGTTAATCGTTGCACACTTCTGGTTCCCTGGGCACTCATGGAGCTCTCCATATGGTCTGTTCAAAATGGAGGCACTTGCATATATCAGATCTAAATTATGCAAAAAAATATGATCATATAGTGGAACAGAGTAATAATAGAAAATATATCTACTCAAGAAAAACAGAAACCTAGCTAATAATCACTCTACATTTCCAACTCCCAGGGTAGGAGAACATTGTACTAAATACATAAATCTACATTCTGACATTAATTTCATAATATTTAAAATATATTCACTCTTTGTTCCTTCATGCAAGAAACCCAATTGCACAATGAATTATTTTGTTTTCTTCATTCCTCTCCTCTTTTTGCCTTTTTTTTCACCTTGGTCTTGATATGGCCAAGCTCTTTTAGGTCCTCTTCTTTTTATTTACCATTTATTTTCCTTTCCATTCTTATTATCTTCTTCATCCCTTACTATTTTACCACTTTTTTTTTTTTTTTAATGAGCATGCCCTAAGATAAGCAAGGAGTCTAAGCAAAGAGAATATGCGATTATTGTCTACAGAGAAAAGTTGAAAAAAGTTTTACTCAGGTGCTATAGGCCTTGCATTGAACRACCTCTGGGAAAGGTTACAGATGCACATTACTGGTGAGCAGAAGTGGCTACAATTAAACTTTTTTGCTTCAACCTTGCTTTGCTTCAGGTTTTGAGATGGTACATTGGTATTTTGAACCAGGGGTACTATTAAGCAAAGAGGGCAGGACAGAACCAATACAAGAGTCCATTCCTAGTTGGCAGAAGGAGACCAGACTCTTAGCTGGTGTAAAGAAGCATCCAGTCACTCTCAATGCAGCCGCACAGTTGGATACCAGGCATTGTTATCATGGGCAACTGACAGGTGCAATCACTGCAATAGATTAGCCTGTTCAGGTGAAAGGAAATTACTATGAAGAAAAGGAACATGGAAGAATATTCTGACTGAAGATTCAGAAATCAAGAAATAGCAAAACTAAGTTTTTCTTAGTTTTCTTAATTCAGCCTGCCTGTGCTGTAGACTTAAGGCTTAGCCTGGTAAGGGTCAGTGCCTACCTCAGCTGGAGGACACTTTGTCAGCTGAAAAGGTGTGTAGAAATATTTTATGTACCTTAATTTGGAAAGTAGCATTGACTAAATTTTCCTACAGAGATGACAGAGAACATGTGTCATTACACAGTCTTAAATTGGGTAACCACGTTCAATTTCCCCATGGGACCTAAGCCTTATTCAAAACATGAGATGGACAGTTGCCTGCACATGAACCAGAGCTGTGCAGTGGGAAGAAGAAAAAATAAGTGAATATGGCTTAACGTTGTGCCAAACCCAGTAGATGAGCTGGTGCTTTCAGATTTAAAGGYCTAGAAAAAGCAAGGATAAAAACAGCAGTTGTTCAACTACAAACTCACCGTTGAATACCTACTCTACACTGACAAAGTGAATGCCAGAACTGGCTGCTGACAGGATTCATTCTGATACATTTTGAAGATGTTATATATGTGTTTCGACAGGGTAGAATCTCCTATTGTGTTAGAACCAGCAAGGTTAGCTTGTCACTTTTGTCAGTGGATTAGACCAACTTTGTACTAAATGAGACAAGGTAAATTCCCTGTTTTTCATTCCTGTGGCCTTGTAGGGAGATGCCAATCACCTGATGAGTGGTAGTAGTTTATGCTGCTCTACCCACTTTCAAGAACTGGGAATGAAGTCTCTGAAACATCTCTCAAATTGGTTTTAATATTGCTTTAATAGAAAAGATATTAAATTGTGTATTCTTGTTTTGCAATATTCATAGATTTCCTTTTGTTTTAAAACTCCATATTAGAAAGGTAGACTTTATTTTAAATAAGTTGATTTTGGACTTGAAGCTCTAAATCACAGTGTAATTTTTTTTATCACCCAACTTTCTTGATAATGGAAGAGATGAACTTAGGATTATGTACTATTAAATAGTAGATTTATTTAGTAGATTTATATAGTAGATCTGAGCCCTTATATAGGCTAGCACCTATATTCAGGAAATACCCAGGTAATTTTCTTTCCCTTACACAGCTTTTAATGTGAAACTTTTCTTGGTATTTCCAGATAAAAAATTACCTAATTGTATGCATATATTCATTGGACTGTGTTCTGATGAGAACTTATGATTTCAGGAACCTAGAATCAGTTTTGAGGCTTATCTTTCACAGTATCCCCTCTTCCAAAAGAGAATGGAAGAAAGACCTGTCCTCCTCCTATATTGGATGCATCCTGCAGTTCAGACTCTTACTGGAAAACTCTATAGCCTTCCACTGCATTGGAATATACTTTCATCAGCTGCACCTGTATGACATGTTCTGTGTTTAACGTGTCCAAATAACTTAGTACATGTTTAATTTTAAGCTTAATTATTATTGGCACTAAGCACAGATAAGACAATTCAGTTAAGACWTTAACAAAGTAGGTCTAAACACGCAAGGGACTTAAATTGCTGGGTTTTTTTTAATTTGGATTTGGTTCTTCAGCATTCAAATGAAGATTTGAATTTTATATCCTCTGATTGGTACAATGCATCTTTTCCTCTCAGGGAAGTTCATATTAACTTAATTAGACAAAAAACTATATTCTCATGAACATCAAAGTAATGTTGTCCCATTGTTTCAGTCCAAGAGTGACATATAAAGAAGAAGCCTGCCTACTAGTATTGCTGGTTCTACCAGGTATACTATTAGTACAGTCTGCTAAATGCAATTATGTCTCTAGGACAAGAGATTGTCATAAAGCTTAACCAGAAGCTAGCCCTTTTGCCTTAAAATACGGCTAAATGAACTGTATCCAGTCCTTTGTAAATTGTTTTCACTTCCATTTTCCCCATGTACAGCTATCGCCCTTTGTGTGTGAGCAGAGGAACAGAGGAACCGTGTTCCTATGGGTGACTGCACACACAGACACACTGACAGGCACAAGCACACCCATGCACACACCCTTCACAACACCTACAAGCATGTGGAAACAGAGAGAGATCATGGGACTCCACAGTCATTCCTCACCTCCTCTCACTGGCTGGAGCTGAAGCCCTCTTACAACGCTATCTTTCCTCTCACCTTCCTTCTTTCTCACTTACAAGTCTCTGTTTATCTATTTGAGGTTGATTCCTTCTAAGCCATTTTAGGAAATTGCTTTTCTTTGTTTTTCAAAAACTTCCTATGGGGATGTTCCTCTGACCCAACATGGTTAAAAAGTGGATATTGTTTCCCACCTATTTTAACCCTGTGACTCTATTTTAGGGGTCCAGATGTTTCTCTGCATGAAAATAGTATCAGAAAGACATTGATTTCCTAATTACTCTCTGCATTTTGTTTCAAACTTCTGAACTGGACATGGCAATACTAAAGAATCAGCATGGAGCTGAATTCATCAGAGGTATGCTGATATATACTGTCTAGGACTGCAAATTGCTGCATTACAACTGAGCAGGCATTTTAGCCAAAAATTTACTTGGAAGGTGTTTTAAAGACCGTTTTTGTAAAATTTTCTTTATTAACAGAAGGAAGTGTGCTTTATTAACAAAAGGAAGATAAGTCTAAGGTTCTCAGATATGARTTTTAAGAAGGGCTATGGCTAGGAGGGGAGAAAACACAAATAACTAATTCAAGGTGAAAAAAAACAGGCATATGGAGCCATATGGAGGATGGCCTAGATAAGAACAAGAGAAAAATTCAAAGCAATTAGTTGTGAAGCTCTGGGAGAACAGCATGGATATGAATTTATGAATGTTGCTTGTCTCAATCTCAATTTGAATTCAATTTATCCCTTATCCCCTTCTCTTCCTACTTGCTTTAGTAGTGCAGAATAATAAAAAGAAATAAATCTTCCCACTCTTTTTCTATTTTGAATAGGAATTAATCAAATYGACTGGTTGTTCTGCATAATACATTTTGTTGTGACTATTTTCGCCAACACATGCAGATTTGATGCATTGTGTGATTACTATTTCTGCAAATCTCAGACACCTAATCATTTCTTCCCTTACATATAGTGAAAAGAGATAAGATTCAACTAGAGTCCTAAGAAAAGTATGTGAACTTGAGCATATTTGGTGCAATGCTTCAATATTATACACACACATCCTGCACAAATGTGAGATGCTTCACTGGAAAAGGGGCCTGAAACTTCTTGCACTGTTAAATTGATGTCAGGGAAAGCTTTTGTTGAGCTGAATTTGAGAGAAGTGCCAAATCTTGCCTATAGGTTATCAAAATATTGTAGTAAAATGATACATATCCTAAGATAGAAATTGTTCATATTGGCTTGACAAACTCAATTTTGATTGAAAAAAACTCCAAGAAAGTGTATCTAGATTTGCATTAAAGCAATTACATCAGTTTAAATTCATGACCTTTGCAATTTCCGTCATGAGTTTGACAAGCTCGAAATCTAAACACAACAAAAGCCAGGATAAAGGAAGWGGAATACTGCCAGGAAGGGTACAAGTTCAGTTTCCAGGTACCGTGTGGTCTCAAAAATATGCATACCTATATGCTGCTTTCTCAGTCAGTCCCTTGTTACCCCAAGCAAATGTGTCATTTGATGCCTACGACAGACTAGGTGATGATTTTTGCCTCTCATTTTGTCTACAAATAAACCTAAATAACTTTGTCTACAAACATGTCGAAAGGTTTAAATAAAATCTGAAAATGTTTTGAGGTCCAAGATTACAGATACTAAGGAAGTCCAGAACATTTAGGAGTTGTAATAATGTTGTATTTATCAGTGTTTTTCTCTTGTACTTTGATCTTCRCAGTCACTTTCCATTTCAAAGCAATAAAATATGGAACAATTCCCTCAGATGGTGGTTTCTGCATAAGAATTCTTTCTGAGACACCCTGCATGACAGCCAGCACTGGGATAAAAAATGGCAGATGGCTGAATTGTGAAGAATCAGAATTTTATAAATGAAATTAAAAATATGACAACTGAGTTCCTTATGTGCTCTGTATAAAGTCACAGTTAAGCAAATAGCTTGCATTTCTCCTTACCCAAAATGGGATTTGACCAGGGGTATAAAGCTAAAGATCTGCTTAATTGCTTGGCTAAGCAAGACATTAGGTATATAGCACAATAAAAAACAATAAAGCTGTACAACAACATGCCTACATTTCCCTCTGTATTTATTAGCCTCCATATAAACTTACAGTTTACCAAAGACCTCTTGTTTTTGATTCCCAGACAATGGTTGTGAGGAATTCACTAAAAGACCAAATGCCACTCATTGTTATTACCCGTGTGGCTCCATTAATTTAAGTGGACCCACTTACATACGTAAGGTAAGAAGCATTTGGCCCATAAACTGCTTACGTTCAGTACAATAAATCCWTAATTTTCCAGGAGTGGCTCTGCTAATACACAGAAAAGAGAGAGTTGTATTCAGACCTAATATTTGCATACTATGTAACGTATTTGTATATGTTCATTTTTAGCTGCATAGATAGGAAAAATGAAGATGCATGTTGCCRTAACAGTGGCAGTATTGGAATATTTCGCCAGCCCGCTCCAACGTCTGTATTAAAATGCAGAGGAGAAATGTCATAAGTACACTTCTTGAAATAGAATGGCACATCAGTAACAGTGTTTAAAGAGCCTCTGTTCCAAAAATGAAATGTTCATTTCCTTTACACTAAACCTGAGGTAGGTTTTTTTTTTTGTTAGGAGGGAGGGGGGAGAAGAGGGAATGTTGCCAAGTGAGAGAAGATGGGGATGGTTGCAAAGAAACATTTAGTCAGTAAAACACCATGCTTTCTCATAATGTCATGCATCTCACTCACAATAATTCTTTCTTATTAACTGCTTGGGAACAATTTATTTTCCTCTCAGGCTATGAAGGCAAGTGCAAGTGTAGCAGACTCTGGTTGGAGCTGATAAGCCATCCTATAGAAGCAACACTGCTGGCATGATGAGATTTGTTAAGAGGACAATATCCCATTGGCTCAGACAAACCATGCTGTATATCAAACCTATCAACAATAATATCTGCAAAATAATGCCTTTATGTATCTGCCAACTGCCACAGGAGGCTCTCCAGCATTCCTTTGGAAATGTGGTCTGATTTTTTAATTTTTGTTTTGTTTGGGCCATTGACGTATACAACAGCTGAAGGCTCACCTAGTCTCACTCAAATTTTACAGTATTTTAAAACCCATTCTCTAAACACATAAGCAGAAAACGGCACTAAAAAAAACCAGAAAATGATCTGTCACTGATGTAAAAAAAAATCAGTCCTTATGATAAAAATATAAGCAAAATAAACCAAACATCTTTGCATTGTTAAATTATTGCTATATCACTGTTTAGAATGTTTTTACTGAACTGCATGATCTTAAAAGAGCATAAATAAAACAAATAACTTTTAACCTCATGATTAACACTCTATCTCCTTTATCATCACCATTGGTTTTGAAATATTTTTTTTTCTTTTCAAGTGATTCTGTTTGCTATTTATAAAACTGTTTCGAATGTCAAATGTTCAAACACTGTCCTGCTTAGATTTTTTTTATATTAAAAGAACATCCTCAACTGTTTCTAATGAAAATTTGTGTTGGTCAAGGTCAGTGGGGAAATATAGTTTCATTTTGGGAAAACTACTATCAAAGACAGTAGAAGTTTGATGATAGGAAATAAATTTGCATCTCAAAGAGTTCTAAAAGACAAGAAATAAAACTTAAAGTTATCTAAAACTACAGGCAGAAGATTACTTTTATGTCCTCAATACTCACATTCTGGCAGGAAGAATAAAGATCTCATAAAATTTCTGAGAGAGTTTTTCCAGTTAAATCTGTTGGTAAGTCTCAAGTTGAACAGTTCAATAATTGTTTGAGTGGCAATGTCATGAACAATGCAGACGGAAATTCTATTTCTCCTCCACTCATTTCATTACAAGTATTTCTAGGAGATCAGTACTTATCTGAGTGGACTGCTCAGCTTAGATCATAAATGCTGGACTCCCTGAAGAGATTAAATTGTGCAAAAATAAATTCCTTACTGCAAATTTTGCTTTCCAGTGTGAAGGGCAGCTTTCATATCTGCAAAAGGGCAACATGAGTGTTTTTGCACTGGAGGATAGAGAGGGTGAATGTGAGAATTCAAGTATTGGATACAGGAAGAGTTTGTCTCATAAGAGCAACCTGCAGGCAGATGGACAAGCAGACAGGTACCTCCTGTTGGGATGAAAATTAAATAATATTTCATCCTTCTTCAGACACAGTTTTCCTGGGGTGGGCTGAAGGTGTCTGTCACGACAATACCTAAATCCTTATTACAGTACTGTAGCCTCTCTCCATTTCCCAGAAGTCCCCTGACAAAACTCATCAATCAGAGTGAATGTGCAACTACTTGGATTTATGTAAACAGAGCATGAGAAGGCTGGGATTACTGATGAAGCAGGACTAAACCCACTCCTCAGCTGAAATCCCATGTTGCTGGCACAACTATCATCATGTCACCAATCACATATGGAACTATCTGTGCTCCTGCACTTCATCAGTCACCACTGTGGAAGTCAGCCACACCGACAAGGGCTCAACTAAACAAGGGCTCAGAGACTGTGTAAGCAAGCTGCTCTTGCACCATGTATGGAGAATACCCAAATACRTACATGCACAGGAGTGGAAGATGGATTAGTTCCAGTAGACAGTCACTGCAGCAATTTTCCTAAAAGAGAAACTTTCTTTTTCTTTTTTTTTCCTCTTTTTTTAAATTTAAAAACTGGTAGACATCTCCATGGTTACAGTTCACTGTCAGTCATCTACCTTTAGCCTTTTGATGCAAATCCTTTCAAACACTAGAGGCACCTCTAGCGCTTTCTTATTTTTTCTCCAGCTCCACATATGCAGGGCTGTTTTGTGCATGGAAGAGCAGCAGACATGTATACCRTTGTCTCAGCGTTGCAGGACACAATGATAGCTGCTTCCATGGAGCCTGCATGCCCACAGACTCAAGCAAAATAAAGTCTGTTCTTTCCAGTGGTCACAGACAACAGGTTTTGACCACCAGCTCAAATAGATATGATCCATTTAATCGTGATGCACAAGCCCTGAGGCGCTCAGGTACAGCCCCATAGTGTGAAAAAGGAAAAAAGAAGAAACAATGCTCCATGAAGTTCAACAGTTATGCTGGTTCAAAAGCTGTTTTGTTCTGCTTCTCCACGGATATCCAACACTCAACACATAATGGAGCATTAGGCAGCTCCATCTCCTCCTAGTGAGATCTACTTGTTGGAAACAGTTAAGAAGCTRTTAGCTCCGCTCTATATTTGGGCTGTGATCTGCCATCCTCTTTACATGGGCCACTCAGAGGGAATAGGTTTTTTTATTTAACTTAATAAATAAATGCAGTCTTTTCAAGAAATGAAGCTTAGCTACTAATTAACACTTTTTGATTAATGCAAGCAATTTATGAAGATTATACTCACAGTGTTCAACAAAACACTTACACTTATGCCAAACTTCAAATTCATCTCTAGTAAAACATCTTAAGAACATAATTTCCTTGCCAAACTTCAAATTCATCTCTAGTAAAACATCTTAAGAACATAATTTCCTTCCTGTAGCAGAGCTGATACCAAGAAAGGAAAGCAAAACTCCCTCTTTTAAAGGACATTCCACACTACAGGGATATTATTGATAGCAAGCAAACAGTTCATGAGCCAATTGAAATCTATCTGTATAAAGAGATAAAAAAATGTTAACTAGCAAAATATTTTTTTAACAATCACAGCTTTATATCACTCGTTGCACTGCAGCCTAAATTCTCAGCTGGACAAAATGGCATTGGGAGCTGGTCTGGAATACTTGTAGCYGAAATAATGTATTGAATTTCTTTTCATAAAAATTTAGCTTATGCATTTAGATTCTGAAGAAAATATTATGAATATTCCTGGACCCCAAAGCTTGTGTTTTGAATTGCTTGCACTCTCATAGAATGTTTCACACTGTCCACAAAATGCAAACTGTCCTTCTGGCAACTACTGCTCCTAAAATCTTTCTTAGTTTTCACTACTTGTCTATAACCTCTTTGGTATTTATGTCAGTAAGTAAAAATCCCAAGAAGAGGCAGGCATTGACATCTTCATAACATCCAAGCAATGACTCCTGCAGAAGAGATTGTATTTTAGTGTCATGCTCAAGCTGCCCACTTAATTGTATCTCCAGTTTATCCCAAGACCCAAAAAACTGGCATACAGCACTGCTAACAGGCATACTGCCATACTGACAGATGASTTTAAGCAGCCAAAAGATGGGATATGATCTCCAATGTTCATTTCAAGTGTTGCTTTTCCAGCCAGGAATATCATATCTGCAGCTTGTTCACAGGGTTTACGCCTATGGCTGAGGGCATAAGCCAGSACTAGGTCAGCTCTGAGGTATATTCATTCAGAAAACTAATGTCTGTTGTCCCTGGCACGAGATGTGGTTTCAGAGATCTACTGTCGGCTTTAAGTCTCTATCAGTGGGTTCCATTGATTTGTCTGGTAGAACCTATAGTACATCGACCGAGAGTGTGAGAAAGGTGTCCAGAAGTATTAACAACATAAAATTGAGTTTTGAAGCAAATGTTGTTACTGAGCCAAAGCTTTGAATGAATGGTGCAACCAAAATACTTAATATGCCATCAAATCACACAGAACCTTTTAGGATTGAACAGACCTCTTGAGATCATCTAGTTCAACCCCCCTGCTTAAGCAGAGTTAAGTAGACAAGGTAGCCCAGTACCATGTCCAGGCAGCTTCTGACTGTCTCCACATTGCGTCTGGGCAAACTGTTCCAGTGTTTGACCAGACTCACAATAAAAGCTTTTTCTTGTGTTCAGATGGAATTTCATGTTTCTTAATTTTGTCCATTACTTCTTGTTCTGTTGCTGAGTGCTGCTGAGAAGAGTTTGGTTTCCTCTTCTATATTGTGTTACATCAGTTATTTTGCACATTGACAATATCCTTGAGCCTTCCCTTCTCTAGGCTAAACAGTTCTAGATCCCTCAGCCTTTCCTCACAGTAGAGATGCTGCAGTCTTGTCATCATCTTTGTGGCACTTCACTGGATTCTCTCCAGCATATCCATGTCTCTCTTGTACTAAGGAGAGCAGAACAGGAACCAGAGCTTGGTATGTTTCCTCACCAGTGCTGAGTASAGGGAAAGGATTGCCTCCACTGACAAGCTGGCAACACTCCTACTAATGCAGCCCAGGATGTTGTTGGTTTTCTTTGCCATGAGTATGTATTGCTGGCTCACAGACAGCTTGTTTTCCACCGTGATCCCAAACTCCTTCTCTGCAGAGCTGCTTTCAAGCTGGTGGCCCCAACACACAATGGTACACATTCTACCACAGATGGAGAAATTGGCATTTCTCTCTGTTGAACTTCAAAAGGTTCCTGTCAGCCCAGTTCTCCAGCCTGTTGAGGTCCCTCCAGATCACAGCACAGCTCTGCTGTATCATCCACTCATCCCAGGTTTGTTTTATATACTAACTTGCTGAGGGTTCACACTGTCCCATCCTCCGCATCATTGATGAAGATGTCCCACAGCACCGGTCCCAGAACCAATCCCTGTGGTACACCACTAGTGCCTGGCCTCGCCCGGCCTGACTGTTCAGCCAGGTTTCATATCTAACATCTGCATATTTCCAGTGAAGGTTTTTAGAAGCAAGTTCCTACACTCTACATAGAAATTTATTTAGTTGTGCATTTTTCTGGCTGCAGTGTATGCATCATCAGAATTTAAGCTTTACTACTGAGTCCAAGCAATGCATAATAACATGATTGTGCCAAGATGTATCTTTATAGAAATAATTAATTTAATTCCTAGTTTGTAGTTATGCTAATTCTGGTCTTTCTTTTCACATACAATTGTGCCAAAGTAGGTGGTAAGTGGGTGTGATTTAACTTTTCATCCACGCATGAGAGTAAACCAGAGCAACCAGTTTCATCCCAGAGAATTTGGATTCAGCTGCCAAACACAAGTGGAAAATTGTGAAATGTGATTTACTAAAACAATTTCAGTAGAAAAAGATTAATTACATGCAAAATGAAATGTCTGATGGCTCCCACTAATTAAGTCTCAACCAAAGTGTTGTTGTAGCTCCCATTAACTTGTCATCTTTCTCTTTCAAATTTAAACTGAAGTAGATAATTTAGGTGAATTTTAAGAAAATAAGATTTTTTTCACCAGGCGAATCACAGTTTAATTAGAAGGATACTATGTACTCAGTAATGCTGCCATACATATCACTAATTTTTAAGTGACCCATCAAAATGTAAAATTTAATACTGCTACCTTGTGCTTTGGCCACGGGTTGGTTTTTTGGGTACTTTTTTCCTGAAGTTGAATTCATGAATGCTCTCTGAAACAGCATTGTTTGTTTTCAACTCTCTGCAGCTCTGGATCACTAGTTTAATACTCTGCACTGCTTTAATAGGAATCCACATCAAAGGGGTAAGCTTCCTTCTGCTGCACCAGACAATAGAGTTGCTAAACGTTAACAATGCCCCCTGGGAAGGAAGGGAAAACACATTCCTAAGCTCTTGTAAGTCAGAGCAAAATTGTAACATTCTCTGTATTTGAAGGCAGAATAACATCAAGAAACACTGTTGGAAAGGGACTTGTCAGATACCAAACACAAAATTCAAGTTATCAGGATAAGAAAAAGTTTTATTTCTATTTGCTACAATTTCAAAGTAAATAGCTCCACAGGGTTAAGAAAAGCAGCAACTTTTAAGTGGGAGAAGAAGACCTCGTACCTGGCAAGTGAGTGTATTTCTTTTTTCACATTATACTCTGTAACCCCTTCATATAAACACTGTTATAAACACATAGACTTGTCAAATTGTATATATCAAAGCAGTCAAAATAGTCCTCCATATAGGTTTATAAAATGATAGCACATTGTAGAGTTATAGTATTTCTTAAATGTAGCAAAAGACAACGACACTTTTCAGTATTTTTTTCTGCTATACCTTTTACTGAATGAACACCTCTTAATATCGGAGGAAAGCCTTATAAAAGACAAAGCTGCAAGAGAAGCTATAGATTCCCATAACCCTTTGTCCATCTTTTAAGCTTTCAACCTTCTATTTCTTTTTTTTTTTTCTCAGATGAAATGAAATGTATCAAACCCAGTTCAGTTTCTGCCTTTTAAAATACCRAAGGTGAAAAACAGGGAAGATCTGGATAACGTGGCAAGCAAAAAAAAGCTCTGTGAGAAGGGAATCTTTGTTCTGTATCAGCCATTGCCAGAATAGAGAAGCAGCTGTTCAAAAAGAGAAACGAGAGACTACATTTTCCTTTCAAACATAAGGGACAATAACGTCTACAAACGTATGTGTGTGATATGCAGATCKGCAGTGAAAAAAGTAACAGAGGCAGGTAACAGAGGTGACGATGGTTACGGTGATAGAAAAAAGGCAGAATATTGCTCAAGGATACACACATCAGTGTTGGTTGATTGGACAGTGACAAAAAATTACTTAGAAATTACATCCGAGGATGAAACATCGTGGATATTTTGCTAGCAGAATTTGAGTCACCAGCTAGATTTTTGCTAAGATCAGCTCTTCTGTGTTTGGCCGCTGCCCTCACATTCATTTCCTCTCTCAAGGAAGCTCCCGTACTAGAGAAGACTCCCCATATGAATCTGGACATTTGCTGCRGCCCCCTCCCTCATCAGCCTGACCTTTCTTATTGTTGGTCGTTCACATTCACTGCTTTTAGATATCGTCCTGTTCTCCATCCTACTCTTCAATGAACAACAGGTTCAATTACCATCATAAGACCATATCTAAAGGCACTTATCTAAACTCTCTTCAATATTCCAGCTAAGCTGGGTTCTGCTTTTTTGGGTATGYGTGGATTTGCATAGATTTCCTATCACTTCTTATTAGAACTTTGTCTCCCCATACTGACTTAGCAGATGAAAAAATCAAGTCCCTTTTTTTTTCATGTACTTTCCTGTATTTCCTTTTCTTAGCAAAATGACCAAGTCCTGTTCATATGAAATACYTGGGCTGGCACAATTGAAATTGTGACTTTCTTAGTATTTAAATAGAGCTATAATTCTCCACAGGCAGAGAATGAGAAGAATTCTAGGTCTTTATCCATGCTTAAACTTCCTTCCTCACCAATTTTTATAAGTAATWAATAGTAATTAATAGCAAACTATCTCAGTATTGAAAATGGAGGGGCATGATCATATATTGAGGCTTGTCCATAATTTGACAACCAGCCATCAAACAAAACAGAAAGGTTTTTCCCTGCTTTTGTAACCTTTTCTGAGCCAAAAATGCAAAACCTTCTCAATTTAATCACTTTATTACATGCTTCTAAATTATTTTTTTGTATGTCACAAGTCACTGCATGGAACCTTACTACCTGTTTCTGAAAATGATGTAATAATATGTAACAATATATGTAATAGATATCATATCATATAATATATGATGCAATAATATATGCAATAATACATAACATTCTGGTTATACTTACTGTTCTCAAGTAGTTACTGAGTTTGAACATCTTCTGCTGGAATTCAGATTAAATTTACAGTGGTATGACATGTTGCCTTTCTAGGATGAACCACTCAGTGCAAGAGGACCTCAGAGAATGGCTGTTATTGAGCATAAACAAGAATGGAATACCTTTCCACTTCTTCCCTTTTATCTTCCCTTTTTCAAAACTGAGTGTATAGCCACTTCTTTTTGAAAAGTCCTCTGGTTTATTCCCAAACCTCCAAAAGGCATAAAATCAATGTGTAGAGAGTGAGTTTGATTTCTCCCTTTGTGTGTTTAATATTTTTGTGGAATTCAGTGGATTGATATCAGAAGCTTTGTCTGAACATCCCTGATGCCTCTTGGAATTTGTCAAAATTCGGTTCCTCAACACAGAGATCAACAAATGGTTGTTCACCCTTACTGAGATCTTCATTACAGCACTTGTTAAAATACTGCACCATCTATCTATCTAACAGCATTCTGTGTAAATGTGTATTCTATTTATGTGATAATTCTATTTTTGTCCTTTATCAAGCTTTGTTATTTTTAATAGTCTTGCCTCCATACAGTGACATCCTCATAGAATGACCTTACCTTATTAGTGTTTCTGCTCCATYTGCTTTACCAAGCTAGGCAAGTATTGTCGTTTGCATTGTTCTATCAGTCTCTTGGCATTTGTTTTATCTTGATCATATTCCTCAGCAGGAATCTGACTCCCATCCTGGACACATGCTGTTCTTACATTGTTGGCAGACAGTGTACATAATTAAACTTTTTGCCATTCAGTTTTGCCCACGAAAATGGATTCAGAAGGCATTTACTCTGCTTTATTTTACACTTGCCCAGAGCACAGAAAWCACAGACTGGATCTCTCTGTTGACCTTCTCACAAAGAGGTACCAGTCACACTGGAATAAACCAAAGTTTCATCCATCAGCCTGATCACAGAGCAAAGGCTTGATGGGCTTCATGAGGGACTCAGAATCTAGGCAATGCTTAGTGTGAGTTTTATCCCTCCTTCTATTTTCAAATCTTAAGCAGAGAAGCAGCTGAGTAATTTTTGGCCAACTGTACCTTCCACGGGTATCCTTCTGTTTAACTACAGTGCAGTTTAAAGTAGACAATAAACCCTTCATCTGCTCAGACATAGACCTATTAAGTAACACACTTTTCTGCTCTTCTGCAGTATTTCCAAGTAATTAGATTCTGGAACTAAGGGTGCAACATGGCTTTCCCTAAATAGTGTGTGATCTTCACATGGGATACTAAAGCAGCACGGTTCTGCTGACACCACTTACATCAGTGGAGAATCTGACCACTGATTCTTTACTGAGACATGAGTATAATCAGTGCCATTAATATCGTGCCAGAAGGCATTAAACCTGCTTTTACAGTTTATTGTTTTTGTAACTTTTTTCAATTGTCTTTGCTGCAGATTGGAAGAGGATGTTTGCATTACTGGTTGCAATAAGGCTTAGGGGAATAAGGATGCAACAAAACAGGTTCACATGTGGACATGCTTCTGAATTCATAGTATATTTTTTGGTTCATCTCATCCACATTTGGGAGGGTGAATTGGTCTGTAATTTGGGGTAATTCTATCAGCCATTTTGTGCCATGAATAATTTTACCATCAAATAAAATGTTCTATGTAAAAGTAGAAAGCCTCACGCTCTTCTCCAGTTATTTAATTTACCAGGCAAAAGTAGGCAAATGGGGAAAAAATAGAAATGAAGTAATTTTTTTTAAAAGCAGGTTATTATTCAACAAACAAGCTAACAGATGAACATTATCTAAGCACAAATATTGTAGAGTAACACAAAGATGCTGCTGAGTAAGAAATATTTGTTTTATGGAGAGAGTTGTGTTCTGTGTTGTTCTGCAGTCCCCTGGCCTTAWTTCTTCCCTTTTTCCTTCCTGTCTCTAATGTGACTTTCTCTCTGTAAAGGGTGGATAAGCCTCACGTGGCTTCTTTAGTTTTTTCTCTACTTTTCCTTTTCTCCCATCAAAACTGAGTATATAGCTCGATTTATCTTTATTACATGATCAGTTTTCAAGTGTAAGCACTTTTGTAATGCCTACTTTTTATCCGTATGGTGGCATTTTCAGTCTCAAACAAATGAGGTTACAGTTGCACTACATGCCTATTGTGTGAAGTAGGAAACCAAAGATGACAACTCCTAAGAGCAAGATGGGAAATCCTGCAGGCTTTCATAGAATCTGTTGCACTCAGAAGAGGTGAAATAGCTGAATTTACTGACTTGGTATAAAAGCAAGGTCCTGAGCATGCATACTTCCCTCCCCACATACTACAGCACAATGCTGCAGGATGCTTAGAAAACATGGCACACACCTGTAACGAAAAGATGCATAATGTTCCTACTAACAAAGTCACCAGTTTCAATCAGCTTGAGCTCTGGATCTCCCAGATTTCATCCATGACATGCAGACTGCTAGCCAGAAGCAGGAAATGTTTTTTCCCTACTGTGGACTACACATAGTAATACCCAGCACAAACCCCTGGGCCGATGTGTACCTTGTTAAAGTACTAGGGAAAGCAATGTGCCACCCAGCCCACTTTCTTGAGGAATGCTGTGAACTCCTGCAGAAGCCAGTGAGGACCTTTCACTAGTATATAATTAATTTCTCGGTTTGGTGAAATGGGGCAAAAGGTCAACAATTTGATTCAGCTGTAATACCTTTGATGGATGCAAAGGCTGACACATGGGACACCTACATTATTTCATGATTAATAGGTTTCTTCCCAGTCAGTGTGGTGCTGAGTGTGTCCAGCTCTGAAAGGAGAGAAAATGTACATCACCTCTGGGTAAAGCTGAATTTTACTCCCAGCAGCACCCTGGCAGTGGGACATTGGATGAGTTCTGTCAAAACATGTTTTCACTGAGATGCTGTGGGACTTAGAAGAAAGAAAGATTGTTGCATGTTATCAGTTGAAGCTCACTGAGAAAGCAGCTACCTAGAAACCAGACAAATCAAAAATAAACTCTATATAAAATGTCCAGCTATTTTTATAGCCTAGCTCAAAATGAGAAAAACAACGAAAGCCAGAGTTTAAACTGCCACTTCATCTTTAATTTATATTTTTCTCTCTTTCCCTAGAGGTCTGAAGAACAGTAGAGGAATGGAATAAACTAATGATGTGGCATGCAAATAGAGATGAGCATTTAAAAAAAAAAACAAAAACCCCGAACCCCGAAAAGCCACATGGCATTTAAAAAAAAAACACAGCACATTATTTACTGACTTAAAGGTATTTCAGTGAGGCATTGAAATTTGCCAGGGTTTTTTACTTAAGGATGTAATAGTAGGGTCTTCAATATATTTTAGATGTCATTGTAAATTGAGAGACATATCCATTGATTTATCTCAGATGTTAACAATGTAAAATTGTGGAGGACTTTTTCAAAAATCATATACACAAATATATATGACACAATAAATGACACCTGCCTAATTCATCTTCTAAGTGCTCTGCTAGGAACACCTTGCCTCTCCCCTTTGATTTAATGGAAATTAGTTCCAGTGACGTACAATGAAGTGGAGACACCAGGTTCTTTCTTAAATTGGGGAAAATATGAGCCCCGTTACCTTTACATTTTATGAGTTCGTTGCTCTTTAGTGTTTGGCAAGACAAATAGAGTTACATACTGTGAGTGACTCAGAACAGAACTTCACTATCAATCACCTGCCTGACTCTGCACAAATTCTGTAGGGCATTCAGGACATTTTGCTGCCTATGAATATTTCAGACAAGATGAATCCCTAACAGCTTCCTGATGGATTAACACTGGAAAGCAGGACTTTTTCTTGTTTTATAGCAGTTTGTCAAAATACTATTGCCACTAAAGCTCTGCAGTAGCATGTCTCTTTAAACAAAGAAACTAACCCAGGGGAGTATCACTGACTCCCTTTATCACAAGTCATTTGAAGAAATTACATTTAATATATTAATATTGCATGAACTGCAACAGCAGAAAATGGAGAGTTATTGCTCCCTTGTTATGGAGYTTGTTTTAGCTTCTAAGCCTTTAATATGGCACTAATGAAAATGGACTACAGAGGATGCTTTAATAAAGCCACCTCCCAGGCAGAGTCACCCAAAGGTGTAGGCTATGGGCCTGGATTTCTTCTAAAACTCCAAAGGTTCCCCAGTGCTATGGGAGGAGAGTTTCTAACCCTGAGAAAACTGTGGTTCTTGACTGTGTTTTCATAATGACAAGCCATCTTTCACTGCCAGAAACTCTGGAAAGGGAGTATTCTATAAAGAGAGATGACTCTGATAACTCCAACACACATGCTCATCATTCCAAACTGTATATTATGCAGAATTGCTCTGTGAACAGATTTACCTGCCCAAAGATCTCCAGTCACTACTGCAAACAAGGTCTCCAAAGTGTTTAAGGTACCCCTATCAATACTGATCTTATGATAAGAAATTACCTTATTTTAATTTTTTTATTGACATCTTATTATTTGAGCACAAAGATGACAGCTTTATTTTAAATACATATTGATTCTGCTCCTCCAGGCATCTTTAAGAGACTTTTGTAAAACTGGTGGAATAGATTTGTTGTGATTTGTGATCCTTATCTCACATTAGGGAAATCAGAAGTACCTATTAAGTGCACAATTTTTATCAAAATACAATTTCATTTGCATTTGTTTAATTTAATTAATTATATGTCCATCTAAGTGCATAGAAGACATCTATTAGTTGTCTATTTTTCTAATCAATCTACAACAAAATACAGTTATCATAAGCCATGCATATGAAATCATGACACAACCAACAGAAGATTCAACCTAATGTCCACCTTCAACTAACCTTCAATTCTCTACTTTTATTGCAGAAATTTCCTCTTGATTTTAGCTCATCTCCAGCCTTAATCTGTGCTTCCACCTCCAGTTAAACAGCTGCTACATGCCAGTCCAAGGACAGCTGCATTTCAATTCATGTGAAAAAATTCTTTTATCTCCCATGACTACTTCTCCAGGTTGTTGTAAGTATTAATTAAATTTTGAAGAAGGCTTTGAGACATTTGGATGCCTGCAAATTGTTATTAATTACAAAAAAATTACAACCTCATGGTAAAAGCCGGTATCTTCACACTTACACAAATAAAGTCATATGTGCCTAAGCATTCTTGAACTYTGCAGTATTCACAAAAAAGATATGAAATTTGGAGGTCAGGTGTACTTTGAGTCATAACATGAGCCTCTGCAGAATGGAAAGAAAATACACCAACTTTTCTCATTTCAGACTCTGTCAAAAGACAGAATATTTTTCTTTATTAGCACAAATATTAAACATGATCTGACTAATATCACTGCAGTACATCTGTTGTTGTAATGGATATGAATTTGCCAAGCTATTCTCTCATTTTGTTGTAGTAAGAATAAAAAGCCCAGCCCATTAACAAGAACAGGGTAAATGATCTCACTTCATCATTTTCAAAGGGACTGATGGAATATGAAATGAGTTCCATGGTAGTAAAGCACCACAGTATTACAGAATTGCTTGAAATTACATAGATAAATGGACAGATAGACAGCTGCAAAGCAGTCTCTTGAATATTTGTAGACRTACTTATTTGTATATGTCGGCATGTATGTACAGATGCGTGTTTATATTTACATTTTAATACRGAAATAGAAGACTATTGTTTAACTTTTATTATTTATACTTGTGACACCGTATATATCCTTACCAGACACATACTCATCCTGTGACAAATCAGGTTGGTATAATTGTGGTTTTCATCTGCTGAGGGTCTGGCACTGCATGTGTGCATGTACGTATGTCTACATATAGATATACATGATATAGATGATATAGATATACATGCATCTACAGCTACATGTACCAGAAGATAAGGAAACTTGGAGTGAGAGCAGCTTAGGTAATCTTTTTCCATYATAAAATGTTCTATGCCCTTTTTATGTCTTCGACCTCCTTTGATGCAACATGCAAATATCAAGAAAGCAAAGAGAAAATCCTTTGGAAAAAAAAAAGGAGATTGCTTTGAAATAATATGAATCTTTAGCTCAGTTTATTTCTTTATTTATTGAATGTGGTTAAAATCAGGTTTTGCCCTGCAATGGCTGGATTCTTCATAAAACCTTAGGCCATCTTCCCAATAAATGTTCCAGAACTGGTCCCCTCATGATATGCTATACCAGAGATGCCATGAACAGCTGGAGTTTGTACAGTACTTCTGGACAAAAACCCAGGCTTGTTATCCTTTCAGAAAAATTTCATTTTTTTTAGCTTTAAAGTGATAAAAGGTGCCTATTAAGGTTCTGGGCCTCCTAACATATTTCTTACAAAAATACAGTGAAATGCTAACTTTCCCTTGGCACATGGTGGAAATGCTGAAACTCAGCCCAAATGGGTCACAGCTTTTAAGCTCACAGCCAAATGAGGAAAAATAGGATTGTGGAGGGCTTTGAAGTCTTTCTTTTTAGAAAACTAAAAAATAACACTGTAAGTTTTGCTGTAAACAATGGAGGGTTAGTTTTAAAAATCACAGTTTCACATTTAAGAGGTGCTAAATGTGCACTTTCTGCTTCTTTATGTAAGAATCCAATGATGGCTTAATCAATTTTACATATTTTTACATTATACTTTGTCTTCTTCCATGCACAACGTGGTCACACAGGGAAGGGGAATGAGGCTTACAGAAGCGGCTAAATATCTTAGTGCATCTCAATTTCCATTAACATGATTATGCAACCTAAATAATTTTAAATAATTTTCCCCATAGTCTTACATGTTCCACAGCATAAATGCCTCTCACATCATGACTTTCTCCTGGCTCCCTATCCCTCAGGGAGCAGCTGGCTCTCGCTGTGCCCTGGCAAAAGGGTATTGATAGCTGTGAAAGTGGGATGGATGCCTCTGGCAAAAACCATGCTGAGCTATAAAGGTCATCAAAGAAGAATTGCATACAGATTCTCTTATTTGATAATCAAGCAAAAATACTTGTATTTGAGCAAGCAAAAATACTTGTATTTGAGCAATAAAAGTATTTTTCAGTTAAATCTGTTATCTTTGTTCAACTCAGATTCCCATGGAACTCAATGAAAATACGGAGATTTTCAAGAACTATGGCCAAAGAAAGGAAAGGGGGAAAAAATCGTTATTAATAACTAATCATAATCAACACTTTAATGTTAAGATAAGAAACTTAGTAAACGCCTTCAGACTGATAGAAAATAATGTTAATGTTTTAGACAGGTATGCATCAATTTTCAAGATGCAGGTGTAAATGTGAAATGATCTCCTATTTCCTAAGAATCCTAGCTATTCATTGCAACATATTTCATCCCATGTAATGTATTTTCTAATATTTTGCAAAATATATGTATTAATACGTATCCCAAGTTGTACTGTTGAAGGTGTGAAATTATTCCTCTACTCACACGTGGTTTTGATTGTTGGGGATTTGGAATATCCTGAAGCTTAGCTAGGAAAAAATTGCTGCAGTTGAATATATTATTGTTGAAGTAATTATTCAACTGAATTTGAGGTAATCCATACAGAACAAGAATAAAATAAGATAGATTTTTCACAAAATTTACCATTGAAAAATAAACAATGGGGTTTTTTAATACTGTTTCGGGGATTTAGTGGATTTTGAAAAAACCCCTTTGTTTTAGGCACTAAACATGGTAGTGTGTTTCAGTTCTCATAGCCTCTGAGCCTCCTTCACATTGCAGTTATCACAAATTCTCTACAATAACAAGATTATTTTGTTTACAAAGCCACAATATTGCAAAACATTTGCATCACTAATGTAATTAAGTACTTGTGCACATGCTAATGTATTCTACCTAATCTTACGTTTGCAAATTTTCAATTCTGTGTAAGGGATAGAATTATAATTTTTTCCTTTTAGTAAATGCTTCAGGGTTTAACGACAAAAATTAACTGGATAGCATTAGTATATTCCAAGAGACAAAGGAAACTATGCTGCAGGAAATTATCCTAAAATTTTGCCATGTAAATTTTATGTGACTAATGCTAAGCATGCATTGAGCTTTTAAGCAATTAAAATGTTGTGCTATGTTCAACCATCATTTCGTGCCCCAAACCCAGATAAAGAGAATAACTGCTGATCAAATAGTTCTAATCCAAAGCTGATTGATGTCACTGGAAATATTGTACGTATCTGGCATCCTATGAAAGTGTAAGGAGCTCTCTAAATGCATAGGCTAAAACAGAACTCCATTTGAAATGTTCTTATTGAGACTAGGTGCTGTCTGTTAACACAAATTACTTTTAGTCATCTGTGCTACACCCTAAGGTGGAATACCTACTCATTGTTATATTAAAAGCTCATGATTCCTAAATAGATCTTTCATTAATTACTGCCTAAGAAAACAATTGGCCAGAGCCAGAGAAAATGCAGATTAATTATCACTGCTCAGTCACTCGTAGGACTGGATCCTCAATCTCAATATGGCTATATAATACACTGCTAATGAGGCTTCATTATAAAGCACCCTCTCCCAGTCTAAATAATTTTTTTTATCACATTTATTACAAAATTAAACCCCATTTCTTTGTTTTTCAGAGTAAGTCCTTTCCATGTTTTTACCTATGAAAATCCTAAATCTCCCGCTTATTTCTGCACATTTATTTACACATAACACTTAAAATAGCTGTCATTTACCACACAGAGCCATTAAGAAGAAATTGATTACTTGTCCATATCTTCTTCGTCTTATAATCAAGAATTTCCAGAGTAGAGACAGCAGTCATATAACTAAAACCTGATAAACATACTAGCAGAAAGTAGCAGAAAGGAGAAGTCTCAACTCTTCCATTATGGTCAAGCTCTAATCCATGCAAGGAGTGAAGAAACAGGATTTAAACGACAATAAACACAACTTCGGGCCACCTCTAGCATTTCTTGTTTTACAACCTAATCAGAAATATGTCCCAGCTAGACTCCTTCCCCAGTGCTTCGGCCAGCTGGGCTGGAGATCAGATGACTGGGTTTACATCTCTTCAAGATGCTCACAGTCTCTGATTGGAAATCCTATCTTCTCATGGACTTATGGTCTTCTATTCATGAAGCTACAGTGACAATTATTGCCACATTTACTGTTTCTGAAGAATTTTAGTGCCAGGTCCTAGGCAAGCGAGCTCCTAGTGATTTAATGCTTCTGAAGATGAAAAGGTTATCTAATAGTTAGATTTAGAGATGAAATATTAAAAAGCCATATTCATAAGAATTTTTGAAAACTCTCAAGGTCCTGAACATAACATTGATTTTTCTTTAGTTGCTAGAAGTGAACACTTTGTGAACAGTTTTTTTCCCTAGTGTGTTTGCTTGCCTCAAAGCCACATTCAGATGTTGCTCATGAACCAGGATAGTCTCCTAATTACTGAATACTCATTACCTGAATCTGTTTTCTTTCTTGTGGTTAAAGTGGTACCTAATTCAGGTGCAAAACCACTATCACTTTAGCTGAAAAATTGGCTAAATTTCTACAGTGAATAGCAGTGTACATGACTGAACTGGGTTCAGTTTATTACTAATTATTTTAATTTCCAGAGACTGCTGAAGTGATAGATCATAATATCACTTCTCACTGTTAGAAAAGGCAACTACTCAATTTCTTAATAAGTGGCTAAAAGCAGAAAGGGGGATAAATCCTGTTGCACACTGGAGTGCCTTTACTTTCAAGCACTTGTCTTTATAATCTCAGCATTGTTGTCTTAGYATCTTTTTTTTCTTTCCTGTCGAGTTTTATAATGAAGATTCTTACTGAATATTTAGAGCTTGTCACATCCACTTAGAGCATACTTAGGTATACTTCAGGCCACAGTGAAGCTRTATTCGTCACACTCTAGAAGTGGAAGACAAGTACTTAAGATTCAGTACAAGAAAACCATTATAAAACTGCCACTTGTCCATATGAAAGTCCATATGAAAGGAAAAAATTTCAATATAATTTATATATTAGTAAAAGCTGTTCTAATAAAATACGTATCTATTCTTATGAGCTTAATTTAAATAAAAAATAAATTATATAATAAAATTTTTTAATACTGAAGTGGAAAAGTAACCCTCAAATAAGACACCAAAAATATACTTCTACACCAACATCAACATTTCACTGTTCCACTTCCCCATGCAGTGACATTAATAAAGAATAGATTTGTGTTCATAAAATGAAGTTCAATGTTTCTTTACTTTCTTAATGCATGCAGTTAGCAATCAGTGCCAAATTAAGATAAGCTTCCAGCCTGTTTTTTTCCATTGATTGCTGGAAACCAAGTACCACTGTTTTCTTTTACTGCTTTGCTCTTTACTTTGCTGTTCACCAGAGCTGCAACTTTCCTATTTGTACCTTCACAAAAGCCATATCAGGAAAAAAGTCATGAAAATTTATAATGTTTCCAAAATGAAACTCCAGTGGCCAGTTCATATTTACTCTCCTCCCTCCTGTTGTTTTCATTTACACTCTCTCTGTCACCCATGACTTCGGCAACTTCGATCACTCCTCTTCAGGTTTCTGCCACAGTCCTTGGAAAAATTTTCRTCTCCCTGCAGAAAGGAAAAGGCCTCAGTTATAACTACAGCAGACAGAGAAAACCAGCAGGTTCAAACTGGATCTTGGGCAAGGAGAGAGCTACAGAGAGAAAATGAAGGCTGCATAGGAAAGCACTTGTGCAGACAGAGCAGGAGATGTGCGCGTACGCTGAGCATGGCTGGTGCGGGCTGACCCTACACCAAGCCTGGGCGTGTACATGAACAGCAACACGATGGGTGTTAAAAATGACAAATCCTCCTAATTAATGTTGTTTGATTTATATTTTTTGAGAACAGAAACATGTTAAAGAAACTAAGAGCACTTGCTTTATGCCTCAGCTGTTATGTATGGTTTTCATTATTCACTGGAGCTTGAAATTCCTGTGTCAGCCCCTTCAGGATTGTCTCTGCCTTTTAGAGCAAAGAAAAAGCAATGCTAGTTGTAAAAAAAAACTTTGGTTATTCAGACATCYATGTAGAAGTTGATTTATTTTTAATAGAACTGCTGTACTTTAGGTTTAAATCATATTAATGTAAAAGCATGTTTCCTAGCCCATTAAAGCTTAAATTGTGCAGATTAATAGACTACATCTACTGCTGCTCTGTTTTGGAAAGCAACCAAATTGAAAATGCAGTTCAGTCTGAAGCAAACATATTTTTATTATTATCTTTGATATAACTGGTCTTGCTACAAATAGTATATATATTGTCAGTGTAATTTGAGGCAATTGAAACAAATGAGGGTATAGTTATGCCAGATAAAATATAAGACCATTTCATTTCCTCTGTGAAATGTCAAAGTTTATGATTCTGATGTCTAGAATAGAATAGAGTTGAGATAACCACAACCCACACACCAGTTTCATTTGTGGATTGCAGACACTTCTTGATCTGTGCCAATAGATTACAGTAGTATGTTTTTAAAGAGCTCATCATTTATATAAGAAGACAAGAGTTGAAATGAAAATGTGTAGACGAAAACAGCCTTCATAAAGTGAAAGAAGCCCAAGATAGCTGTAAGGTGACATAACATCTATCAGTGAAATGGAACAGCTGTCTCAGGCAAGACAGATAAAACTAAATGACTTCAAAGCACAGGAGAAAAGTCAGGACCAACCCTGGATTCCTCAATCCAAAGGGAGGTCCATAATGGAGARGAAGGTTTGAGTATTAAACATAAGATTTTAAAACTTCTCCATATCTGGCAGCTGTAGCACAAGAATTGGAGTAGATCGTGCATTACAGGGATTCAACATGGTAATTTTTGTCATTCTTTGTGGGTTTGGTATGCATATGACAAATCAGATTAATTAGAGAGGACTTTGAAACTTTTTAAAGCATCACTCAATCACATGCCAAAAATTTCTGAAAGTATGTTTTCACCTCAAAAAACCCTGTATTAGAGACAGAACAATACGAAAAAATGTTCCTTATATTAAGTCATTATGAAAATTTGAAAATTACCGCTGAAATTTGAAATGTTTAAATACTGCAGAGTTGTAAATATTGTCATTCCAATTAACTGAAAATTAGTGCCTGTTTCCATAGAGTTTCCCTTGAAATTAAGCAAGTGAACAAGAACTAATGCAGTCTAGCCTGGAAGGAAATATAATTTTTAATACCCTGTAGCTGATCAAGCAAAATATTCCTATTTCAAACATAATGTCATTAGAGTTTATTGGGATGATTAGTTTTGATTGGGCAAAAAATTGCCTAACACCAAAGTTAATTATCTCTTCAGAAGGAATAAAAGATAGAGGTTTAAAATTGTTGTAGGGTGTTGGGTACTATTTTTACGTAAAATGAAAACTGTGCACTCATAACCATATTTTAAGCTTCTCATTATGCGACATCTTGCTTCCTTACATTTGCATGTGAACTCGAATTTCTGACAAAGTTCTGAAGACCCACAGATGAACAGGTCCATCATAGCACGCATAAATAAAAGTGACAGTGCTTGAACTCTCCATAATGGTAAGAAAGATACAATTAGAACTGCTGTGTAATGGATCACAGACTCAGCAGGAGTCTGATCGACTGTGAGGTAACAACACAAGTATTTTTCCTATAAATAGGCCACCAGATCACTGGAAACAGTAGTTAAAAGCGTTACTTTGTTTACTCTATTCTATGCTTGCATTTGTGCTGGAGGTGGGTTTTGCCAACTAAATTTGCTCACTAGCTATTGACAAATATAAATGTAATTTGCAATTTTCAAGCAGTGTGATATATTCATATAAAGGAAATTTACTAAAATAATGCCAAGAGAAATACTTTAAAGGCCAGCTGCTGTAGTAGAACAGCCCATTTTGCTAAACACTGTCTTGCACATGAAGAAATTATTATTTAAGACAAGACAACTGACACAGCAGTAGAAAATTGTGTCTACTAACCAAAGGCCCCGTGCTTATGGCCTAGTACTTGCTAGCGCTGTGACATTGCCAGTGAGGTTCAAGGGCCTTCATCTATGAGACTGGCAACAGATAATTACTGCTTTTTTTTCCAATCTCCACCGTTGACTGACTTGATTGGACCTTCACTCATCTGAGGAAGATAGTGATGATGATGATCATTAAAACACAACTGTTCAAAAAGAGGCAGCAAGAGAGCTCACTGTGGAAGGTTTACTTCAGGCAGTATGTTTCATAGACCAAGCAGCTGCTCTGTCTCCATGCAGCCAGCTTCCAAAAATCCTGTTGGCAATCCTGCTGACGCTCCTCCAGCCTTACCATCTTCTGTGAGGAATACTGTCTCCATCAGATAAAAGACTGTATATTTGCCATCATGTTGCTTGCTAATGTCTTCGATATCCTGAAGGACAATTCATTSTTTTAATGCATGATGTAGTGCAATTCATCATGCAGAAGAACAATGCTAATCCCCCTTCCTGTTTGCATCAGCCATCACTCTCCAGCCCCTATTATATCTGAATCAATCTGAGCTCATTTATATTAATCATGAGTTGTTTGTATAGAAAAAAGCCACTTGGAAATTGTGTGCATAGGTACCATACAGATGAGAAATAGAGAGAGAGTATTAGAGAAGATAAAAAGAGGAAATGAAAAGTGTGTTTGATTTTTTTATGTTTATAAAGCAAATAAAAAGATTAAGCAAACAGCATATAAACAGACATTACAGAAAAATAATATTCAGGAAATAGAACGTGGAAATGCAGATAAGCTTGTTAAAAGGAGATTGAAGAAAACTTTCAAACTGCCAGAAGACTTAAAATTCCCTTACAATTTGCCCTCTTAAAGAACTGCAACACGAACACTGTGGTGTTGCAGATACCTTCTCAAAGGCATAGTCTCTCAGGTACAATTCTGTACCAAGCTGAATATTTTTGCCCTGAGATTTACCAATCTCCTCTCCTAAATATGCAAGCTGACATTGATTTATTGTCATTTCCATTATTAAGGGTTTCTTAGGTTATGCATCAGCCACTAGGATGAATGCAGCATGCTATTACTTGTAAAAAAAAGATTAGCTTTGATTCTTCAGTTTAATGCCTGATGTAGTTAAGCCTAAATATAATTGATTCTTGCATTTATTTGTTAAAAATGTATTTATTTGTTACAAATTTATGTATAATTTTTGTAAAATAATATATAAAATCATTTTGCATCCAAAATAGTAACATTGAAGCTAGGTGTACCATCAGAATTGAACTATATTCTTAAGTAATTATCTGACTCATAGCTTTCATGCTTTTCCATGGACATAATATGTCACAAACCAGTGTATTTTAAAGTTGAGAGTACAAAATAATCCTACATAATACTTCATATTAATATTTCTCCAGGTACAGTACAAAACCTGGGTGTAAGTATGCTATGTCATTTAGAATTTACTAAGTCAGAATTCTTATTTTTCTCTTTAACTTCTAATATTTATTAACCTGCCAACTTGGATGCAAGCCAAAGATGATTTCTCTATTTCTAGTAAATGACCAAGAAATTTTCTTTTCTGGTTTTAAGTCTTGTAATTGAATATCTCATACAGAGCAGTGTTAGACAAATATAGAGTAATCTAAAAGTACAGTTAAGCTACAACCATACTTTTTACATCATCAGTCCTGCTCCAAAGGATCAGTTCCCCCAGAGTATTTATAAAATTCCATGTAAGGTTAATGTCCCTTAGATAATAGGCAACTAATGGGGGAATATAAGCAATCTTGATATCCAGGCAATATTCATCAGAAATCTAGTCTAACATATAGCAAAATAGTAGCATTAAAATAATTTCAAGGAACAGAAGAAAGAAAATGCACTATTTAAGTCATTGGCTGATGTTTTGGTAATTAGATCTGGTAATGGTGTCACTTTGAGTGCTATGAAGATGCCTTGATTCTTTTGGGGGAGGGCGTTATTCACTAAATGGTCACAAGATACAGCTACTTCAAAGAYGTTCAAATCTTAAATTTTTACCTGCTGATGCTCAAATACACAATGCAAGATAAGGACTCAGACTGGGTAAACAACCAGAACCCATTCATACTGAAAAATTCCTGGTACTGCAAGGATTGTATTTTTTTATAAAATACTTCATGAATTTTTCATTATTTGTTTGTTTGCTTTTGGTGGTTTTTAATACAGAAARAAAAAAAGAGGCTGTTTCATTACTGTGGTACATGTGAGGCTGAAGAAATTATCCCAGCAACTCGTCTCAAAATGAAGTAAATAAGAGTGTTATCACTGACAATGTGGCTACACTGGACTTCATCTTAGGCTGAAAATTTCAAGAAAACAGTAATAAAGGCATTTAAGATGCAGCTATAGTATCATCTACAGGTTTCCCAGCATGACTTATGGTGTATAACAGACAGTTAAGCCATGCCTTGCAAGTTTTCATAAAAAACAAAATATCATAAATGTTCAGGCAAAAAAGGTTTGGTCTGAGAGGTATCAGTATTGATAGGAATTATTTAACACACAGGCAAACCATTAGATTATTACAAGATACAAGAAAGTCTTTAAAGTCATCCATCTGAAACAGGATCAGAAAAATATTGCTGAAGACATACTTTTTGAGCTGGATATATGTCCTGCAATATGATTTACGAAATAAGAATTCCATCATCCTCTTTATTGTTCTGCTAGCTAAAAAAAATACTTTGAAATGGCAGTTTTCTTCTAAAATTAAGATTTATTGAAGAGATAATCAGAAAGATTAGACTTGTCAATGTCTGCTGGATATATGGTCTAAGCAAGTCATTTTTCATTTTGCTAAACAATGCTTTAAGCTTACACCAAGTTTTCTAAAAAACACTCTTCTTTGGATGAAGCTTTATTTCAGTAACTTTTTTTAAGAGAGCAAGAGGTAACCATCAGGTTTCTAAGCCATCAGAAGCAATCCAAGACTCCTAAGAGTTCTTATGTTTCTTCCAGAATTATAAGATTAAAACTTTGTCCTTATTCAGTCTTATTTCTAGTTATTCCTTTATTCAATAGCTTTACGTAAATATATATATAAGAATCCTTGATAAAATTACATGTTATATTTCTCAAGTAGAATGAAATTCTACTGGTATCCTCACTGTTTGATGCATTGTATTAATTAATAAGTCTTGTCACACAGTAGCAGCCCTGAAACATGACAGGAAAGTAAATTCCTCATTGTAATTAGTGGCAGGGTATTTACATATTTATCCATTTTTTTTCCTCTCATCTACAAATATATTAGTGCTTTACATGAATTTTTTAGTTTACAACTTRCACATAGTGTTTCTGCCTGAATATCAAACAAAAGCTTAAAGGAAGGCTTGGTCTTTTAAAGGAAATCTCTTTTCTCACTTAGCAACCATTCATCATCTAAGCCTAGGGCCTTCTGAAAGCTGCTGCAAAGAAAAGGGTGGCTGTTCTGTTTTTTCCCTTGCTTTCTGGCTGTCATTTATTTTATTAGCAACACTGCAGGGGACCAATTATACCAAAAATAAACAAGATATCTATTTGGGTTTTTGCATTATTTGACTGCTGCTGTTCCTTTTCCTCTATTGGAGATTTTAAGCAGAAAACACSCCATGGTTTTGCCTATAAACAGGATTTTGGGAACATACTTGGAGTAATAGTATTCACTGGTGCAGAATAAACACAATCATAATGTTAAAATTAGTAAAAATGTCTCTGGGTTTGCTTCTGCACAACTGCAAGCTTCAGTGTGAATTTCAGTCTGGCTGCACCTCACACTACCTTTAAAAGAATAATAGCAGTGCTGCCTTGTTTCAAAAACCTTGCCAGAAAAGAACAGCTTTAGCCAGTGGTCCCCTGCAGAGCATTCAGGAGATGTACTTGAGTTAAATAATAGCCGTGCCCATGTGCGTAGGTCAATGCTGTCAAATTTACAACCTCTGTCAAAGGCAAGGCCAAGTCTTGGCTTTGTTGGCCCATATGACTTACGACTTACCTTGTACATCCTTATGGCTTACAGTATTTGTCCTACTTTAATAACCTTGGCAAAGAAGAAAACCACACAACGCACCCAAAGAAAGGAGTTTATACCACATTAAGCCACTGGCTAGTGATTGGGCAGGAAAGTTTGGAGAACGGACCACAAAAATGAATTAAGTTTTCAATTCAAAAATGAATTAAGTTAAAGTGAATTAAGTGTTCCTTTGACACTCAAAACACATGCTGGATGCAATCCCAAGGTTTGCTCTTGCCAGATATAWTTTTGATGATTGTGATTTCAGACACAATTTTCTATTAAAGCCCAAACTTTTAATACCATACGGACAAGAACTGAAACTGAGGGCAACTACTCACACATCTATTCACACTAATTAACACTTACAAGATCTGTGAGAGCCTTTGAGTAAAACTCTTCATTTTTACTTTCATCTTTASTTTTGTTTTTCTATTATGTTTTCCTGCTTTTAATGCTTATAGGCTTCCTGAGTTAATTTATCTCACAGCTGCACCATGTTTCTCTAAGTCTGTGAAATACCTTTCGTGCCTCTATATGTAGAATTATTTCTTCTAGAAGACCAAAGAAACACCAGCCTACTTATCATCTGAGTATCAAAAAACAATGACAACATTCATATTAAATGTCAATATTAATGTGAGCAGTAGGATAAGTTACTGTCCTTGTTAAATGTAATTTCTTATCCCTCATATGTATTTTATATAGATTATAAATCTTCTGGGCATGAACCCTTCCTCTGTCTGAAAAAGAGTGAAGAGTTGTAGCTGCATATTTTGGGTAAATGTAGGGCAAGGATAACAGTGAGAATGGTGCTGTGGCTGTAGTCTGCACATCACATTTTTTGGGTATAACTTGAGAGCTGATGGTTTTGTTACGGTGTGCATGTCAGACCGGGCATATGCGCACACAGTGTTACCGGTGTAGGATGCCAGAACCTGTGCTGAAAACTGTGCATGGAATGATGATGGCCTTGAGGTATTTCAGAATATTTAGCTGCTATTGAGCTCTGCACTTGCTTGAAAATACCTGTTTCTTTCCAACTTATTTTAGACTATTAAAATAATATTTTTTCATAGAAGCTTCAATACAAAGAAGCATTTCTATACTATTTATTTTTTGTTAAGGAGACTTCACATTTATATTGCACAATCTCTGCAATCTCTATACTTGGTAAAAAGCATGAAGGAGTACAAGGATTCTGTGTCATATCCATTTGAAATTCAATCCAGCATTGAATTTCACCCAACAGCACTTACTAAATTTATGAGTGGGCTTAGGGAGTTAAAAACTACCTGATCATGGTATTACCACACATATTGGTGAAGTCCTCTCTATGACTTCTTGAAGGGAGGTTGTAGCAAGGTGGGAGTCTAATTCCAGATCTAAATTGCACTTTTCCCTGATGTTTTTCATTATTTCTATAAAGAAGAAGGAGGCTAGAAGGATCAAAAGATCTGAGCTGCTTTGAGAATGACATTCTGCAGTCCTTCATCCTGAAAGATGTCACATTGGGTATGTTTTATATTGTACTTAGAGAGGAGACCTTTGTACAAAAAATTGATCAAGAAATTCCCTGAATCATGACAACAAAAAATCTCTATTTGTAGTTTGAGCACAGACTAAACATTGATATTTTGGTAAAGGAATTAAAATAATCAAAAGATCAATTCTTTCAGTACTACTTTGACATGGAATAGAACACTTGGTTGCAATGATCCACCAGAATACAATAAAGAACATTCTGCTGATGTAGGAACTATTTTTCTCTGATGTAATTCTTCAAAAATATGTTGGTCTGATGCCTCACGTACGGCATCATGATTCAATTAGAACCAGGGATCTCCAGGAAAACAGCTAATAGATTATGAGCAGTATAATGCTACACCAATTTCTGAAAGCTGAATGAATGACAAAAGACCCCATTCTTTTGAAGGAAGGAATTACTACTTTAAAATCTAAATCTAGTAGAGTCTCCCCACTGCTGGGAAGCATTTTGTTATGCTTACAGTGCTTAAGAAGTACTATCATGCTTGATTCAACTTAAAATGTGCCTAAATAAATAAAATCTTTCTGGTAATAGATTGTGCTTTTTTTTCTAATCACCTTTTGGAATAAAGTTAAGGGGTTTTTTTATGCAAAATAAATTAAGGCTTTGTTTCCATATCTGCCCATCTCTTCTTCCCTACCAATATGTAGATCTGTTGATCCACTTTTACAAGACTGAACACTGGTTTAAGTTTCTGCAATGATTAGATTACTACAAACTTCATGAAAATCGTCAGCTGGAAGGAGGAGACCCAAACAAGCATCTCTGATGTAAGGGAGACAGGAATTCAGACAGAAGGAGACAGTTATTGACTGGCTGGAATCTGACAGATGGCCGCACAAGCACGCATCTAGGACCCTGGCTAGCCACAGCACGTGCTTCTGGTGCATGTCATGAAATGATGGAAAACTTGGGCTCACTTTTTTTGGAAGAGTTAGGGGACAGCATTAAAATCTGTAGGAAACGAGCTACTAATAATTCTACAACTCACAAAATAACTTGCTTTTATTGTGTCTATTCATGCACTTGAAAGTTCAAAAATTTTAGGGAGCTTTTTATTTAAATGTGAATATTTGTTTCAAATGTATAGTAAACAAATAAATTGTTCCTGGAATAAGTGGACTTCAATGGGATACTTCCAGAATCACAGAAAAAGTAATTTCTAATAGTGAGCAGAGAATTGTATTAGAGAACAGAAGACATTATTTTCCCAGAAACTAATTCTCCATCTCCTTGTCTCACCGCAGAGCTTTTGACTGTAACCTTTCCCACACCTCCTTCTCCCTAGTTCCTTACAACAATCTTAACAGAGAGAGTCAGGCTGATCCTTATGTTTGACATAAAAATCTTGTTATACAAATACTGAATTAAAGAAAAAAAGATAAAACTTTTGAGTGGCAAGTTTGTTTGACTATTATTATTATTACTACTACTATTACTACTCTTATAGCTGCTTCGTGCTTTTTAAGAGCTAAATAAATAGTAAAGCAATTTCTGGGAAGAAAAAATAGCATCCCCTATTAAATGGGGGTTTTTCCAAATTATTACACCATTTCTTATGCGGCTTTAATATCAATATATGTGGAACATCTATCTACTCACATAGCACCAGGAAATTCATCCATATGTTGCAGCTCTGACTTATTTCCTTTCTTCCTTCCAAAATGCTGAGATTGGCGATGAAGCTACCACTGCCTCCCTAATGTGTTCCAGTGTGATCATCCTCATGATGAGGATACCTGACATAATTGCTAAACTTCCAAGGAGTTGCTCGGGATTTAGAAACACTGCTCTCACTGACTTTAACAAGATTAGTGAGACTCTACCACATGCAAAGCTTTGAAAATTTAGGTGGAACCAGTAAACTTTAATGATTACAATTGTTACTCTCAAATAAATTAAAACAATTGAAATAATATTACTGCAGTGTGCCACCAGAATTTTATGACAGTTTTTCAAAAAAATAATTAATCAAGGAATTTTACTTTGTCTTTCCTTCAAATATTCTTTTTGATGTCAGCTATGACAAATAATTCCCACAGTAGTACTGTTTACTCTATTGGTGCTGTAGGAATAGGAGAGTGCTCTTTTGTTTTCTGTTGTTCATAGAGAAATATAAGGGTTTTAGAGCTCTTATAAGCTATTGCTTAAGTGTTTGTCATTGTGGTATTCCAGTCAGTTCCAGAATATATGTGTGTATATATATATACACACACACATATATTTTGAACTTTAAGGAGATAGAAAAATAATGAAGGAAAAAATGAAAATTGGTGAATTAGTTCTAAAAATACAATATTTGTCTTAATGTTACAATGCATTATAGGGATGGTATTGGGAAAACTGATGGAGAGAGAGAACTAATTTTTTTGATGAAAGGAAATAATGACAAAAAGAGCAAACTGGGATGAAAAGCCACAGTGTAAAATATTGAAAAACGAATGTCAGCCTTTACTATGATAACTGAGAGAAGAGAGCACCATAGCCACTAGGAAGTCTGGAATCAGAGATTTTGTATGCAGGGCAATGAGAATTCTGCAGCGAGATACAGACATCTGACTGCAACCGGGAATGAAGTAATGTGGACCCCAACACAGAGCTAGCAAGGGCGGCATAAAAACAAGGTCAGTGTCCATCTTCTTTTCTGCTCATCTCTGCCTGCTCCTGTCCCTAACATCTCTCTCTAATAGCCCATCTTTGGATACCTCCTGGGAAACCTGTAGCTATCTGCTGGAAATCTTCAGAAGTGGAGAACAGGAAACCTGCTGTGATTCCTCAGTGGAAGAGGGGCACTGAGGAAAACTCAAATGCAGAAGAAGACCATGACTACGGTGCTGTTGTTTGCACAGGTGCTCTGCTCTCGCCTGAAAGCATCATGAGCTCCAAAGTGCTGCTCCTACAAAAACTTTTGCACACAAGGGGACTGACTTGTCTGGGATAACAAAGCAATCCAAGCAAGAACAGTTTCCTGTGCCACTAAATGACTGCACTGTGAATTTCACATGTAAAGTAGTTGGAAGAGTTTGCAGTCAAACTAAATTTTCTTGGTCAACTGCTCAGACATCTGAAAGCAGAAAAAACCCTGAATATTGCATTATTACACCAAAAAATAACCTTTATCCTTTATTTTCTGAGCTTTCCTAGGAAGACATCTTATTAACACCAATTTTTAAAATAGCTGTAGCATATGACCCAGATAAAGTGCTAAAAGTCCATGTCTTGTGGAGGGAGCAATGATAGGCAGTTAAAGAAGACAGTTTGGGGTGAAATGCATGAACGAGTTTCAACCATTTCAATGTGTCCACACCCAGTAACCATGTTCCCTCACCTGTAATTCACCACAAACCTCTATAAATACTTGGGGCACCGCTGATTTGCTGCTGGCATACATAGAGTGAATGATGGGATTCAGAGACCACACTGTGCTTCCTGGCAAAAGACATTCTTTGTCAAATGGTTACATTAAATTTGTACTTGGAACTAGCTGCACAGCAGCTACACTTCAAGGCTTTGATCTTGTGAAAACATACCCAGGCAAGCAACTTGCCTTTGGTTTAAGGGTGCACATTTTGGTTACAGAGAGGCTAGTCACATAAGCAAAGCTAGGCATATTGTTTTGCATATATTAACTTGGATCTCATCATTATGTCTCAGTTATTTCTTTCTTCATCCAGTATGTTTAGTATTCTTGAACAGTATTACTGGTTATACAAACCAAAGAAAAAGCCACTTTACAAAATAAAGGTCTCCACATATATTTTAGTAACTCACCTAATTTTCAAGTAGCTGACTTCTCTTCCGCACTTCAGTATTTGTCATTTAAATAAGTAAACAAACTAATAAACAGAAAGCATTGCTTCTGGACTTCATTTCTCTGTAATTTTTCATCTTCTAACAGGAGTGCTGATGTAGTTTGGTAAAAGCTTTGGTAAAAAGATGCTCTAATTGGTGCAGGTGGATGGATGGATAGCCACAAAATCATCAGTTTAGCTCCACATCCATCACTAAACAAAAGAGTTTATCGATAAACTATAGTGTTTCCTCCTAAATTAGTTTCATTCTGACATTTATTTCCATTTTTACTCATTTTGCTTCTCACTGACTAAATTATTTCCCAAATCACCTTTTTTTTCCCTCATCATTCCTTATAGTTAAGCACTACTACAAAACTGGTTTGGCTCAATTTACATACTAAATGCAGTAAAATGTGTTACCCCAGAAGTACATGCCTCAGAATGTGACAACCTGAAAACATATAATTTTCTATGTTAAAGTGGGCTCAAAAACTGTGAAACGTTTCTCTTTTTTCATTCTTGCTAGGCAGCTAAATTTGCTCTATTTCTAGTCCACCATGGTCAGTTCTTACAGTAATTTATAAGCATTTATCTCACAGCAAGAGAAATGCTTCATTTTATATAAGTTAGGCTTTTAAGTTAAAAGATTTTCATCTTGGCCTAATTACGTGGTTATTCAAAATATTCTCAGAACAAGTCAAACTGGTGAAATAGCACTGAAATCAAAGCAACTGTGCTTTAATTTGGTCAGAAAACTAAGTGAAAACTGTAACTTCACTATAGATTTTAATACAAGCTGCTAATTAAAATTCCCAATGTTTCAGTGCAAGTCAGCTAACTTGAGTTAAGCAAATCTGTCGCTAGTGAGCAGAAACAGAGGAATAAAGCGACATGGACGGTTTATGATGAGAAGAAACCAATGCTTTATTAATTTACAAATTTGCTTACATACCTTAGCACGCTGGACACCGACATAAGGTTATTGGTTCTCTGACCAACCACCCCCCAGAGGGATTGGCTGAACCCAACAACACCTACTTCAGATATTTTCTCCTTGGTATCATAACAATGCCATAGTTTACAAAATCTCCCAACTGTTTTCCCATAGCGTCTGTGAGAAAGCAAGGCCTTCACACAGACACTGTCAGAAAACTGAGAAATCTCTCTGCAGCCAGGCCTTTAGCATTCACATAAATCCATTTAGAATGAATCATTATTACAGTTCTTTTGATAGTGTAAGTGCATCTAAGATGCTGGAGACCATTGGGCTCCTCACCCCATTTTTAGGCTACTCATTCTCGGTTTACTTCATGCCAGAAGGATGTGCCTGCTCCCACTTGGCTTTAAACTGCAAGACAGGAGCCTTTTAGGGCTTTAAAGCACCTCCAAACCTTTAGTGCTGACCCTTCAGAGCACTCGTATTCCTCTGGATCTGTGTTAGGCTTATCAAAGAAAGGTCTGAGTGTATCTGAGCAGTGTGGGCATTTGGTGTGGCTGGCAAGGAAAGCAAATTGCACTGAGAAAAAACCAAGATGCAGAAGGATGGGAAATTGTGCCATCCCAAGTACGAAAGACAAAAAATAAAAAAAAATTCTCATTAAGGAGTTGGCAACTTGTTTTATTTAATGTCATCTTATCCCCTCAGACAAAATTCTACTAGTTCTATCCATTTCTAGAACAGAGGCTCACCTGAACCTCAGCTAACTGCACATATCCAGGGCCCCAAATGTTGTATGCACAATGTATTCATTGATGGCAATATATGTGTATGTATTTTTTACCTAGTATTCTAAATAGAAAGTTAACAGAATACATTTGCCATTTTCATAAATGCTATTCCTAATATCAGAAGTGAAATTATAAAGTGAATTCCTTTCACTGATTGGATTGACCTTGGAGTTATTTAGTAGATCTGCAAGTTTCAAAATTTTAAGCTGAGTAATGTTTTATTGAGCCACACTAACCTGTGCAAACATAGAGTGAACTGAACACTGYTAAGGCATCCGCACAAAAACTGACCCAGGCAGCTATGGTTCACAGGATACCCATATAGTCAAGTAATAAACATCAATAAGTTCTGGAAACTAAAAAGAACCAAAATTATTGAGTTCCTTAATAAATTGACTTATAGTAATTGGTTACATCTTTGTGCAACCACTATAAAAGAAGAGCACAATTACTTTTAGTATCTAACTGTTTTGGTTTAAATCACAGTTAAAACAACACATTTCTGACAATTTTGTAAGTTTTTGTGCTAATATTACCTTATTTCCTGKTTTGCCTTATGCATGGTATAAAATGGAGTGCTTTAAAATACCAAAATAAATTATGAGTTTAAGTTTTATATTCCCCTAAGTTTATCAGGAAGAAGTATACCTAAAATCACTGCTTAATTAGAATTCAATATATGATTCCTTGAGGTTTCACTTAAAGGAGTAAAAACTCACCATGAAGCTTTCAGTTTTTCCATTTCTCTCSCAAAGAGAAAGAGTCATTGAACAAAAATTTATTGCACTTTTCCCCACCTTGACAGCCACTGGAGATGGAAAGTAAGCCCTTGAGCCTGGCCAGGTATCCAACAGCTCTGCTTATCATGCAGCTTTCTCCTCAGTTCCCCCTTCCAACAGTGGATAAGGGCAAAGACTATCTGCATGCAATTACAATTTTTGGGATGTCTCACAGTGACTTTGGTTTTATATATCTTGTTTAAGGCACGTAAGGCTAGTGGCAAAATAATCAACTTCCTGTTTCTGTTGGACCCTTGACAAATGATTCTCAGCTTTACCCACAATTTATTAGCTACTCCAGTTTAATACTTAGTAAATGGTACAGACATGACAAGAAATGTTTTGAATCTTTTTCTTAGCCAGAAGGCTTTTTTACAACTTCATATTCAAGGACTATGTGGTTTTCCTGTTTCTGCTATAGTAACTGGATTTCTCTACAATATAACAATGCAGTTCTGGTTATTGCTTGAACATTTTGTACTCAGCTAGATATAATCACTCACTTTTTCCTCACAGAAAGAGTTGCTTGGGATACGAAATAATGCAACACCAGAAAAGGAAGTCTATATGAGCCTTGTACAGGATTTAACACTGTGTAAGGGTGGTGCTGAGCATAACCTTCATGGAAAAGTGCTCTTCATAGTCCCAGTTTCTTAAATAGAACCTCTTTTTATTCTTCTACAGGTCTAGAAACCTTTTTTCAACATCTACGCTATCAGCTGGATTTTTGTTGTCCAGTAATTAAGAAACTGCTTAAAATCAAGTACAAAATAATAAAATACTCATTTCATCCTTCCCCCCACCCCTTCACTTCACTACAATTGCCTCTCTATATAATCTATTTAATTTATCTTTCCTACTCTTTTTATTCACTGTATGTCCACAATGCTGAGTTTAGCGTTGAGGCAATTTTACAAATGTTTATCAGTTCCAATGTTAAAAATAAATTGGACCAACTCGGTGTTTTGAGCTGTCAGAGTTCAAAAGTGAGAATTATAACCAACCATGCTGGAAACCAGAGATTTGGTGAACTCTAAGCTTTTCTTCAGGCAGAGGAAGCTACACTCATGCTTGTCAAGGAGATTAACGAGAAATCTGATTGAGTCTGGAAGACTATTGCTGCAGTGGATTACAAGTTTGATCTTCTCTTTTTTCAGGGATAAACAACCTCAAGGGCTAGGACACTGGCACAGAAAAGCAGATAATATCACTGGCTGTGAAGAAAAAGTGTGGCCATATGGCAGGCCCAATAAATGAAAGCAAATGAAAATGAAGCAATCCATTCAACAAAAGTGTGGTTGTGTGCTGTTGTACAAAATTGTCACTTTTATTTTTGTACTTGTAGATTAACGTGCACTCTTTCTCCAGCTCCTTTCTATCTTATTTATTCAGACTGTATACTCTTTTGGAAAGGTCAGTCTAGTATTAGGACTGTGCATTGGATCCTGGAGCTGCCACAGTGCAAATGTTTAAAACTGAGTCTTTGAATAATAGATTGAATAAACACAGGGATAAAGATTTATAGCTGCTGGTGGAGTGTGGAATTCCTAAAACTGTATAGCACACCACATAAAAAGGAGTGAAATTAAGGAGAATTTAGCAGCTGACAAAAAAGACATGCCCTCTAACTCTTTGATCTCAAGGACCACAAATGAATTCAAAGAATACTTAAGAACTAAAAAAATCATGCAAAAATTGAGACTGAGATTGTCAGAACTGGACATTTCCCTGTAGACTGCATGTTTCTTAAACAGGTCTTATTTGTGAATATAAAAACAAACAAAACCCCCACCAACCAAACAACAACAATAAAAAGATAATGATACAAAAAGAATTTCAAAGTGCTCCTTTGTAGTATTTATTGTATTCAAAAGCTATTGCAAGATAAAACACCACACCTACATGTATATATACTAGATATACTATATATATACTTATTTGCAAAAATAGGGCTATCCTAGAACAACCAATAAGTAAAGTAAACCACAGTAACACCCAACAGCATTAATTTCAGCGATAGCACATCTGCACTAAAAGCAGCTTTCTCACTTCTCAGTGTATGCTTTCCGAGTAGGATCAAGAAAGGATTCTGATGGTTTTAACTCTATCCTAAAGCAAGATGATCACTAAATCAGATAAACTATTAATCTGTTTAAAGCTTGTTACTCCTGTTTTGCCAAGGCTGAGATGCTTTGCAGCAAAAAAACCAGCCAGGACTCTTCCTGCCAAGAATCAGACATCTCATGCATGTTTCATAAATGTTTCTCCACTGAAAACTCAAGGATTAAGCAAACACTAATTCAGTTTGCAAAAGCTTCTACTAACGATTTTTAAATAACACCAAAAGAAATCTTGGTCCCATTTAAAGCAACAGTAAATTTTACCTCTAACTTTTAGTCATAATACAAACTCTTTCAATTTTATTTGTCATCCCAATGCACTGAATATGCCAACAACTATTTTTGCTACATTTGTTAAACTACTAAATACCTAGATAGATGGCTTTTTACTATTAAGCAAAGTCTCCTTAAAATTTATGTAGATAAATCTACACTTATGCCTGTATCGACTGTTCATAGAAAATACTCACTTTAAGAAACTAAGGTTTCATAATAAAGCTTTGCCATTTATAGCATAACAACACCACCCCAAAATTTCTGTGAAATAGATCAGTTCTCAAGTAAGAACCTTTTATAGCAAGATGAAAAATATTTCAACAGAACAGCAACCTTGTGTCTAAAAGAATGTTGATGAAGAGTTCTCTTAGAAAATCATAAATTTTACGCAAGAATGAAGAAATAATAATAAACACCATCAAGATTTTCTTTTCAAGTATGCTGGAATACATGGAATACTAAACCATGCTAAGAAATAGGCTTATCACCTGATATGCTTTATGAGCGTAATCACTGTCATTGCACCTCACACACCTCACACAACTGGGAACTCAGTGAGGAGAAGATAAAGAGAAATTTTCCTTTCCAGGCAATAAAATGGCAAGAGAGCTGCTCACAAACAGCCACTGGGTGACTGCAGTAGCCTCCGCTGCTCTAATGATGCACAGATGTAGGTGCAGCTGGAAGGGCTTGAAGGGCTGGCGCAGCGCAGCGCTCGGTGGACCACTTCCAGCCCCGGAAACACAGAGCTCAACTGAGAAACCCTGCCTTCTGCTTCCCCGACATGAGTGACTCTCCTTTAAGAGCTGATATCCCTGTAGAGATTCAGCTGCAAAAGGACACATCATGCTCATGAAGGAGAGAAGACCATATGCCATTTAACTATCACAGGATATGTAAGCTCCGTACTGCTGCGTGAATGTCGCCATATTAATGTGGAACATATCACCTGAAGTGCAAATATTAAAAAATATTTAATGTGTGTGTACTATATTGATATATATGACATACTGTGTGCATATATGCGCATACTTTGGTAGGAAGTATTTTATACTCACAGATGTACAAAAGAGTCACTTTAATGTATGTTCTTTGTCCAAACAGGACATTTTGTAATTGGCAAAATGTCCAAAAGCATTTTGTAGTTTGCAAGCACAAAMCCACAGAATTCCCATGGTTCTTTTTTCATGAAATGGTCTAAATGTCTCAGTCTTGCCCTTTAAAATCATAAACTATGTTCCAGACCACTTAAATTCACCAGACAGAGGGCAGTGCTGCACTACAGTAATTGAGATGGCTCTTAGCAAGCCTGGACACCAGCAGCCGTGGCCTCATGGCAGTGTGAGGTACCTCTGCTAGCTTGAACAGATGCCATGTGCTATGGTCGTGGCTGGACTGCTGCTAGTGTGAAAAAACAGGCTTGTTTTCCCAAAGTCACACTGCTGTGGGGCACAGGATTCTGCTGAACAAGTTTCCTTAAGGCTTAGGGCGTACTTGAAAGAGAGCCGTATGGTCCTTTAACTGACAGCATTAGCCAGAACATCCAAGTACACCTCTCACTAGAAATCAGAAGTTAATTTTTCTTCTCTGTTGGAAGTTGCATGCATTAATTAGTCCCAAGAAAATTAATATAGTCAAGATTGCTTAAAAAAAGCAAGGTCTATTTGGCTTAGGAAACAGAGATAAAATGCAAAATAGTATGCATTCTACAGAATTAAAGTCACTGAGTCAAAAAATTGTGTGACAACTGAACTTGCTAAATTTAAATGTATTTGTGTGCATGTACAAAATAGTAAGTATATGAAGTAGCTCTAAGAGTTCTCTCTGATACCTTGGATTTGTAAAGCAGCTTTTATGAACCACCTCTACCCATCACGGTTTAACCCCAGCTGGCAACCAAGTCCCACACATCTGCTCTCTCATTTTCCCTCGGTGGGACGGGGGAGAGAATCAGAAGAGTAAAAATGAGAAAACTCATGGGTTGAGATACAGACAGTTTAATAGGTAGAACAGAAGTCACAAACAAGGAATTCATTCACGGCTTCCTTGGGCAGGTAGGTATTCAACCATCCCACAAAAGCAGGGCTTGTCATACCTAACCATTACTTGGGAAGACAAACACCATCACTCCAAACGTCCCATTCTTTCTGCTTCTTCCCAAGCTTTACATGCTGGGTATGATGTCATATGGTGTGTAATATCCCTTTCGTCAGTTCAGATCAGCTCTGTCCCCTCCCAACTCCTCGTGCACCCCCAGCTCGCTGGTGGGATGAGGAGCAGAAAAGGCCTTGACCCTGTGCAAGCCCTGCTCAGCCACAGCTAAAACATCCCTGTTATCAACATTGTTTCCAGCTCAGATCCAGCACACAGCTTCATTCTAGCTCCCATGAAGAAAATTGACTGTATCCYCCACCAAACTCTACTGAAAATCCAATCCTAAGGGGAAATGTTGATCTCATTGTAAGCAATCACAAAATTTCCCTTGATCACAGTGACATGAAAATATCATCATGGACATTCCTTCCTTCCTCACAGAACATAAAATTGTCAACAGGATCTTAATGCAAAGCCTGCTGTAGCTGATGGGGAACTCCTAATTTCAACAGGTACCTTGTACAGTAATATAGAATCCGGTTTAAGTAACACCATATGTGTCCCTCCTGGATCTATAAAGATCTCTACTTGGTATTTCAGTAGAAAACAAAACAATACAAAATACAAATACCTTTGTGTCCTTTACAGTTGCATTTTTAAGTCGAATATTCACTATATTCTTCCTGTATGTGGCACTAAATTTATTTCATTTTATGCTACCAAATAACACACTCATAGAATCTTGAAAGAGGTAATAATATTTTATCTATTTAACGTAYAGTGATATTGTTCTGCCCAGGATATGAGATCCCTTCTTTTTCAGAGAGATTGGGCTTACATCCGATCATCCATTTGTTGGTAAACATTTTGGTGCCAAGTGAGGTTTCTATTGCAAATTCTAAAAAGTTTTACTTGGATCACTTAACTTTTCTGCTTACTCGGAAATCTGGTGACACAGCTGTAATGAGATGTTGATGGGGAAATGTGTTATTTCTTTTTAACGCAAAAGTAGCCAGTGATTCCAGCATGTCAGGAAATAGCATAGCCTCACAGAAGGAAAGCTCCTGACAAGAGGAAGATATATGAGTGAAGTGGATTTCTCAGGCTAGTAAGCAGAAACCCTGGCAATCTAGCTGAGGAGAGGATGAGAGAATAAAGTCTGAAGACAAGAAAAATGGAGACCTTAAGCAACATACCTATACACATTTGTATACTGCTGTCACTGAGCTTTTCTCATTTTCAATAAATGCAACATACAAACAAACAAAAAAATCCATCCAATTTTCTGTGTCAGAATTCATGTACAAAAACATTTCCCTGTGACAATAATTTGTAATGGAGGAATTCATTACACTTCCACTGCACATTTTACATCCTCTGCTTTCCTATGCCTGAGTGAGTAGGCTGCTTGTTTCTGTCTCTCCATTCTCCTCRCTTTGGATGTAACAAATCTCTTTTTTTGGAGTCTCCAAAAGCTCATTCTTCTTTCACATAAAAGCTCTCTGTAATGAGTGAGAAACAGTAAAACACATCCAAATAGAATTTCAGATASACTACTGGACTGTTTATTTTGCATTTAATGTGCACACAGGTAGATAATGGAATATTAAGCTTCATTCAGAAGAGCTCCACTGTTCCTGAAGCAGACTGTTTAAGCTCCATGAGCCAGTAAAAGCAGCTACATGGCTCATTCGACTGCTGGGGCAAGCACCTACATTTCAGGATTAGGAGGTCTACTGCTATGTACAATATAAATCATGTCTACTGCCTGACCACTGCATACTGTGCTCTGTGGTGGAAATAGTGATTTGGCAAAATACTCTAAATTTGAGGATCTCATTTTAACTTTGCCCATGGTTCTCTATGCATTATCAGCCCAAGAGCAGGTTAATAAACTGTAGAATTAGTTAAAACTCAACTAATCTTTGCTCCAGCTACCAGGCCAGCTGAGAAAGATWTGCTTTGATATGGGAAACAGGAAAGGTTTGAGTCATCTTTTTTATCCTCACTCTGTAAACACTGCATGGCAGTCTAGATCACTTTTAAGTACTCAGCTGCTGTAGTCTGGGCCATTAGTCAACTCCTGACCTTATTCCTCTCTGCTAGGGATTGACAAAAGCAAACATTCTCCAGGGGCCTGGATAAAAAGCAGGTCAGGTGGTGGTTCTTCACAATCCATCCATCCATCCAACCATGAAAAAGAGTTCTTTCATATTTAGGTGTTGTGCCACCAGCATAAAACAGCTCCTGGAAATTTTGTCTCCCCTTATTTTGGAGAGAGTCATATCCAACTGCCTACTTTGCCACACTTCATTACAGAAAAAGTGACAGGTTGTTACTCAATGCTTTGAGTAACGACCTGCTGAAAAACTCTTTCTGGTGATGCAGGTGTTTAATTTTCATAGATAAAAATAAAATTAGATTTAAGATGAAAGATCTTCTGAAACCCTTTTCCACTTTGAAAGCATAAGACAAGTTTTGTTCAGAAACAGTAACATAGGCTGAGACATAAAATACTATGAGCTTAAACTAATATAAATGGTTACTGCGAATGAAGTCATTAAAAGAAAGCATAAATTAAAATAAACAGAGTTCAGACACAGTTCACATGTTTATTTTACATTGTTGGAATGTTTTAGAAACTGTGCTGCTATGAGGCAATGCAAAAAGAAAGAATGCTATTTTCAAAATTAGCCATAAAATTGTTTTTATTTTTATTTCACACTATGGCTCTAATACAAACTTGTCATTAGTAATCGAAATTCAGAAGACAGTGCACCAGATCTTCTTCTGCAGTTATTCTGCTACTGCTTTTTTATTTTGCACAGTAATTTAAACCCATTGGAATCTCATGCTTTTGTCTTTACTCTCAGACTAATTCTCACTGCATCCTAATAGGCCAAGCAGTCATGGCARGTGTAACAAACAACTTCTGCATCGCCAAATATATGCAGAAATTGAAGGACATAAACTAAGAAAGCTCCTGCACTAAATCCAAGAACTTACTGTAATTGGTGTAAAACCTGATGCAGCTCCATCTGCCTATTCCATCACGTCTGTTGCTCTTTTTTTTTTTCTCCTGGTATACTTCCTGAACTTACCTGGACTTTTATAAAGGGGTAGGAGAGAGATGATTATCACATGCAAAAAAAAAAAAAAAAGCTTCAATGAACCTTGGTCATTTTAAGCACATTATTGCTGGCCTGAATTTTCCTCCCCTAAGCTTCCAAAAAAGCTAGGAAGTTAAATTTGTTTGACACAACATGAAGATAAGAACATCTGAAGCAAATTATCCCCTTAAYACTCTAACAAAATCCTAGAGATTATCATGAAGTGTAAGTGGAACTAGAGCAGGAAGTTTGAAACTGGAATGAAATTCCTCTTTCTTCGTGTTAATAATGAGTTCTGCTATCTTCCTGCTCTCAGTGTAGGGAAAAAAAAAGCTATCAGTACTGAGGAAATCTTATTAGATTCAACCCTATTTTTAAACAGCTAGGATCAAAATCTTCATTCAGACACACTGGTGCCACTCCATTAAATTCCAGCAGTGGCACCACTGGTAGAAAAAGAATGGCACTCAGATTTTTCACCATTAAGTAATCTGTTTTCATTACCTTCTCAGCAGTTTGTTTCATTTGCCTGCAGTAGAGAAACTAAAATTAGAAAACATTTCATGTTCATAGTTAGTTTGCTTCCAATGTGAAAAAAACAAGTCTATAAATTTGTCTATTGGATTATGGCTTGTGCAGTTCTCTTGTAAAGTTGTCTTTACATTATAGTGATGAACTGTAAATGGTGTAGTGCATTATTTTGTCCAAAATAATTCAAATTAATGACCCTAGAAATATTATTTTAGGTGACTGTTATAAAGCATTGACAATACCCATGAATATTACCAGCAGAATTCCTTTTCTTCTTTGTAATGTATGCATTGCCATGTGTTAATAAACAATTTTCTGATCATCTTCAGAACTTGCTGCTCTTGCAGGAGTTCCACTTGCCAGTCTTATATCTGTTCTAGTAGCAAATGAATGTCAGGTAAATGCTGATAGCAAACTATCAAAAGTTTGAATACATTTGTCTTGCCTTTACTTGCATACACATGTTCAAATTCCACATTACCTAAAGCATGACTGATTCTGACTAAAAATAGAAAAAAAAAAATGAACAAGTGTGGTGATTTCTTAGGTTCTTCACTTTGTAACTGTGAAAATAATGTTAGCTTAGAAAGTCTAAAAATTACTTTATTGTTTAATTTAAATGAAACTTTCAAAAAGGAGAAAAAGAAAAAATGCAAATGATTGTCCTGGTTCAGATAAATGTTACTCCGGATGCTAAAAATGGATTTGCTCAAGAATGGAAGAGGTGTGTATTTTCTTGCACTGTACTGGCTCATGTCACCCTTAATAAGAAAGTGTTAAGCCTTACCAACCACAGATAGTAGCACTTTAAAATTATTGAAAAAAAACCCCCAAATTTCTTCCAAACCGCACAGCACCAGAATTAGCACACRTTTGGGAAATATGCCATCATTGCCGTGTCCAGAGACAGTCTTAAGAAGCTTAAAGATCAGAGGAGGAGATGAAATGATTTGAGCTTCAGAGAAACTTCTCATGACTAAACACTGATGTCAAGACCACTTCTAAGGAAAAGTGAATGGATCACAACAGCATGGAGTCAACCAACTTCTGGATTTCAAAAGAGAGGACTGAAGAGTAAGTTTTCTATTAAGTAATATTAATAAAACCCTACTGCGGCAATGATGCTAGTGAACACCAGTTTTCTGTAGTTGTCGCAGACCTGTTGTGCTTCACTTTGTCCCGAAGAAATGGTTCTGTAGCTCATCCAGTTGCTTCCATAGTAAGGCTGGCCAGTCAGTAGAAACAATAACTTTGCCTGCACTTGCACATTTCTAACTATTTTCAATTAACTCATTCAAAATACATTTGTAAAATTCTTGTAGTAACTTCTCAGTCTTTCTTCCTGACAAAGTATTACAAGCGAATCAGCATCAAACATACATTTCCTTATTTTAGAGGTCATTCAATAGTCACATACCAAATTAACTTTAAAGGTAAAGCAGCACTTGAAAACAGATCTGAAATTCATTCCTCAGATGACATTTGGCCATAAATCCCACAAAAAATTTAAATTATTCTTTTCATATCAGGCACACCCTTCTAATTTCTTAGAGGCAGCTAGATATTTTATACCCACAAGTAGCTTTCCTTACTGCAGGCAAACAACAAATTTTTCAACATGCTGCATGGAGTATATGTTCACATGCCAGAACTATGGAAACCTGTAAATCTTTCTATCCTAGATGGGCAGAATTAATTTCAGATTTAATCACCATGCTGCATATCAGGACCACTGATAAGGAGGCACAGAATAACTCTGTTAAGAAAAATCTGACAGTGGCAGGTACAATGTTGCACTGCAAAAATAAGAGATGAATCTTCTGCATGTGGCTCATGAAAAGGACATGAAGACCAGGTCCACACTGACCATTCCAAAAACATCTGCCACAAAGGGAAATTGAGTGGCTATATCCATCTCAGTTGAAACCTACGACAGCAGATCAGTCTCTCTCAGATAACACATCTGCTCAAACAAAATGACAAGCCATGGCATTAATAAAGGATTTCACTTTTCCTACCAATGATGGGATTTCATTGTTTCATAAAAGTTAATAGCCAAAGATAAATATAAGAAGATGGAATCCTAAGAATCCAAACTGCAGACATTTCTTCATGCTGTCCTCAGGGAATACCATCTTTGAATTCATGAAGAAAGAGGTAGATAATGGTTTTAAAAAAGCAGTTTTAAAGATTCTTGTCAAGACTTTTAAGTTTGGCAAGTAATGGTGACTATTGTCCACTACATTTAACATAGGACAAAAGTATACTCATAAAAGAAAAAAGAGGAAGTGTCCTCTCAGGATAATGACTTCAAGAATAAATAAACTTAGAAAAGTTTTGTGTATTTTTAGGAGCAAGTATGCTATAATGAGCAAAGAYAAGTAACATTGAATTAATTGTCTTTTGTTTTCTAGTCAACCTGTTTTTAAAGACTTAAATAGCTTAAGGACTTGTTAAATATATTTGAAATATGCATTTAAGTGCCTTTATTAAGAAAGACATGAGCCTATGCTTTCATCAGCTGTGCACAAAAGGAATAACCTTGTCTCACCAAAGAATTGGGTTTACTTCCTGGATATTGGTCTTAACGTCCAGAGAATCTGTATTTGAAGAGGTAAAATCCAAATGAAGTGCCAGCTTGCAAGCTGTAACACACTCTTCCCATTTTTACACAACATACTTTTAAAACTGAAGTGTTACAACAGAAGGTTCTATTTGGATCCAGAGAGCAACCATTCCCCAMGGACACCTACAGGCTTTGCCCCCCGCTGTAACCACATCTCTTGTAACACACATTTTCTTATTCAGACTTCATGAGAACCTCTCAAACAAGCAAATGAAAACTGAGCGAATGCACCAGTTCAGTACATAATGAAAGGTTAATCTGAACTGCTACCAAATAAACAACACCCATTCACCTACAAGTTTTTTTATATAAAATATGAAGTCTTTGCAAATATCTGTTACTTTGCAATTACCACAGAATAGTCTTTCTTCTCCAATAAAAGTTCTTGCTGCTTGATTTATTACTTGTAATAGTTGCTATAGTTATCTACATTCTTGGAGTCTACTTTAAGCAGAGTATCAAGATAAGAACAGCTGTACTCTGTCATAGTCCAGAATTAATATCCCTTATCCAAGGAAATGCCAGATGTTCACAGTAAAGCACAAAGAACCTACCATAAGTTACAGACTTGCAAAGATATTTTCTTTTAGTCTTCTCATAGCAAGACTCAGCCAAGTACTAAAGTGTCAGATTTTGCCCTTTCTAAAAGGTATTTTTGTTCTTACATGAACAGCTAATTACGTCCCAAAACCCGTACCTTCTTCTGCTATGTGCTTCCCTTCCTTAAAACTGTGATCCACATGAAATCTTGAGAATGTTCATAGAATTTTATTTTTTAAATATTGAAATTTTTCTTTCTGCTTATTAAAAAAACCTGCTTGACTTGAAAAGAAAAAACAAAAGAACAGAAACAAAACCTTTTGGAGAGCTCAGTCTGTTTTTTTTTCCTTCCCTCCAGCAACATATGGCAACATCTGCTGCCTGCCTGATGGATAACGACTTGTTGGCATTGACTTTTCTGCAACCAAAACTTCTTAAAGTGGCAAGTAGATAAATTCAGGTGTAATTAAAAGATATATATGCACACATATAAATACATGCCTTCAAGTTCTTGAAGTTTGGAATAAATGCATGTCGCAGTTTGACGCTGCATGAGCATGAAGTTATTTTTCTGAGATCAACACACTGAGCATAAAGCCCATCACAATAACTTTGCTTTCTTGTCCAGGAAACATAAACTGGCTTTTGCTCAGTGACAAACTATATAGCAGAAACTGTTAATAGGAGGATGTTGTCATTTTGCAAAATGAAAGAGCAGACACTTCAAGTTTTAAACATTTATTAAGCCTCATCAAAACAGTTTCAAACACATGACCTAGTGCTGTGTGAGGCAAATTTGATTATTTCCTGGATGATTAAGCATGACACTTGTGCGGACGGCTTCTGGAAGATCCTTCTGTGTAGCTTATGGACATGAGTGTTTTCAGAAGTCAGGACGGTCCTTCTTCAGTCTACTGTAGTCCACGTTAACCGAGTAGAACTAGGAAAGAGAAAGGAAAAAATATTAAGAAGCTTGACTACACATTTTCCCTGGTATCTATGAAAAATATGCATCATTGAACTCACATCAGAAAACTGAAATAGTATTTTGAGYCTGTGAACTGGACAATAATAAATAAAAACCTTTGATAAGCAGCAACTTTTTAATATTAATTCCACACCCAGTATTAGAAGCTCTGCATTTAAAATGGGGCAGTGCTCATGTCTTCCACTAGAGAAAACCCACAGTATCCCTTCTTAACCCCCAGAAGTCCATTCAGACAAACTTTTTACAGTACTGCTGAGTTTATCCATTTTGCTCAAAATCTATGGCTCCTGTACACTGAAGGCAAAAGCCAGCTTGCCAAGTGGCAGAAAGCACAGTGTCTGTGAACAGACAGTGGCACAAAGGAACATTTAGAGCAGTGCTGCAAAAGCCAAGTTTGGGTTAAGTAGCTGCATCTAGAACTGCAAAGGATGACAAGGAGGGATGAAAGTAAGAACAGATCCTCTAACACACTTGGTTTATATTATTATAATTGGATCCTGTTACAAGCAATCCAGAACAATCTGAAAAGTGACTGAAGACAGTGAGTTTACAGACTAACTGCRTATTTTGGCATCCCAGCCTGACTTGACATCAAGCACATAGATGTTTTTCTTCAAAAAACAGAAGGAAGAAAACCACATAACTATTAGCTTGATTATTTTTAGTTATACTGAATTTTTAATTTTTTTTAACTTTCTCGAAGAAAACAAAACAGCCTACAGCACATTCAAATTACAGCTTTCTGTGCAACTCCTACAGTAATGATCAGGTCTTCAACTCTTTCTTTGGAAAAAGACTGAGTAAGTTAATATGACAAAGAGAAGTTTACAACAGAAAAAGATCTCATCAAAAGCTAAGTCTTGTGTAACAAGAACTTTTTACTAAAGAGTCATCCTCAAATTAGAGTATACGTCCTTTTCATTTCCCACAGTGCAGATTTGGAAAAGAATGTCCCCAATGATACACACACCCAAATAAGGCAAACCCCGAGGCCGTGCCTGCATGTTAAGGCAGAAGGGGAATGCTACCGAAGTCATGCACTCTTTAGAAGAACTTGTGCTGTGCACTATGCTGAATTTGCTGAGTTTAGATATTTACAAACCAGCAACATTCCAGAATCAGCAATGTAAACAAGGAATGAAATGTTCTTCATGGACTTTTAAGGGAACTACAATCTGTTTTATTTTGRAACTGTGGGGTTTTTCTACTTATTTCAATGATTGGAATAGTAGTATATGGTACTGAACAAGACGCTAGCTTTGACAACACAGTAGGTTTGCTTTTCTTGTAGCTTGAGAATAATCTTAAAATATTCTTAAGTGCAATTCACTAAAATAGCACTTCTGTAAAACATGATTAAAACGTGATTTGTGTCCAGAGAAGGGCAAGGAAGCTGGTGAAGGGTATTGAGAGTAAGTCATATGAGGAGTGTCTGAGGGAGCTATTGTTGTTCAGCCTGGAGAACAGGAAGCTCAAGGGAGACTATCACTCTCTACAACTCCCTGAAAGGAGGGTGCAGCCAGGTAGGGGTTGGCCTCTTCTCCCAGGCAGCCAGCGACAGGATGAGAAGACACAGCCTCAAGCTGCATCAGGGGAGGTTCAGGCTGGACATCAGGAAGAATTTCTTCACTGGAAGGACTGTCAAACATTGAAACAGATTGCCCTGCATGGGGGTGGAGCCACCATCCCCGAAGAGCAGAAGAAATGACTGCACATGGCACTTACTTCTGTGGTCTAGGTGGACAACATGGTGTTCAGTCAAAGGTTGACCTCAATAATCTTGGAGGTCTTTTCCAACAGAAACGATTCTACAATTCTAGGATTTCTGTAAACTACCCAATGTTTTAGACATCTTTGCACACTTCCTCATTAGTTCAATGAAATTAGTTGAATATCAGCTAAAGAACATTTCTATTGCATCCAGTTACTTACAATACTGTTTTGTGTTCAAAAAATCAACTGCAGAACTGAATTCATGGTTACGTTAAACACTGACATTTTCCTACAGTGCTTCTATGAGTAAAGACCACCAGCTCAGAGCTTAGAAAACTGTAGTTCAGACCTTTTGGGGTTTTGCCCTTCTCCCTGTAGTTTATTTCTGAGTATTATGAGCCAGTAAATTCGTCCTCTCACATATAGTTCCTCTTTTCCTTACAGTGCAATAGATATGACTGCTTTCATATAGACTCCTTTCATCCCATTATCAACCATCATTAGGAAAGTTTTATATCTTGAACTCAGCCATCTCTGCTCAGGGTTCTAGATACAAACAAATGCTGCACAGAACAAATACACCACTCATTCAACTACTTTCCTATATAATCAAACATCCTAAAGCAGTAGTCTACACCTCTAATATTATGCTTCCTAAAAATCTGTATTTCTCATTTTACCTTGTACTGGTCACTGGGAGACAATTTGTTCCAAGGTTCTGGGTTATTTTTCTTGTCCCAGCTATTGAGAGAAATGCAAGATGTGAGAGAATATTAACACTATCTTCAAAATTAAAAAAAAAATATTCATATATGTACTGTGGTTATTAGGTCATAGAGTCACCCATCCAAGCAAATTTCCACAGAAAAAGTCAGCATCTTTGTCAGCAGTCTCAAAATATCATGGTAAACAAAGAGATCTCCAAATCAAGGAAGGCTCCACACACTTAAATGTCAGGTGATACTGGATCAAGACCTTAAGGCCTCCAGGAACATAAAAACCAAGGCAGTGTAACACATGCAGGAAGAGGACTGGCACTGGGGATTACTGTATACATACCAGACATCAGGGTTGAACATCGCCAAACGCATGAGATACAGGCCTGCACCAACACCTCCAGATCCAATGATCACAAACAGAGGGATCAACTGGAGTAACAACAACAACAAAAAAATAATATACTATGACACAGCAAAAGAGTATTGATACATAGCACTTCTGATTGCAGCTATGGCAAACCAAAGAACAATCTTACAGACTCTGAGCCACAAAAGCCCGGCCCTCTAAACCCCTGGCATAAGCTTCCTGTTTGCGGGACATCCCTGGGGTTATTGAGGAACCAGCAGCTATGAAGAGGCAGATATAAAAAAACACTACTACTTCAAGAGAAAGCAAAACCAAACCAAAACAAAAATCCCGTCACCGCGCGTTTCTGAGAGACACACATCCGTCTCTCCACTACCAAAACAGCCCCTATCGTCTGTACTCAGATTACAAACCAAAAACATCAGAGTGGGAGCGTGGGGGCAAATTGATGCGCAAGAAGAACAGAAGGGCCACCTCGAGCCTTGCAGCACAAGCAAGGCCGCAGAGACCAGAGGAAAAAGGGGACCGGACCGTATCTGCTCAACCAGCTCCGGCCGGTCCAGGGGCCCGGCATGCACAGGAATGCCAAGGGACGGATGGGCGAGGAGGAGGCGACCGAGAGCAGGCGCGGGGCCGAGGCCGGGTACCCGCGCCCAGGTACTCACGGCCGGGTGCTTCTTCGCGTGGGTGAGGATAACGCGTAGCACCATGGCGGTGGTGGCGAGTTGGTGGCGACGGGTGCGGGCGAAAGTCTCGGTCTCTGCAGGCTCCGCAGCGCTGCCTCCCCCTTCAACCGCCGAGCCCCAATGTCACCGAGGCCCCCGCCGCAGCAGGTGCCGCCGCCGCAGCCCGGATGTAGCAGCTCCGGCGTTCGCCTGCTCGCCCTCCGCCGATCCGCGCCGGCCGCCGCGCCGCCGCGCCGCCCCGCGCCCGCCCCGCCGCGCTCCCCGGCCTGCGCGGCCCCCGCGCTAGCGCGGCCCCGTCCCGCCGGCAGCGCGGGCACCGCGGGCGGCAGCAGGCACCGGCCCGGGCACCCGGGGCAGCCGGGCAGCTCCGCCCGCTCTCTGCCACGCGGGCAGCGCCTGCGCCYCGGTGCCTGCGGCGGGCAGGGCCCAGCAGCCTCGGCCGCCGGTCCCTGGGGGCCGCCCGCCCGCCTGCCGTGCCTCTCACAGAACGGGTCAGGTTGGACGGGACCTCACTGGGTCATCTGGTCCAACCTCTCGGCCCAAGCAGGGTCATCCCAGAGCACATGGCACAAGAGTGCATCTCGACGGTTCTGGAATATCTCCAGTGAGAGGGACTCCACAACCTCTCTGGGCAATCTGTTCCAGTGCTTGGTCACCTGCACAGTAAAGAAGTTTTTCCTCGCATTCAGGTGGAACTTCCCTGTGCATCAGTTTCTGCTCATTGCTTCGTATCCGATTGCTTGGCACTACCAAGGAGAGCCTGACTCCATCCTCTTGACATCCGCCCACTTTAGATCTTTATAGATATCAATAAAGGCCGCTTTCAGTCGTTTTCTGTCGAGGCTGAACAGGCCCAGCTCCCCCAACCTTTCCTCTTCAGAGATACTCCCCTAATTGTCCTCATAACCCTCCACAGGACCCGTTCCAGGAGCTACCTGTCTTGCACTGAGGAGCGCAAAACGGGACACACTACTCCAGGTGTGACCTCACCAGTGCTGAATAGAGGGGCAGGATCATCTTCCCCAACCTGCTCGCAATGCTCTCCCTAATGCATCCCAGGATACCACTGGCCTCCTTGGCCACATGGGCASTCTGCTGGCTCATTGACAGCTTTTTGTCCACCAGGACTTTCTTGGTGCGGCCCTCAYGCCGCCTGAGAGCTGCTGCCACAGAGACACAGGGCAGAGCCTGCCACGGCCTCCCCGAGAGGCGCCTGCCTGCCCCGTGTGGCATCGGGACTGCTGGGAAGGTGTGTGCTGGTGGTGGTGGGTACTGRGTACGTGCACACCCATGTCTGCCTCTCAGCTGGGCTCCCCTCACAGGGGAGGCCTGAGCACTCACCAAGCTGGGTTAAAAATCGAAGGGGTTTGTGCAATACGGGGTTAAACTGTTAGAGTGGTTGACGCTTACGCTCACCAGAAAGCCCTGTGGGAAAGGCACAGTTGTGGGCTGGACGAAGTTGGTTGAGGGGTGAGAGGCAGGTGCGAGTGAGGAGAGAGTCGGTTGAGAGACAGTCGGCAGTAAGACTGTGATTGGCTGGAGGAGCGCGTGGACAGCACATGAGCGGGAAGCTGATTGGGTGATAGGACGCGTGGACAGCAGCACCGCAGCTGTGCCAGCCAATGGGTGCCCGTCTGCTGTTAARTTCTGTTAGGCTTCGGTTTGGGTTGGTTGAGATTAAGGGTGTAAAGAGGGGGCGATTTTTGGCAATAAACAGATGTTCTTGGGACGTACAAGAGGGTGTGTTGTCTTTGTTCCGCATTGCTACAGGGGTTGTTTAAAAGTGAGGCAAAAGAGTTAGTTTCATTGTCCTGAAAAGGATACAGGGAATGGAATTCATCATAAAACTGCCAACCTAATTATTCTGCTACAGTCAGGTTGGCAAAAGTTGGGTGCGTACGTGGCATTGAGACAGCCCTTTGATTTTCAAAAGGGGTTTATAATGATATATTACATAGAGGTGATTCTCCCCGTMTACTCCACTTGGAGTACTGCGTCCAGCTCTGGGGTCCCCATTACAGGAGAGACACGGACCTGCTGGAGCAAGCCCAGAAGAGGCCACAAAGGTGATCAGAGGGATGGAGGAAAGGCTGAGAGAGTGGGTGTTGTTCAGCATGGAAAGGAGAAGGGTTATGGGRTGAGCTGTTTGCAGCCTTCCAGTACCTGAAGGGAACCTACAAGAAAGCAAGAGAAGGACTTTGTACAAGGACACGTAGTGACRGGACATGGRGGAATGGCTTTAAACTTACAGAGGGTAGGAAGAAATTYTTTACTCTAGAGGGTGATGATGCACTGGAACAGGTGGTCCAGAGAAATTGTGGATACCCCATCCCCGCAAGTGTTCARGACCAGGTTGGATGGGGCTCTGAGTGACCTGGTCTAGTGGAAGGTATCCCTGCCCATGGCAGGGGGTTGGATCTAGATGACCTTTGAGGTCCCTTCCAACCTGATCCAYTCTATGTTTCTAYAATATTTTGGCCAAGGTTGCTTTAATTATTTAAATATGGCTTGAATTTAATTATTTTTCTAGTTATATAATTTTAAATGAGCAGCATGGCTATTTATTGTATAGTACTGTGTCCAAGTGCTGCCCTATTTTTTTCTCCGTTACTGCATATCTTGTATAGAATTGGGAACTTAATCCCTATTTTTGGATAGTATCACCAGCCACTTTGATGTGTGATTTCTTTCTCAAAAGGTAGCCCAAAAGGTAAATTTGTCCCCCAGGCATTAAAAAATTCATTATTAGGTTAAAGGAATCATCATGCTACTAACCTAAGACAGAAATAGTCCTTTTCCTAGGTTAGAAGCAAAATAACTTTACATTAATGCTCTTCGTTTCTGTGGCCATATAGCAAAGAAAAATTCTGAAGTAAAAAATAACAAAGTGGCRGAGATTAAATGTATTGAAGCAAATGGATGTCTTCTATTTCACTCACTAGTTCCACAGACTGGCTTCTGCTTATTTTCAAACATTGTCTCAAATTGTCTCTGTTATGATAAATTCTAAAAAAAAAACCAAACAAAAAACCCCCAAAACAAAAAACCCCAAACAAACAAAAAAACCCAAACAAAAACATATTCCTTGCAAATCATTCAAAAGTCCATTTGTTTTTTTTCAGATTGCCAGATCCAATTTAACCTGGGTAACAGCTAAGTTCGGTAACTTGTACAGATGCATTTGACAAGTCACTGGGTGGCACAAGAAAAAAAGATTGTTATAACAATGTTTTCTTTGGAGCAATGCAATCCTATTGCTTGTCTCCCTCATTTGTTTCAGAGTTGATAAACAGAAAAAAAACATAGTGTGCTCCAGGAGTCTGTTAACTATTCCAGTATTCATTATGTCATGAAGACACTACTTTTCCATTTTTTTCAAAATGGAAAGAACAATTTGCCTGTGTTAAAAGTATGGAAAATAATACCATTGCTGCTATTCTTCTATAAAAGAGAAATACATGAAACCTCTAAGAGTAACTTGGAAGGTTACACTGCTCACCTTCTAGTACAGTAGTTGAACTTTTCACCATAYACTTGGATTGCAGGAGATGCCAGTTGCCAAAGCAGCTGCAGGAAAACCAGGGAGCAACCGAAGGGTAGATGAATAGCCAGAAACCATRTGGGGCTGCTCAGCAAAACTGCTCAGACTGAAACAGTCTGCTTCCTTATGCACAGCCAAAACACGGCTAAGTGCAAAAATTCAGAGACTTCAAGTATCCTATTTCTACACTACTAAGGAAAGATCATCAGAGATACATTATTTCCACTAGGCTAGTTCTTGGGCACATATTTYTAGGAAGGACATCATGATTTTTATATACTTCTCAGTATAATTTTCTTCACAATGATTCATAGTTTTTGCTGTCATCCTATGCTTTTATGAATTTACAGAGGCATAGTACCTGATCAATTTGCAAAATTTGTCATGCATTTCATGGGCTTTCATAAATTTTCATCATTGTGTACATCAGCTTTTATTGCCTGGACCTGTATGGCTCAGCTGCTTCGTCGTTTATATGTATGTCTTATTATTTATAATATTTGGAATTTTGTGTATGCAAATGAATTTTGCAGACATAAAAAAATTAAAGTTTGAAAACAATCAGAAATCAGATTTTTTCATTCTAATTTTGAAAATTGCAAGTTAATATTTTTAAATTTCACACAATGCAGCATTGCTAAAAATGCAGCCCCTCACTTGCGTCACTTGGCAAAATTCTGAGTATAAACTCAAGCCACCTCATGACATCTTGATGATGGATCCGTGGTTCTGAGAAATACCTACTTAGCTGCCGAGTTTGAGTGCTTGTACTATGCTATAGTTGTATAAATTGTATGTGTTAATTTATAGTAATGCTGTCAATATATTGGCCATACTTGAAGACTAGCAATTTTCTGTAACTTATCAACCCATTCCCAGAAAGCAGTAAACAGTGGATAAAGGTAGATAATTTTGCTACTCTTTTATCTGTTGCTTAGCTACTCAAGCTGAAGGTAAACACATTTATTCCCTCTTGAGGTTTGGTGCCTTTGTGTTCACAYCTGACAATTATATTTATGATCCTTTAGTTAGACATGCACTTCCTTTAATCTGAGGAAAGTTATTTTTGTGTAGGTTTCTGCTTTGTAAATAAGTGAATGCATAAATCCTTCAGGTATTTTGGCAAGTTTTTGTGATGAACCAGTCCATTAAGAACTAGGAGCTAGACTTGCAGTAGTGCTCAGCACTGCTGAAAAGTCAACTCCTCAGATTATTCTGGTGCTTTGTCATTTATTTTTTCCTCCTGTCTTTTGTTCTCCTGTACAGCCTCACCTCATGGCTTCTGTCTCTCACTGTCCCTCTTTGATTGTTAGTGTACCTTGTTCCTGTCCTTAGGCTCATTTGAGCTTTTGATTTCAGAAACTTTTCTTCTATTCCAGATGCCTTGTTTTAGTTTTTGGTGGCCTTCCTGTTTCTAAAGTCTTTATTCCTCAAACCTTACCTGTCAATATGAATTGATTCATAGAAATCTGCAGATTTCTAAGCTGTTCAACATCGATTATGGTGTACTTAATTTTTTTTTTTATTTAAAGCAACTGATTTTAGCCACAGATATAATCAGGTCTGATCTCCTGAAGAACAAGAATCAGAAGGCGTAATAAAATCAGGTTATTTGAAGAATTGTGCTCTTAAGGTTTGACAAAGTCAGTTCATTAAAAAAAAAACAAACAGACAAAATTATAGTAAATTTGAAGTTACATATTTTACTTGGAGGAAAATAGGTTTTTCTAAGGAAAGGATTACTAGATTTGGGGATGTTCCAATTGGTCACTGAYCAAGAAACTAAATTAATTGTGGATTGTCCTATAGCATCAGGACATTTCTCTGTTAATCAGAAGAATGTATAAACCCAGGATTTTCTGTAGGTCTCATCAGATTTGGTAAAAAGGCAATGACTTTTAAAAATAATTCTTAGCAGAGAAAAGGAGGAGAGCAAAGGAGCTCTCCTTGCTCTCTCTAGGAGAGCAAAATATATGAAAAAACTTYAAAAAAAAAGTAAAAATGTAAATGTAAAGCCTGGCTTACATGCAACGAATACACAGGGATTTTTTGTGATTTTATTTTTTTTTACTGTTTCTTGTTCCCATTGGTATGTCTGTTCCCTCTGTTGTACGTCCTTGTAGTCCTTTCTCTGCACTTAGCAGGGGGCAACAGCAGAACAGGATATATGTGTGCAGACCTCTGCCAAGGCCATTTGGAGTAGTTTGCTTACATCTTCCTTAACATCTGACTTGTATCKGGTTCTAACTCTGTGCAATGGAGTGGCTGCAGGTTCTATTCCTGCATCCCTGGGATAATGGCAGTAAGGAAACATGGGGGTCTGAGGTGGATGGATAGGGACAGTAACATTTCAGTATAGCAGCTTGTGATAAAATCTGCCATTARGTGGAAACATTGCAGTTGTTCTACAAAACAAAAAGGCTTAAGAATTTCATGATTACTTAGAGTTAGTTAAGTCAAATGCTATGCTTATAGAGGGAAAAAAAGTAGAAAGAAAAAAATTACGGTTAGAAACCAGATTTTTTTTAAAAACTGCAACAAAAATATGTCTAGCATTTAAGAAACTATGGTGAAAGGAAGTAAACTACTGGAAATTTGAAAACTAACAGCACAAGGGCTATAACAAAGAAGAAATTAAAAATTAATGGTACTGAAATGTATGGTATGGAAATATTCTACTTCTCTCATTTGTTTGTCAAAAATACACATTGATAAAGGTTCCTGTCTCCATATATCCATTAAAAGTACACAATAATTTTATACAATTTAGGGACATGTTAAGAAACATAACTTGCTRTCAATCATAAAAGCATAATTTTTGTTAAATAGGCCTCCTAGAGATCTGGAAATGAAACAAACCCTTGGCAAAAGTGGTTGTAAGTTCTATCACTAAGGGAAGAATTGTTTTATAGAGTTTATAATCTGCTCAGCAAGTCAAAGAAAAATACTCTACTAGGACAGAAAAGCTTTTTTAGTTCACTTGCWCTTAAGCATGTAACTTATAATTATTCATTTATATTGCAAATACAAATTGTGTCCTGGGTTTTTACAGTGCTATTTGTAAACTTCAAGTTATGAGCCCAACTGTGCAGATTTTCTGCAATATTATGCTTTTATTAAGCATACAGTTATACACACTGCTGTAACATTAAAGTAATTGTAATTGCTTTAAAGCAGATAAATCCTTCCTGTAAAATAAAGGCTTTTATTTTAAAAAGAAAATAAATACACTCTTTATACAAGAGTGACTGCATGAATATGTGCTATTTAGCAAAAGTGAAATTAGCAGTAATAAAATGAAGCATTAATTTTTTCTTTCCTGAACTGAAGCATCTTCTGACAAAATGTGAATGTATTCACAAGTATTTAAAATTTTGTCTTTGAATATAATTTTTATAAAATCCCAGTTCCTCAGCTATCATAAGTTGTTATTATTGAATCTGCATAAAAGATCTAGAGAGACATTCTTTGTTTGTCCATACGGAGTTTAAAAAGAATCATTGGTCAGGACATTTCTTAGCATAAAAATGTTCTTACCTGTTCCATGCATCTAAAACCTATTGAAGTGTATATTTCAGAGTGAACCAGGTGGCTGTGTGGGTTGTTCATAATGGAAAATTGAGGCTTTGTATCTTCCAGTTAACAGATATAAATCTGGCTCAGTATGTTTTCTCTAAAGATTTTGGAGCAGCATGGACTGAGACAGTGGGCAGAACCTCAGGTAACAGATCCCACAAGAGCCAACAGATCACCAGCAAGAGTTTCTCTTATGTACAGAAAATAAAGGCTTTCATTTGAAAGGCTTCAGTAGTTATGGGAGAGAACCAGAAACAAAATCATAAGACATTCCAAATGGATGAAAATATTTAGGTTCAAATACTAATATTTATAAAGTATATGTTGGGGTGGAGGGTGGTGTTAAATGCAGTATCGTTCCATGACTAAAAGGAACAGAAAGTAGGAAGAATGAAAGAAAAAAGCATAACAGCTGAGAATCAAGTACTTAAAATGAAATCAATTGTCGTCCCTGTCCGTGCTTCCTTTCTAGGTTCAAAAGAGCAAATGAAAACCACTGGTCTTTATATTTAAAATATAGTTTGTTTTAAGTTTTATAATCTGCCAAAACGTAGGATGCAGAAATACAGGCCCCACACAGCTTTCACCCAACTGGATGGCTTGAATCTGAYGAGAAGACCACAGGAAGTTACTGGAATGATCCCTCTAAGAACAATGCTGATCCAGTGCCCTTTTACAGATAATCTCTTTCATGGAATTGCATCCATAGCATCCCTGTAAGCTGCTCTTGTGTTTGATTTAAAAAACTATCTGAACTCCATAAATAAAAGATAAGTTTAATGGATCAATAGAAATTCAAAATCTTCACTAAAAATGTAAGCAGGACTGGTACCTGAAACTGTTTTTAACTAGATGCTGCTTCAACTATTCAGCAACAACTTCCTGGAGACAAATTAAAGGTGCTTCTGTTTCTATGCCTGTAATTGTCTCAAGGCTTTTGATCTTTCATCTTAATATAGAAGGTTAAAGTGTGCTTTTTTGTTTCTGCTATGGAGTAAGGAGAAACATGCTTGAATAGTACTTCCAGGACCATTCTGTGTCATTTCTTTTATATATGCTGGGGAAGAAATAGATAGTTCTTATGAGTCTTCTGCTCTGATGTTCAAAATTTAAGCTAGTCTTTGGTTAATCTTTTGTTTGCACATAGTTTTAGCAAAATGTACTCACATTTCAGCTGATTTTTTTTTTATTTATTTTTTTTTTATGCTGGGAATTATACCAACTGAGACATGTCATGAATTTCCAGGTCTGGCATGACAGTTAAAGTCACACTAGTAAAAACTATCACATTTCATCAGCTATTGGCTAATTATTTGTAAAACTTTGATCAGAGTTTGCTCTCTGATTAAAGCTGTTCTCCTTTGCCAGAAAATAATAGTTTGGTATTGACAGCCCTTTCCAGGAGATATTGCTGCTTAGGAGAAACTGCCGCAGCTGCCACAGGAGTGACTCAAGCAGACAGTCTGGGAACAGAGCAAACTGCTTATAGGCAGCTTCTGAAATGTAGCAATACACACAAACACACACACACACACACACACACACACAAAAATAGTATAATTGACTGTGCAACAGCTGTAAAGAATGAGGCATGAGATCTCATGTTCAATATGCATTCCAAATATTAAAGAGAACAATACAGTAATACAAAGAAACATGAAAACTGTGCGCATTTATAAAGTATAGTCTTATTGCTGTGGCACTATCTGCAAAAGCCATGCCAACAAAGGATTACTCAGAATAGTATAAATAGATTTTGTATTCTTTTTTCTGTATTTTTTAATTCCATGGAGAATGCCAGTATTTTAATAGAACCACAATTTGTAGAAAGAATAAGGCTTCCAAATCTAACAGTTTCAATAAGCCAAAACTTGTTCTCATTTAAGACAGTGATAGAGCCTTCAGAGGACAGGATGAGACATAATTCTGATCAAGCTATTTTCCAGAAACCTARGCTGGATAAAAAATCTCATTTGTCTTCCCCTAACAAGAGCTGTATGCTTTTGTTTTCTTTATGGAAAAGGTAACAAGGGATTCTTGCGATTTATGAACAGGACAGATACTGCTATTTTGGAAGTAAGGATGTTATTCATGTACTTTCCAGAGAAAACATTATTTGCCTTTCTATTCTGCTGTAGCTTTTAGAGGAAGGTTAGTATTTGTGAAGTAGAAAGGATTACTGAATAGAAATTGCAAAAGAATGTTTTTCAGTTAGTTGAGAAATCCAGTATGTTTTTTGCATCGCAGAAAGAAGAGATACATCATTCCAGCTGCTAATACCAGATGACAGAATTATTATTGATTACTGTAGGAGTCTTTGGATAATGTTGCAGATCCTGGCACTGTTGGGTAACACAGAGCCACCTGAAAAGGATAGGTGTGGAGTGTGTTTTGCATCTGTTTCAGTGAATGACTGTGCACTGGGGGCAATACATTCCATAGAAGTTTAGAAATGCAAAAGTTAGGAGTTTAGTTTATGCAAGTCTTGCTTCTGAAATCTGTAGAAAGATACGGGTGGTTCCCAGAGGCAATCTAAGCTATAGCTAGAATAAATCACTCTTTCAGGWTGTCATATTTGGCCTTTGCCAAAATCACTGGAGATAAAAGCTGATGCACAGGGATAGACTTCAGTTGCGTTTGTGAAGGTGTTTCTGGATAAATCTTATGCTTCAGAGCAAAACCAAGATATCTGCAGTATCCTGATATGAACCTGGTGAGACCTGGAGTGCTTGTGCAGAACATTTAATAATATCTGTTTCTTGCTATTTTCACATGGTTCATGCTGTGAAAAACTGTTACTTTTGGGGTTCCTCCTACGAGGGCTATGGCATCACACACTGCAAGGGCTGATGAGTTTTGTAAGCAGCCTGATTTAACAGACAGTGGCACATAACTGGGGATAAGAAATTGATACATTAGCAATGGTTTAAACCTTTCCATGGCTTTGCCAGATGAAGTATAATTCAGACATAAACAAAATTGACATGGGAGGGCAGTGACAGGTTCTTGTAAAGAACCTCTAAGCCACTGTCCTTTTGCAATATCTCAAATTATTACATTTATTTGAATCATTAGTACTTTATGTAGATAATTTCTAGCGTGGCTTGTTTCCTTTCTGGGTAAATAATAAATAAATATGCTGTACTCTCTCTATTTGGGAGAAGGGAGATAGACCATGTTTCAGCCTGGATGCAGATTGAAGTGCTTCATCCACACATTTTAAAGAATGACATTTTTTGTCTATGCTTTTCTCTAGATTAGTACAAAACTTAATGTTCTGTTCTTAAGAATACAAAGTATCCCGATATCTCTCTTTAATAAATCACAAAAGCTTTGTCAAAAAGTGCATGAAAGTAATTGTTTTGGTTACTCTTGAGTTTTACTAACTCTTTTTTGAAATTTCTACTCTGTTAAAAATTTTGTGATGTACCACTTATCAAGAAGTAGTATTCCCATGCTACCCTTTCTTTAAATACAGCTTCATTTCAATGTAGGGATTTGTATTATTATATTTATGGGAAAAGGATAATAACGTTCTTTGATGTGGGACTGAGCTCATCCTTCTGCTTTGAATAATATATACAGCATATCTGTAAGATTCACATTGTGTGATTGCATGAAATATGTAACTGTAATCAGACTTCTGAGCAGGAATTTATTTTATTTGAACAGCAGACTCCTGACTGAAATGAAAATGAAATTAAATGAAAACTACAGCATGTCTTGATATTTCTTCTTATATGTATTAAAACTTTAAAATTTTTCTTTGAGAACTGGCAGAACATAAGAGTTAGCATATTTAATTAAAAAGGAGTTTCATAGCATACTTTCTTTTTTTCCGTGAAAGGCTGTTTTCTCCTTACATTACACAAGAAATCAGGTTAAAGACAACAGAATGTTTTGTTTGTTTACTTGCTGGTTTCAGAACATACTTGGTCCAAAACAGTTGACTCCTGTCTTTCGCTAACCTATTTGTGTAACTAACTTACAAGCTTGTATACTTTGAGATGTTACTCCATTGATGCTGTCTTTGCCCATCTGTTTTTCCACTTTGGGACTTGCCCCTAAGAAACACCTCTTTCAGGMTGCCATCCCTATTTACGGAGACATAAGCAGAACAGTAGCACTTGTGTGAAAGAGCTGTCTTAACAAACACATGTAGTACTCCTAAAGTGTTCAAGCACCCAATACTCTTGTCTTTTCTCTGTGGAATGCAGAACAGATGCAGATGAAATGAATAAATTTTAAAACTGGTGTCTTCTGCAAGCATAATTTAAAATGCTGGAGCTCTGATAAGTAACATCCTTTAGTCAAAAATACAGGGGATATATTTACACAACCTCTTCACAGCAGAATCATTACTAATTAAAAAAAAAAGTCCTGCAAGAGGCCAGTCTGGAGATGAACTATTTTTTTTTTAAACTAAAACAAATACGTCTTTACAAGAATGACCTGTCTAATCAAACTTGAATTCAGTATATTTGTGCAAAACAAGCTTTCATTAAAAGTTGGCCAAATTGAAATAAATTGTGATTTTAAAATTAGAACATTCCAGTGCAATGAGTTTTAAAAGAAGTAATCCACATTGCATTTTTAAAGAAACAAATCAGTACAGTGGGAATTTTTGCTCCCTGTCTCTACCTCTCTGCTCTCTTATTTGATTTGGAAGGGGAGGTAGCATGATTTTCAAGGTTGTATTTTTTTTAGATTGATTTGCTGGTATACAGTTTAATGACTGCAGAATCTGGAAGAGAGAAGAGTCTTTTGAGGAGCAACAGAAAAGACTGTGCACTGTGGATTCCACAAATCGTTTTTCTTTAGAGCCACCTTGAGTCACAGAATACAAATAAATAATAGTGAGAACACAGTTATGCTTTTATTACATGGAACAGTAAAGGATGTAATGAATAGCTTAGGCCAAAGTAACACAGTCGTTTTAATTCACAGTAAGCTTAAAGTGCTACTTGGAGACACAGTTTTATTCGTCCTTCGACCTTGGGTACTCATGTTTCAGCACCAGTGTTGGAGTCCAGAGTGCAGGGAATATTTCTCTGCCTGTTTTGAAGGGTTTTACCCCCCTGGACAACCCTGTTTTTGACCTTCATCCATGGAGAAAGGTGCCTACCCTCTGGGAGGAAGTAGAATCTACACTGGTGTGAATTARGTGATAGAACATTATATAAGATTGTCACAGGGTGAAAATTTAGAGGTGTTGGGTTTGTTAATTTAGCAAAATAGATAAGAAACAAAACCTTCAAAATGGAGGATTGTTGTTGTTTTAGGCCTTCTTCTTTCTTCTTTCTCTACTCCATTTTCTGYGGCAAAGGTGGATTAAGAGGATTGGATGAAAAATGCCGCAGTTCCTTTCATGTGACAATACAATTTATTAGGTATTGGTAGAAAAGTAGAAATATCTTTCGTTTTGGGTTTTCATTGGGTAATTTACCTATAAAAGGACACTGTAATCTTGATAACTCGGCCTTCTTCCTCACGCTTTCTAAGGGGAGTCATCTTGTTCCTTGGCTCCTTTTCTGATAAGACTTAATAAACAACTTTCTAAGAGCAAAGGCGTGGAAGAGTCCCGTTCGTCTGCGGAGCCCGGGTAAGGGCTCGGGGAATCCTCCCCCATCAGGGGAGGCTCAATTAAGACACGAAAGTGTCACACCGGTTCACATAAGGCTGTGCAAAAGAGATGAACAAAAAGGTTTTATATGGACCAGTTCCGGGTCAGTGCTAATTGCAAGTGTAAAGGATGTAATTGCAGAAAACATGCAGGAGAAGTGAATGGGAGAGGGGTGATGGGGTCATGCTGTCTCACTCCAGGCCCGACTGATCTGACCATAGAGCCGCCAGCAGCTGTGTGTCACACCTGATCTGACGTGGGCTGCTGTTGAGCTGGGCACTCATGGCTGCTTCCCTCTCTCCCTCGTGTTCCTGACCCTGTGTCCCTGCCCCTGGCTTGCACTGGATCACTTGGTCTTAGAACCACAGGGCTTCTTGGTAGGGTAGGTTTCTGTCAGATCAGAAGCTGGCTCAGTATGTGGTTTGATAATTGCACAATTTGGTATAAGTACTGAGAATGGAAGATGGCAGACTTCATATGAAACTGCACCTTGCCATCAGTGGGACTAAGATGACATCTTTGTGGCTGGACATTCTCATTAAAGAAAAAAAATAAATTATTAATCATGCCAGTGTAATTGAAAAGAACCTTTCTATTTTAATTTTTACAGCATTTCTCAAGTCTGAGAAATAATTAAAGCAATCTGGAAATCAATTACATTCCCTATAATTGTCACGGGTACTAAATCTGTATAAACATAAAAATGACCATTGCTATAGGATGATATTTAGCATACAAATATCTTCATGGAAGAATGGAATAGAATCTTATTGCTAGAAGTCTTGTCCAAGTTTGGGACTGGAGATTCAAGTCTCTTCAGGATTTCTGCTTTATAAACCATCAAAATTACAGCAGATTCCCCCTCCATTCAATATGACTAAACCCTTCAAAACTGAGTACTGCCAAGCTAATTTCAAATAAGAAAAAATAAGTCTATTTTTTACATCAAATGGGTCATCACTCTTAATGTCTGGTTCAAGCAATATGACAGTATGGAAGAAAATCTGGGGTTTTTTTCAGAAGTTCTGCAGCTACGCTACTTTGTCCCAGTTCTCAAGAAAAACTTGAGACCAACCTGTAAAAATATTAAATTATTATAATATTATTTATAATAAAATTGTTGCTATTATTATTATTATTCGAGTAGTAATTCTTAAATATTTGTATGCATTTATATGCTATTATTTCTTAAACATTTATACCTCAAGAGTTTTATTTCACAGTAGCACATAAAACAGAATTACACGAAGACTTCTGAAGGTCCTGCTCTAGCATAGACTGTTCTGGGGGCTCTGCCATCACTTAGGAAGGTAAAATCTCTTTCTCTTTCACCTTCTCAGATCTGTTTTCAGGAACCTGTGCTTCTTGCCAAGCAACTGATGGTCGCAGGCTGTAAAAGAGTGGCCTTCACTGTAATCTATTTTCTCCCCAGCTACAGAATAAGATCTGATCTATCAGTTCTTGCTGCATTTTCCAGGCAAGGTGCCAGTAACTTTGCCATACGCCGCCAGCAGGGAACCTTAACAAAGACATGTCTTGGCGATTGCTTTTCCTTTTTAAAAGACAAAGGAAACTGTATATATGTCTAGATGAAGAGGAGCTCTAGCATAACTGAATGTCTTTTCTTTTGCAATAAATTGGATCTTAAATCAGCTCAAATTCTTAAAATACAATTTTTCAAGAAAAAAACTACACAATTCGGCAAAACCAGATTAAAAACAGATTAGATGCTATAAAATCTGTTATAATAAAAGACATCTTTGGTGTCTTTGCTAAACATTGTGCTAATCAGTGATAGAATGAATATTAGAAAAAGCAGCAAATTGATTCCTAAATGTCAGAATTACATTTTAACAGAGGACATTAAAAGCAGTTATTTCCTTTCTTGATTGCTTAGAGGTTTTATTATTTCATTATAATTTATCACACAAATCCAAACCAGGCCAGCTCAGCTTCTTTGTTTACAGATAACAAATAAATAGAACTTAAAAGGAAGCTATAGAAACCCCTTCAGTAGAATTTATTTTATAGCAATTCACAAAGATTTTTGTCAGAACAACTGAAGCATTTTTTGTCCTCAGCAAGACCAAAACAAGATTGTTTTGGAAAAGCTTTATGTGAGAAGGGCCATTGGCACTCACATTCAAAGTAATTATTCTTGTAAAATTAATTAACTTTTTTTTTTAATCCAAGCCCTTAGAATACTTCCATTAGTAACAGCAGGTCTGTGCTTTTTATGTTCATTGTGGCAGATGTTCTTTACATCCCAGATTTCCTCAGAACAACAGAATGGTTTGATGGATGAAAGACTACATCTGGAAAAARTGTATCAGTCAGCGTCATTAAAAGCCTGAGCCAGAGCCCACTGAAATCAGTGGGAATTACTGGCTTATGTTCACATTTTTCATATCTTGTTAAGAGGGAGTAAGTCTTGATTATTAAAAGATAATGGAGTGACGTTCTTTACTTGTATTGCATGTAATTTCTTTCTCCATCAGTGAGGAAGAGAAAGGTTGTAGTGGCAGAAGAATCTGTCATGGCACTTACGGATAGCTGGGCTTGGGGTCCCATGAGACTTTCAGGTTTGCACAGTGCTACCATCTGGCAAACACCCTTGGGGAGTTTGCAAAGGCTCCTAAGACATGCTGGGAAGGTATGACTGGCTATGGTGCACCAGTACTACTGACAAAAGGGAAGAACATTTAAGCAAACAAGAAGCTAAAGACTCTGGTTTCTATGACAGCATTTTGGCCAAGCCAGGGCTAGTTTTTGCAGTAGCCAGGAGGAGGTATGGCTAGGACCTGAAGGTTATTCTATACCACCTCACATCATTTTCTGGGGACCGGGGAAGGGTCTCACTTCCGTGTTAGGGGAGTATGGCGTGGTCAGGTTGGGCTCTGTGGTGAATGTTTTGCATGTGAATCACTCACCTCTCTCTTGTACACTTCTGTTATTAATATTGTTGCTCTTACTGTTCATTTTCTTATTTCATTKTTATTTCCAGTAAATTGTTCTTATCTCAACCCCTGATCTTTACTTTTTGTTCTTCCAATTCCCCTCTCCAAGGATAGTCCAAGGAATTAAATTCTGATGGGCATGTAAGCTACTGGACAACATTATACTGGAATCGCAGCATTAGTGTTTATCACTTATGGAAATGGAAGAGAAAATACAAAGGGAAGCTGAAATCACTTTTCAGCAAAGTTAGRGAGACTACCATGAACAGGAAGGAATCCTTCAAACAGTATTTAAAACAAGAAAATAAAAAGTATAATAAGAATTTATTAAATGTCAAAATATGATCAATTTGGTGGAATGGAAAAAGAATTTGAGAATTGACAAGATAAAAGAACCAAAATTAGTAATAAGATATATTTGAAACAAAAAACATGCCAGCAGCCGTTGGCCCAGCAGATGATTTGTGTGAAATGTATTCAGAGAGATGAATTTTCTCCATCAGTATTTTCTATGAAAAATAAATGAAGATGCTCCCATGCTAAAGTACAGTTCTCTGGGGGGAGAGGGCTCGGTGGATAATCTGAATTTGAAGTTATTGTGGAAGCACCTACAAATAAAATATTAAAAAGAAAGATAAAATGATCTGATAAAATACATAGAAACCAGCACTATCACAAAAATTCTAAGAGAGTTCAGGTATGAAACGGTTCAACTACTAATGGTGCAAATTCTTACTTGACTGGACAGTAAATAAAATAGCAGATGAAATTCAATAGAGATAAAGGCAAAGGAAGTGAAATGCAGTATAGATAAATGTAAAGAAATCTATGCTTCTGAAGGCAAGAAATCCTAGCTTTGCACGTAAAATGATGGACTCTGAGTTGACTGCTTTGACTTTGGAACAAGACCTTGGGATGATGATAGTTTTATGGAAGTGTCATTTCCGTGCAGTCAATGTTCACTTCATGCCCCATGAAAAAAAGAATCTTAAAAATCACATGAAAGATAGAGAACAAAAATAGAGAACAAAAGAGAAAACAGTATTATTTAACTGAATAAATTCACTATTTGCCTGCATTTCAGTGCTGTCTCTCACTACAGAAAGGCTGTCTATAAAGATGGGAAAAGTTCATTGAAGAAAAACAAGGGGCATTGGAGAAATTGAAGTCTGTCTCAGGTACACTGTCAGAATTGACTGTGTCGGCTGGAATTCTTTAGCTGAAGTATGTTCTTGATTCTTTAGTATGTTCTTTAGCAGAACATACGCTAGATTCAAAGCAAACAAAATAATGTTTTCCTACATAAGGTAGTAAATCTGTGGAATTCTGTGTAATAATATTGAGATATTAAAGAACTGTACATGGGTTACAAGGGAGAATGGACAAGTTCTTACGAGAAAGACCCATTATAGGCCACTAAATGGACAAACAACAACAGGATCAAGAAACCYACAACATTGACAATAACTGCAAGTTGGGAAATGACTGTATAATATCATATATACTTGCTCTKTTCCTCCTTTGGCTGTCCTCTTAGGCTAGATATACCTTAATCTGAATAAGAAAAACACCTCTATAATCTAAAATTTTCATAATATGTTGTTGTTGTTGTTGTTATTTAGTATTCTAATTTCTTTATACAGTGTCCCAAATTATATGTATTTTTAAAACAAAAAGAACATGGCTTACTCGATGAGTTCGTTGTCTGAAAGTCACATGATAAAATTATTAATATTCCTCTTGTAGCTTTTATGCCTGGGACCTTTAATCATGACTCAAAATTCTGCTATGTCTGATATAAATCATAGACAGAAAAACAATACAAAAATGGAAATACTAAGTCTGCCCCAAATGGTTTGGTAATACATACATAGAACAAGAACCAGAAACAGAGACAGCTATAGCAGCATATACTTGCTATACTGCTATACTTGTATAACAGCTATACAAATAAACTATGAGACAACACAAGACAAAATATTCATCTGATTGTACAAAATTTTTAGGGAGCATGGTGGTAGAAGGGTATTCACAAAGAAAAATGAACCCAGTTTGCAGGTATTTACATGAAATACATTTTAAGAATGAAGGATGCCTGGAAAAAAGCCCTCAAATTTGTCTGAAAATTCAACAGCAAACTAGAGGCCAATACATTGTGTTAAACAAATTTGTATGGTGAATTTCATCTGCTGTAAAGAAATGGCAGATGAAAGACAGAGTAATCTGTGAAATGTACTGAAATCAAACTCAAGAAGTTTACGACTGATGCAGCAGAGGCAAATTCACTGGAAAGATGAAAATGAAAAAGGGACATGGTAGAAGCTGAGGAGAATCATTACAATAGGTATGGCAACATCAGAGGTGCATTTTTGAAAACCACAGAAAGAGAAGATGGATGGAAATGAGAAGGGACATGAGCCTAGACAAGAATTTTAGCTGGATGGGCAGATAGGAAAGCTGCATATGAACTATGCTTTACATTGAATATTTTGGACAACTTCAGTGGCAGAATCTGCAGTGAGTTTTGAGTTGAGGATGATGTCCTTTTTATGGTTATGAGTGACAGGGGGTGGTCTCATAGTGGCTAAGTAGGTAGGCATATACAGCCAGGGTAATGGTGGGAATATATATGCAAATATATGTATATAGTTCAGAAAGCTCTTTTACTGAAGATACATACTGTTGTTTTTTACTGTTGTTTTTCACTTTTCCTGGACTCTTTTACAATATGTGTACCATGTAACCAAAACACCCCCCATAATTAACTGACTGAGGTTGAGCGTGACCTTAGGAATGCAAGAAATCTCTCAATGTCTGATGGGAACTTTCCCTGGCAGCATTTGACTGCAGTAGACCTTGTGGCAGTCTGCACGTTATTACAAAGTCTTATTGTTCAGAGACCGTTCATACTGAATTTTCTCCCCTTTGTAATTTAAAAAAGCAAAGACATCTGATTCAGTCTTTTTCTCTTTATATTTTACTGTATAATACTAGACAAGAGAGATCACCGAGAGAGTTTGCTGTAATGGCACAATTAAAGAGTAAAAGCTGGAAGATTTCTCTTTGGAAAGTTATTTGAAGAGGTCACTCTCCACATTAAGGATGGTGATGTCTGGACAGACAAAAAAAGAGTCTGCCGTTTGGATTCAGACAGGTAGGTCATAGCTTTAATTGTCTGCTCACTGACAGGAAAAAAAAATAGATATGAGATTTCATACTATTATTCTCCATTTACAGTCGCCAGATAAGTTAAAAACATACTTACTCTTGATTTTATTCCCTGCTTGAGGAAATACTGCACTTCTTCCTTTGACAACTCACCAATTTCATTAAACKAAGAATGATGTTTTTAAGGTAATTTATTTGAGTGTGACTGTATTCTCTGCTGCCTTGCTATTGTTTAAGTCCTTCTAAAATGGTCTTTACAGAGCCACAACAAAGATTCTTTTTTTCTTAGGGCAAAAGTACAGGCAGAAGATATTGTTTTCTCTCTTTCTCCAGCAGTTGAAGAGCAGCACTGAAATAGAGATTCAGACACCTAATCTTGCAACAGGCTGTGCACTGAAGGCTTAGCCTGAGGAGAACCAATGGAATGCCAAAATTGTTCAAAGACYTGATGTGCTTGACATGACCTGAAATACTGAAATATTTCTAGGCATTTTTTTTAGGTATTATATTAGTGATGGAGCTACCATGACATTTTCATACTAGATGTACTATTTCAGCTCTTCATAATTTTCCTCCAAAAATGACCTTTTAAGATGATTTTTTATATGTGCATAAGGGTAGTACTTAAAGGTGCTAAACTGACAACACTTAGAATCTATTTAATGGATATAGCAAATACAGTACAGTGCCCAGCTCCCAACAGTGTGCCAGTAATACCACCTTTCTTCTACCAAAAAGGCAACTGAACATTTCAACATCCTTGGTTTTCTGCTGAGACTGGCAAAGGCCTTGCAGAAATAAGGGGATCAGACATTCTGAAGGTTTCTTTCATTTGGAGCATGAATTCTCCCTTCTTTTCCCCTTACTTGAAATAATTTGACTCTACTAGAAGAGGTTAGCATCTACTAAGGGGGAAATACCTTTTAATAGATGTTTCAGTAGCCAAAAACTTCCAAAGAATGATGATCAAAAGATAAACTGGTAGTTCTACTTAATTTCTGTTGTTATGTTTTATTTACTTCTAATTACTACATTTGGAGGATTTGTTTGTAAGCCCTATCCTTGCAGTGCCTAGAAGGTTAGAGAAACAGTGAATAAATTTCAGGCACTTCACAGTTCTTTTTATTTTATTGATGTGGGGTTTTTTCTGTTGAGGAATKAGGGCAAAGTATGCAAGCTGAGTACAGAAGATAACAAAGGGCGTGTGCATGTTATTTTCAGAAATGAAAGTGTGAATATTCCTTTGGAGAGGGAAAAAAGGAGAGGGAAAAAAAAGATTTGGGACAAGAAAAAGTAAGACAGAACGGCTGAGAGGGCTTGAGTAATGGGACAGAGTACAAAAGAGAAAAGGAGGAAGGAGCAGTTGAGGAATGTGAAGTGCTAGTGAGGAGCAGGGGCAGGCAGCCATTAATTAACTTCTGTTTGATCACCTATTCCTGCCAGAACTATGTAGGTAGAGACTGGAATAATCCTAGCATCGCAGCCTGTTCCAGAGGGCTGAACTGAAAGTCAGACAGTCCATACATTTGCTTTGACATTCTTATTTAAAGGATTCATAAGTTCCTCCGTTGTTCTACAGGGTGCTCCTCTCCCCTTGTCTGTGCTGAAAGCTCTCATTCTTCGAAGCTGTCTGCGTTGCTCAGACTGATCTTCTATTTGGGCCAAATTTGGGGGCAGTTCTTTTTACTGTTCCTTCCTGTTACGCATGATTTGGGCTGTCCTGCCAATCGCTGTGTATGGGACAAGATCAGGGGCTTGCCCACTGGCAGGGAGGAGGTTTGGCAGAACCCGTTGCTGCGCATGTTGTCATGGAACTGCAGAGTCTCAACGAAGGGATCTGAGCCCTGCCACTTGTCTTTTAAGACTGAAATAGTGTGTGAAGGGAAAGTAGGATGGGGATTTCCAATCAAAAGGGAAAAAAACCATCCAGGGAGTGAAAAGCTGACATACACAACTCCTCATTGAACAGGGAAGCTGATCAGAATTTGGAAGTAAATACTAGAGTTCACGGGCTGATAGCATATTTGGGTAGGGCTGGCAAAACCGGAAAAAGAATTCTCTTTGCAGTCACACTACCTATGTAGCCAAAGAATTGATGGAGGAAACAGGAGCAGTCAGCGTGAACRCACCAACTACGGATGTGATAACATGCTACAAAAACCCTAGGAAATTCAAGCACAGAATTAAAACAGAATTCACACTTACCTTTGGAATTTTCTGTCCTTCCAAAATACTCGAAATCAGAAACACAGAAAATTATTGTTGAAAGTGTTTCAGCTGTGTAATTATATACCAACCAGCCATCTCTGTGCTTTATTTATAAACTTACACACCAATAACTTCCTACCTATCTTTGCAATGCCAGGAGGAGTTTTGGCTCTGGGAAGGTTTGTGTGGGTGCTACATGCAGCACTGTGCTAAATGTAGCACAGGCTCTGGCCACAGAACGTATACTTGCCAAACTTTATTTCTCCTCCACACTTCACCATGATACAGGAGAAGAGTGCTAATGTCTTTACAAACAATTCCATGGGTGAAGTTATGAGTTTTAACATCTTTGAAATGGGTCTTAATATCTCTAGTAACTTTGGGCAGCAGGTTTGTTACAGAGCCCAGACAGCTTGACTCCTGAAACAGGCAAGTGAATCTGCACAAGCCTGAACTTCTGAACATTGGGGTAAAATGACAGGTTCAAGGGGGGGAATATGTGGTAGGCAGTTACGGAAGGCTGTACCTTTCTAGTACCTCAGCCAATGGGGAAAGGAAGAGGGCAACAGGCCGCTGGGAGTTTGGGATAAAAGGAGGCTGCACCCTCCGAGACCTCGAGAGAGAAAGTCCCACAGGTGTGTGCCCCAGTGGACTCTCCCTTTATTTGAATCAAGTTGCAGGACTCCTCTGTCTCCTTTCTGGACACTGGCTTTTCATAGCGTGATTTTCCGTACAACCACAGAACAAGTTTGGCCCTATGTTCATCCATCATTAAACACACATTTTCCAATTTCAAAGCCCGTACGATCCTGTTGGAAGCTTTCATGTTTAGCATTATTCTCAATCCTCAAGCTCTTCAAGTCATCCCTTTCAAAGGTTTTGTGCAGGTGGCTGATTTTGGTGGTGTGGGGGCGAGAGGAGAAGACTCTGGTAAAACCGTGAGCACGCAGGGATCAGGGATAGCCCCGGCAACCGAGGCAAAGCTAGGACTCTTGCATAGACAGTGGCCCAGCATTGCTCTCCTTCGCTGTCCATCTCTCACCACTGGGTTTTGTGCTTTTGAGCTCCCAGACTCGTGTGATGTGGTCAATGACCCCTGGGATTTGTACTGTCATAGAATCACASAATGGTTCGGGGCTGAAGGGCACGTTGAAGGTCACCTAGTTCCAACCCCTGGCCGTGGGCTGGGACATCTTCAATTAAGACCAGGTTGCTCAGTGCCCCATCCCACCTGGCCTGGAACATCTCTTCCCAATTTTCTTCCCCCCCCCCCCCCCCCCAATGCTATGCACTTCCTCAGAAGTGCAGGAATGAACTTGACAATGCAACAGAGTCCACGAGAAACTCAGCTCTTCGAACAGGGGTTGCATGAGAACAGCTGTGCAACACCTTCTCGTTTCCATACGGGGAAATGGAAAAGTGCCAGGGTGGTTTTTTTGAGCTGTCTTTTACCGGCGGTCCCCTGAGAATGAGCGATTCTGCGCTGAGAGTCTGCGATCAGCGCCGGTCACGGCAGCCCCGCCGGAGCCTCCCGGCCAGGCCCCGCAAGGCCGCGGGCAGCGCCGCTCCCCGGCTTCCCSTCGCCGTGCGCACGCGCCCGGGCGGCGCCTGCGCGGCGGGGCGGGCGGCGGGGCGGGCGCGGGTCTGCATCCGGGTCGCCGCCGTGCCCATTGTCTGGGGAAGGGGCCCGGGGCTCGGCGGCGCTGCACCCGAGGGCCCCTGCCCGCCCGCCGCCCACCCGCGCAGGCTTTAGTAAGTGATCCGCAGCGGTTCTGCCGGCCCTGCCCCGCGGGGGTGCCGCTGTGCCCGCGGAGCGCCCCCGCCCCCGGGCGAGCGGGCGCATCGCCGTCCCTTGGGCGTCCCACGGTCCCGGCTGCGCGTCCCCCCTGCGTCTGGTCGCTGGCGGATCACGCCAAGGCGCGTCCTCGGGGGATGCTGGCTGCTCCGGGGATGTCTGGCGGCCCCAGTGGCCACCCAGCCCTCCCGGGGCTGCGGGCAGCCCGCGGTGCGCGGTGCCGTGCGGTTCCCGGCGCCTGCAGGGAGCACCAGCGCTCCGCCGGGCGGGCGGACCCTGCCCTGCCTCACCTGTGGGAGCGGGTGTCCCCGGGACCCCGGTGCGGCTGCGTCTGCCGGCTGCTCTCGGGACTGCCCCTGCCTGTCACGCCCGTGCTGCCTTGTAATGTAAATGCCCTTAGCGATGCTGAATTCTCTTTGTGCTACCCAGTAACAACACTGTTTTTTTTCCTGCAGTGGACCGCAGTTCGAAGAGGAGACAGGTGAAGCCTTTGGCAGCTTCGCTGCTGGAAGCTTTAGATTATGATAGCTCTGATGACAGTGATTTTAAAGTTGGAGATGCTTCAGGTAAATATGCTTTCTCATCTCCTCCGTTCAGAATTATCTCATTTTTGGTTTGTGGTTGCTCATTTGATATCATATAGGAGRCAGAATGCTTGTAGTGAGTCTGCCGGGACTTGGAGCCCCTTGAAGGGAGGAACTTGATTGGATAACTTGGAATCAATACTTCAATTGTGATTATTTTTTTTTTTTTCAACAGAAATCTCATGACTGTGAAACAAGTTTTGGTAGAAACATTTGAGTAGCTTCTGTGCAGACTGCCTTAACTGTATTTATTGCTTTTGAGTTCTTCAGTGTAGAGATAATTGCTGGAATATTCACTGTATTTAGTAGTGAAATAAGAAGAATCTAAAGCCATTTTGTTTTGAGCAAGTCTGGATAACAGTTTGTTGTGGACTTATGAACTTGCCTTTTTCTCAAGGTTAATTGTACTTGGCGAGTAATAACCTAAAGCAAAAAGATATTCTATTCAGGTTTTTATTGTTTCTTACAGTAGACAAATTTAAGGTGTCCATTCAGATAGAAATATGCAGAGAAGTATACACATTTCATACTAGAAGGAAGTCCTTGCCACAGAATTTTGTTGTTTTGCAGTCTGTTTTATATGTGCAGATTCCTTTATCTGCAGTGAACATTCACAGAAACTGAAAATAGACAAGATGGCCAAAATACAATTCAAGTGTATTGAAGGAAAGGGAAAGAAGGGATAGGACYATGTTGGTCAATAAACTGCGCGTTGGATGTTCTGTGGCATGTGCTGAGGGAAATAAACAAGGAGATGCAGGATGTGTAAGATGTGAGGGAAGCATTATGGCAGCTTATCAAATAACTTGACTTTGTTATTTCTGCACGGGGGATGCTGGTGTATGTTTTGTGTGAATGTATGGTGCAAAAATATTCCCATTTAAAGGCTTATTCTTTATGGCAAGTTCCTCTGTATTGATGAACTTGAAAAGGCTTAATAATAATTTACCCAGTGTCAGTTTTAAGATATGCCCTAATGCTCCTTGGTTGTGGTTTGTTTTGTGTTGGTTGGTTGGTTGGTTTTGTTCTTCTCACCACCTCTTCCCCTAGGCTTAGACATATTTCCCTTGGTTGTTCTGGTAGAGCAGGCTGCAGTGGCTTAAGAGAGTAAAACTGATGTCATCTTACCAATTTCATGTTAAGACTTTTCGGGGCTTGTTTCATCTACTCTTTTAATTACGTTCTGAGGCTTTTGATCCTTTCTTTTGAATAAGGATATAATTTGCCATAAAAGGAACTGATTTTTAATTACCAGAGAAAAATCTCCCTGTTTTGGAACAGTAACGTAGGCAGGATTTAAGGGAAAATGAGAATTGGAAAGGGAGTATGGGTGATGAACACTTAATTCAGAGAAGTATATTAGTTGGTCAAAAGACAGTCATTTATTAAAAAAAATGAGTACAGCTTCCTGACTCAACAACATGTGAGTGCAGAAGATTAATTTTTAATTACTATCCTTTTTGAGTTTTAGGATACTGTGTATATACTAGAGGGGGCTGGTCAGTATCTAGCCTTGAGTGTGTTTCAAAATCAATTTCATTTTGAGGAAGTTGAATGGATTTTCCTTTAAATATGCACACTGAATTGAAACAAGCATATGAGAAAAACCCAAGTTCTACTTAATTTTTTTTTAATTGCTGCTTTGTGTTCATATATCTCATGAAGTGTTGTTTTAGCATTTCTGAACCTATGTCTATCATTTATAGGAGAAATAATTGTTCTGTTTAATAAAATTTAAAATTTTGTGACACTTTGAAACGGCAAGAGTATTTGACATCTTATACTTTATTCAAAGATTTTCAGGGTGTAAAAAGAAATTAGGGTTTGGAGAAGTTGGGGAATAGAAAGTTATTACAAATAAGTGTTTCTTACATGTAATACGAGTTTAAATGAATAGTTGCAGGATATCTGAAGCAGAACATCTGTACTGATTTAAAATGAAGCTGGTATAACATTTGTTAAATTTGGTTGCACTTAGTCCATTTAGATTTGGCTGGAAGAAGTGATTAAATAGAGGGACTTTTTTACACACACATGCATACATAGGGCTCTCCATGAGCAGCCTGTTGCAAATTAGTATTTAGTATTTGCTTGAATTCAGAATGACATTGTATAGTTTGCTTACAAAAGGCAGTAAGTGTGTCAGAAGTAAGAACCAGTCTGCATTGAATATGAGCATAAATTGTAGTATAGTAATTCCACAGCTCCACAACACGTTTAGTTCATTCACAAATGCACATATAGGTGTTTAAAATAACAAAACAAATTTGAAAATTAAGTTAAAGGATTACTTAAATTAAAGAATTCTGAAGTTGTTTTCTCCCTGATGATTGTATTGTGTCTGTATGTGTGAGCTTTAGGATCTCCAGTGATACGTACTAGTAGATGATACTGTGCAAATATATGGGGGCTGAACCCTGAACACCTAAACTTTTACACACCTTCATTGTTCTGCCAGATTTCTGAGAATATGCAATGCAGTAAGGATTTGAGAAGTTGTTAAGTACTTTTAGGAAGCAGTTTGGCATTTCTGAATTTTTGTTTTCAGAGTCCTGGTGCCTTGGTAGAATTTTTCATTACAAAAAAATATTTCAAATCACCCAACCTCTATTTCCACCAAAAAATCTACAGGCGACGTGGACTTTTACTTGTAGTTAATTTATTTTCTTGGATTTAGGTCATACCAACTGTCAGTTGGCCTTTTCTGCTTAAAAGTTCTCAATATTCTGACATCTCTTTAGAGAAACTGATTTTAGAATGGTTACGTTCTTGTAAGTTTACTTAATGTAAATAGTTTTCAGGCCTCCGGGCTTTTCATTATGCTTATACTGAACAAAGCAATTTTTAATGGCTTCTCTGTTTCTTTTAGTAATACCATATTCTAAATTACTGTATTCTTCTGGTTTTTGTAAACATCTTGAAAAATTTGTTCCATAAGAAAGAATGTCAYATGTAATCTTAATGTGGGCTCAATCAAAAAAACTGTCCCTTTGGAGTCAGAGTGTACAAACATGTGACTTGAAATGATGGTGCTGTAATACACTCARCTGAAGGCTTCTAATAGTATCTTTCAAAATACACATCAGTTATTTCGAGTTTTGCTTTTAAGTTAATTAAGCATACTTTGGGGAGTCCTTTGTTCATTTTTTTTTCTGCAATGGGAGCAGCTGGAGATACACTGATGTCAGAAATCAGAGTACAGGTGTAGAGTAATTCCCAGTAGGACTCCAAAGCAAGAATTTACTACTTTTCTTCTCTCTCATCGGTGAACTCAGTTTTGTCAGCACATGTACTGAAATTGAAATCATGCAGAGGAATGTAGTGTGGTCCCTGAACAAGAATCATGTGTGAATTTAAGGACTGGTTCTCTATCTCAGTATAGCTAAGAAGAAAATAAMTGAATGCTGCCTTTGAAGAACTCAATCCTGTTACTACTTCTGCTACTAGTCCTGTTGACTCAAATTTTTAGATACATTCATAATTTTTTTTTTGATATTGAGTGTGGAGCCTGRCTTGCATATATATTGTGTACTATTCTTGCAGCTGAAGTCAGTAGAAGATCTGTTTAAAATAAGTAATGWTCTACATAAATGCATATATTAGCTATTCTTAAAAACCTGTGTCTTGATCTAGAAATAAAAAGTTGCAAATATTATTATCTTTACGTAACTTGTTTCCTCTTAGCACAATGGAGATTACACTTTTGCTTTCCTATACAGGATATTGTAATATAACGAAATGTTTGTGCACGATCAAAATACTGTAGTGTTTAACAGTACTGAAATCTTGATGAAGAAGCAAATATGTTTGTTTTTGAGACTAAACTTAAATGGTAGGAAACAGTAAAGTTGTAAGGTGTTTCAGTAGGCAGTGAAAGTAAAAGAAAATACTGACTAATTAATCATTGGTAAATTATCATGTATTTCCATATTAATGTGTAGTTCCTGAGGGCTTTTTCTAATTGAGAAAATGGAAAATACCAGCATTATGTTCTTTTGGAGTATCTTCATCCCGGGTAAAACTTTTGTCTGTACAGATGTCTGCCACCCTAAGTAAAACTTGGGAGTGACTGACAAGATTTTCAACTTCATTCTCTTTGGAAACACTGGGATTTCTGTTATTCCAGGGGCTTGCTGACAAGCAATTGGTAGGGCACTCAATTTCATCAGTGTTATAACATTGTAAGTGAGGCACTTCCTAATGACTCAAGTCAAAATTGGCAATCTTTAGTTTTGAGTGGTTTTGCAACTTGAATAGACATCTACTGAAATGTCATATGACATTATTTTTGCTTGTGTAGAAGTGAGGAAGCTGCTTACTAAAGTACTTTCCTTTGTTCCCTTTCCATCATTTTTTCTATTAAACTAAATACTTGTTTCCTGAAATGTGTAATCGTGGATCAGTGGTCAGTTTCATCTCCTGCTCCGCCCAGTCTACATCTGCAGTTAATACATATTAGATACTTCTTTTCAAAACATTATTTGAGAAGACAGTTTCTCTCCATGGAGCTGTAGCATCTTAATCTATATTGGTTTGGTTTTGTGTGTTCTTAATCATGTTGCTTTGGACAGTTCAATTTTTTTAACTGCCAGCACTGCTGATGTTGAATTGCCGGTAGTCTGCCAGTGTTTAATCATCATATGAAGCAAAATAGCATAGAAAGCCAGGGGCGTATCTCTAACTGGTGTGTTAGATTCTCTTTCTTGAAATTATGTTGCAGTGAGGTATTAAGCCTTTTTAGTTCTTGCTTATAGTTATATCAATCGTTGTGTAATGGACTTCTGTGTCTAGTAGACAGGTATGGTCACAATTTTACCAGTTACGCAACTCTGCCTTTGGTAATTTAAAAATTTTTGTTTTCCATACATAATGTAGGTTTTCCTGCCTCGTTTTTACATCCAGTTATTAATATTGTAGCTTCCTAGTTAGTTTAAGGAGTTCCTTAAGGTGTTATGRAGTCTTTATTTGCGATATCTAGCTCGGAGGCATAGGAAGTACAGTTGCTTTTGCATGCTTGGTATAGCACATGCTGACGATTTTTTGTGATAATGGAGCAGTTCTTCTATAAGGAAGTTTATGGCCAGAGGCTGTTGACTACTTTTAGTAGTGCTTTCCATGTTTCCCATCCATCAGGATGCAGGCACCCTGGGTGAGGGGTTGTACATGGTGCATAACATGGTGTTTCAGCAGAGATAGCTAGGTAATTTCGCATAATCATGTCAAAGGCTAGTTGTTTGCCTTGTGATGGTGGGAGAAAGAGGGTAAAGGACCARTAGATAAGATGGTGGTGACTGAGTGACGTTAACCTCACCTGCATCCTGGTTTTTGTTACCGCTCTCAAAAAGAGGTTATTGTAAAAGCCACTGTAGGCTCTTTATCACGTGATGGCTAGATTATTATTGAATATTATTTAGCAGTGATAACTTGGTAGTTGCTTTCTGTATTGCATGCTCAGTTTTTCAGCTTTTTTACTCCTTTTCAATGTTCCAGGATCCTTGATTGCATTTGTTGTAGGTAGCTTTGAGCACTTCAGAAAGACTCAACCAGATAGGATTCAGTGCAAATAAAAGAATTTTCTAAAATGATTCCAAATGCTTCTTGTCTACTCTTTAGAGTTTGTTAAGCTTTGTTAGTGGAAGAGGCAAGTCCAAAATTGAGTCCATGATTGCCTTTAACTAGCTTATCCTTTGGAATTCACTTAAAACAGTCAATAAAGCTGTTTTTTTCAGAGCTGCTTATTAAGCTAAATACTGCATTTGAGAACCAGACTGTCTCCTGTGAGTGTTTGGCCAGGTAATTTTGTAGTGCAGCACTTGCTCTCTGTATACATGAATTTTCTTAGAATGTTAAAAAAAATTAAAAATTATGGAGTGTCATATTTAAAATTGTTTGTAAAATGGTCCTGCAAAACCCTGGGAGGATTTTTTTTTTTGTTGACTCATGTAATGATTTCAGTAGGTTTACCCTGAAGTCTTGTGCATCATATTATACAAGACTCCACAGCTGAGTGGAGTGTTTATTTATTACTCTTTTTTTTGTATGTTAATTCTGTASCATAATGTTCTGTTCTTGGAATTCCTTTCAGAATTATCCTCTTTGAATTTGACTGCCACCTGCTGTTGTACTTAGTAGAGCTAAATATACAAGGTGTAGAGGAATAAATGATGTCTTTCTCCCMACTGTTATCTCTCATATTTGTTCTCAATGGAACTCTGTATTCTTCACTATTTGATGGTGTATCTGGCTCCATCTTTCACTTAGAGTAGCTTTGCTTCTCTCCTATAGGGAATGACATGATATGGTTGCCAATTTGAAAGAGCCATTCTTTAAGCATTTCTTTCAAGGAGAAAATTGTATACTGCAGCCTTTTCCTCAGTAAAAGTGCAGCTGACAGAAGAAGACCTGCAAAAATTGCTGTTATCACTGAATAGCTCTTTCTGGAAAAGCACCTATCACAGTGGATGCATTCAGATCAAGGAGAGATATCTCTTACTATAGGTATCTCTGGTGTGTATATGAATGTATAAAGGAGAGTAGAAGGCAAAATTTACAAGCAGAAGGCAAAGAGAAACTGAAGGAGAGAAGTGAGTGAAAATAGTGTTTATTTGTTCTCCGCTTTAAATTATTTGCGTGGTGTAGTATTGATGAACAAGAATCAATGTTAGTAATTTAGAGTGCTGTTAAAGGTCAAACTATACCAAGACTTAAGATTMCTTCCAAAACATAAAATGAAGGCTTAAATTGGCAAGAAGTCTAAAATGCAACAGCGCAGTTAAAGCATCAAAACAAATGTCTGTCATAGATTTATGATGGGGAAATAAAGCAAGAGAAAATAATCAAAGCTAACTTAAAAATTTCAGTTAATTTTTACGTGGCAAAATCCTGTATTACCATATTTACAGTGAGACAAATAGTGCACGTAGGCACTCAGCACCTGTGAAATGAGATACAAAAATACATTTTGCTTTGAGCATACATATGGCATTTAATCTGTGATATGTCTAGTATACGAGTATAGCTTTAGGATTTTCTTGTAAAGTGTTTATGAGAGCTGGCAAGTATCATAGAATTGTAGAGTTGTTTGGGTTAGAAAAGACCTCTAGGACAGAGTCCAACCATTAACCTAGCACTGCCAAGCCCACCACTAAACCATGTCCATAAGTGCCACATCTGCACATCTTTTAAAAATCTCCAGGGATGGTGACTCAACTACTTACCTGAGGAGCAACCTTTTCTGTGAAGTTTTTCCTAACACCCAACCTAATCCACCCCTGTTGCAACTTGAAGCCATTTCAGTTGTTACATGGGAGGAGAGACCAACCCACCTCCTTTCAGGCAGTTGAGAGTGATAAGGTCTCTCCTGAGCCTCCTTTTCTCCAGGCTGARCACCCCCAGCTCACTCAGCTGCTTCTTGTCAGACTTCTGCTCCAGATCTTTCACCAGCTCCATTGTCCTTCTCTGGACACGGTCCAGCACCTCAGTGTTTTTCTTGAATTGAGGGGCCCAAAACTTAAAACAGGATCTGAGGTGTGGCCTCACCAGTGCTGAGTACAGGGGGACAATCACTGCCCTGGTTATGCTGGCCACACTATTGCTGGTACAGGCCAGGACGCCATTTGCCTGCTTGGCCACCTGGGCACACTACTGTCTCTTGTTCAGCCAAATGTCATCCAGCACCCCCAGCTCCTTTCCCACTGGGCAGCTTTCCAGCCACTCTGCCCCCAGCCTGTCATGGTCCATGGGATTGTTGTGACCCAAGTTCACACACTTGGCCTTGTTGATCATCGTAAAATTGGCCTTGGCCCATCAGTCCAGCCTGTTCAGATTGCTTTGCAGAGCCTTCCTTCCATYCAGCAGATTAACATTCCTGCCCAACTTGGTGTTGTCTGTAAACTGTTTGAGTGAGGGTACACGCCATCCCCTTGTCCAGGCTGTCAGTGAAGATATTAAACAGGGCTGGCCCCAGTACTGAGTTGTGGGCAACTCAGTTGTGACCAGCCACCAGCTGCGTGTAACTCTTCACCACCCCTCTCTGGCCATTCAGCCTGTAGAYAGTTTTGTACCCAGCAAACAGTGCACCCATCCAAGCCATGAGCAGCCAGGAAATGTTGYGGGAAATGGCATCAAAGGCTTTACTAAAATCCACGTAGACAACATCGACAGCCTTTCCCTTGTTTATTAAGAAGGTGATCTTGTAATAGAAAGATTAGGTTGGTCAAGCAGGACCTGCCTTCACAAACCAGTGCTGTCTGGKCCTGATCCCCTGGTTGTCCTGCACGTGCTGCGTGATGGCATTCAAGATGATCTGCTTCATGACCTTCCAGGAAGTTCCATGGATGCTGCTTCTGACCTGACTGGAGTTCCATGGATGCTCCTTCTGACCCTTCTTGCAGATGGATATTGCATTTTTTTTTAACTTCTAGTCATCTGGGACCTCCCAGGTTAGCCACAATTGCTGCTAAATGATAGAAAGTGGTTCATCTGGGTCCACAGACCTGTGTGTGTCTGAGATGTAGCAGATCACTGACAATTTCCCCTTGGATTATGGGTGCTTCATTGAGCTCCCAGTGTCTGTCTTCTAGTTTAGGGGGATGGATACCCAGAGAACAACGGGTCTTGCTCTTAAAGACTGAGGCAAAGAAGGTATTAAGTACCTCAGCCTTTTCCTCATCCTTTGTCACTGTTTTCCTCCTTKTGCAGTAAAGGGTAGAGATTGTCTTTAGCCTTCCTTTTGTTGATTATGTATTTATTATCTTTTGTGGCAGTAGTCAGATTAAGTTCTAGTTGGTCTTTGGCCCTTCTCATTGTCTCCCTGCAAACCSTCATGTCATCCCTTTAGTCCGCTTGAGTTGCCTGCCCCTCCTTCCAAAAGCCTTAAATTCTCTTTTTTCTACTGAGTTACAGTCAAAGCTSTCAGCTCTCTGTTCAGCTACATCAGTTTTTCTCACTGTTGGTTTGTCTTTCAACACATAGGAATGGCCTGCTCCTGTCCTTTTAAGATTTCCTTGAAGAATGTCCAGCCTTCCTGGACTGCCTCCCAAGAGACTGTCAACCAAGCCTCTCAACAGGGCATCATCTCTCTGAAATTCYGGGATCTGCTGACCCCCTTGCTTGCTTCTCTGAGAATTGAAAACTATCATTTCACATTTGCTCTGCCCAAAACAGCCTCCAGTCATCCCATCATGTAACCCACAAGTCCTCTGTTTGCAAATAAGAGGTCTGGTGGGGAGTCTTCCCTAGTAGGCTCCCTCCCCGGCTGTTGTCAGGCAGTTACTTTCCACATGCTCCAGGAACATTCTGGACCAATTCCTCTCTGCTGTATTGTGTTTTCAGCACACATCTAGTAAGTTGAAGTCCACTCTGAGAATGAGGGCTAGTRATTGTGAGACTTCTCCCAACTGCTTATAGACTATTTCGCTTTCTTCTTCATCCTGGTTGGGTGGTCTTTAACAGACTCCCACCAGCATTGCCTTGTTGGACTTTCCTTTGAGTTTTACCCTTAAACAACCATGTCGTCATTACGCCCTAGACTCCCTAACATATGGGGCTGCCCCACCACCGCCTTCCTTGCCCRTGTCTTCTGAAGAGTTTATAGCCATCCTTTGCAGTGCTCTCATTGTCCATGTCATCTYATGCCTACATGGTGGCAGCTATTGTCATAGTTGTACTGCTGCACAGTGACTTTCAGCTCCTCCTGGTTGTTGCCTGTGCTGTRTACATTGGTGTAGAGGCACTTCAGCTGGGCTATTGATCTCACCAACTTCTTGGGGGAACAAGCCCTAAGTCTTACATGACTGTTTTCAGTCGCTTCCATGTTTTCTCACATATAATAACCCTTGTGTCCTTACTGCTGCATGGATCTCCATTCCCTACCCATACTGAGGCAACAGACCAAAGGATATTTCTAGCATGTTGTCCCCCGAACAGTGGTGTGCTGCCCTGAAGTGTATCTCTAGTGAACCTGAGTTTATCCCTTTCCCCCTTCAAATTTAGTTTAGTCTTTCAATGGGCCCTGCTAACTCCTGTGCAGAGATCCTTTTCCCCCGCTTTGTATCTGGTGTGCCCTGTCTGTTGCCAGCAGGCCTGGTATCCTATAAACTAACCCGTGATCAAAAAACCTTTCAAGATAATCTAAGCCAATTGCCTGCCTTTGTCAGGAGCATCTTTCACTAGACCGGGTTCTTTAAAGCCCCRTCCCACCTGGCCTCGAATATTTTCAGTGATGGGACATCTACCAGTTCCCTGGGCAACCTGTTCCAGTGTCTCACCATGCTYATTGAACAGTTTCTCTTGTCCAGTCGAAACCCTACCCTCTTTCAGTTTAAAGCTGGTTCCCCTTTTCCTGTCACCACAGGCCTTGGTGAAAAATCTCTCTTATAAGCCCTGTTCTTCCTGGAGACTTCTCTTCTCCAAGATGAACCACCTCAACTCTTTGAGCCTGTCATGGAGTGTCGCAGCCTTCTCACCATTTTTGTGGCCCTTCTGTGGAGGTACTCACGCTAGGCCTGTTCATCCTTGAGAAGTGAYGACTGAGAGGGAACCTCATCCATGTCTATAAGGGTGTCTCTGAAGGGAGGGTTTTGAGGATGGAGCCAGGCTTTTCTCAGTGGTGCCAAGCAATAGGACAAGAGGCAACGGGCAGAAACTGATGTACAGGAAGTTCCGTCTGAATCTGAGGAAGAACTTTAGTGTGCAGGTGACTGTGCACTGGGACAGATTGCCCAGAGGTGTTGTGCAGTCTCCCTCACTGAAGATATTCAGGAACTGTCTGGGTGCAGTCCTGGGCAGTGTACTCTAGAATGACCCACCATGGTCCTTTCCAGCCTTACCTATCCTGTGATTCTGTATCCAAACAAAGTTACTGTAACTTGAAAATAATTTTTTTGGATTGCATGTTAGTTATTTCTGGTTTTATTTCTTGTGTATTATGTTGTACTTCGATTACTACAATTAAGGCTAATAGGTGTAGAAAAATGACTGAATTTACACTTTTCTCAAAAGACTGTAAAAAACATGTGTTTTTTCTGGATCTCTAAATGTTAGAACATATGTTGGAAAATTTTAGTTTCTATTAGCTTGTAAGGGGATGGATAGCTTTAATGTCCTAATCAGTAATAGTAGCACTTGTAGACTTTATTGTCAATAGTTTTATAATCTTCTCACTGAAAGCTTCCACGTGCAGGTATATGCAGAAGGCAAAATTGACCATTATGTTGAAGTAACAACTGGCACGTTGGCAACAACAGTAACAACAACGTTGGCAATGTTCTTTGGGGTGGAAATAAATGCCATGTGAAATGTGTCGCATACTGACCTCAGTGTCTGTTTGTTTGGATTTATAGAGAGATGAGTGTGCACAGAAATTCTCTGTGTAAGGTGATAGTGAGTGGTGGAGGTTTTTGGGTTGTAGCTAAAGCAATTAAGATTTTTTTTTTAATTTGTGAGCATCGACATGTTTCATCTTTGCATCTGTATGACAGTGGATCAAGAACTTGGTGATGGCTTTGAGCAAACTGAAAATTGTAGCCACTGCCTAATTGGTCCCTGCATTGGATCAAGAAACTGCGTTTTCTTTTTAAAATTTTTAAAAAAATATTTTCTGAATTTTCCTTCATTAAAACTAATWCTATGAGTGAAAAGCAGTAGGTGCATATAAGATGAAAGATAGCAAAGTGGATGTTGTTTATAAAATTTAACAAGTTCATCTGTCATTTTTCAATAGTTTTTACATGTACTTTATAGTAAAAATGTCTTTTTTTTAAAAAATAAAAATCCTTCTCTGTTCTTTTCTGTTGCTCATACTGGCATGTGTTAACTAATGGAAATAGTGAGTACACACAGTACAGTACCATATGAGTGGTATAAGGTTAATGCATTGTTGTGCAGCTGCAATGCTGAATAAGACATGGTTTATGTGGGATTAATAAGTGAGCTAACCTTGGAAATTGAAAGAGCCCTCAAACCCAGAAAAAAAAMCCCATGTACTAAAAATGAACGTGTGGGATAATCCATATTATTTTTAGGAATAGTTATGTAATCTCTTCATTTTTTAATTCCAAACCTCTTCTATTGGATAGCTATTTTATTTTGAAGATGTAGAAAACAACTCCAGAAATTAAAAACTGGAATGCTCTTTCTTTAAGATGTGACTTCGCATGGAAATTACTCTGTGCTACTGCTTTTTGTTAATACAAGCTGCAGTTCAAAGGAACATATAATGCTCATTTAATAAGTTCTACCATCTTTTTTTTTTTGGCATCTTAGAATGCACTCATGTTTAACAGATTCTCAACATAGCACTCGAAATAGCAGTATTTGGACACCAGCTGAAAAAATAGGTGGAATACCTTATGAGGGAGGAACATGCATCATTCTTTTGTTTAACAACTTGCTTCAAGAGATTTTATTTTTGGGGGTACATTTGTGTCGGAACTTTTTTTAAATTTTCATCTGCTCAACAGATTCTGAAGGAAGTGGTCATGGGAGCGAAGATGCATCTAAGGACAGTGGTGAAGGTTCCTGTACTGAATCAGAAGAAAATATCTTGGAGGAGGAACCGGCAGAAGAGAAAGTAGAAGAGCAACAGCCAAAAACCTCCACTGAAGAAGAGGTGCCAACAGCAGACAAAGAGGTAATTAAAACTGAAAAGAAAGAGCAAGAAGATGAAGAAGAAAAGCCAAAAAAGAAGAAAGAGAAGGAGAAAGCAGCTGAACCTGATGCTGTGGCTGATGAGCAAACAAATGAACCAAAAAAATGGAATTTGCGCAGGAACCGACCGCTGCTGGATTTTGTATCAATGGAAGAACTAAATGATATGGATGACTACGACAGTGAAGATGACAATGACTGGCGGCCTACTGCTGAGAAAAAAAAAGGAAAGAACGCACTGCGGAAAGAGGGGAGTGATGGAGATAATGAAGATGATGAAGATGACGGGAGTGGAAGTGATGAGGATGACAATGATGAGGAAGGTAATGAAGAAGATAATAGCAGCACCGCTAGCGATGGAGGCTCCAAGAAGAAGAAGAGTAAAGTTCTTAACAGGAATAATGCAGATGATGAGGAATTGACAAATGATAGCCTGGCTCTTTCACAAAGCAAGAGTAATGAGGTAGTGCAACCAACTTTCTATAATATATCTGTTGACAAGTGGAAACTACTCCCCAGTAGCTATTCTGTTAATTTTAAAAGTTAAACTGATTGGCTGGAGTTGTGTTTACACAATAATAAGTTAATAAGTGAAGCAGGAAAAATTACGCTAAATAGGCACTGCATATTAAATAACCTTGYTTGGACCATTTGACCAATCTAATGCCACTAAAGTCAATAGAGGGACTTTTCTTCTCTTGGCTTTAGGGAGATTGGATTTAGTACTAAAACAAATAGGTCCAGTATGCAAACCAACATGTTAACGAGACTTCTGTTTTAGTGTAAATGTTGTATACGTGTAATGTTCTGAAGGTTAAATGCATCTGTGATATAATCATAAAATAGATAAATGAGACATTACTCTTTGCCCTTTTTTGTGACAAACATCAGAGTCTGAACACAAAGTTCACTTATAGAAGAATTTTAAGTAAAGAAATATGCACATTAGGTTTAAAATCAAATAGAATAATTATGATAATTTATGTTGCATTTGCTTATAATACTCACAAATGAACTAATTTCTTACCATACTAAAAGCATTTGAGTACTATGATTATTATATTAAGTATCTTCTGGTTACGGAATGTGAAAATTATATATATAAGTTTTTAATAAAGTAACCTTTTTTTCCCTATGCACAATTACAGTTGCCTTGAAGATTGTGCCTGCGGAAAAATTGAGATACCAGGTTGTCACTGTGGATGACTTCATGTTCTGCTATAGCAAAATTCTGAACAAAATAAACAGAATTGCTGTAAAATCTGCATTCAGTTTTCAGGAAATAATCACAATGTCAACATAACATTTGGTARATGGTAGTAATAGGACATTATTTAAAGTTCTGCTCTTCCCTTTAAACTTTATTTAAATGTGTAAAATGACAGGGAACTAAACAGTATTTGGAAGAATTAGCTGTGTCCATTTCAGATACTTTGATAGGTATTATGTATATATATATATTTATGTATAGAGAGAGAGATACATATATATTTGTGTATATATATATATGTTATTGCAAGTAAGCTGTGCTGTTTTAATTACTAGTAATAATTGAGATTGAAGAAAAAGCATGATTCGTTTGGGTTTTTTTCTTTTTTTAACTTTTTGTATAGGTATCTTCTTTCTTTGTCAGGCTCTGTGATTCTAGTATTACCTTCATTTTCGTGGCTCAAGAGCTGAAAGTGCTCTACAACTACTAATGATCAGAACTTGAAACAGAGAGAGGCAGTTTTCTTTCAGAGTTGCTTCCYGTATCAAAATGGAGATGTGAGGCTACATTCTTAGTGATATCTTCCTTAGTATAATTTCCATTGGCTTGGACAAATAGACCTGTTTCAGAAACCCAKAGCTGTCTCTGGTGTGTCTTCTGTGAAGTTTCTTAGTATGCATGGATATCARGTTCTATTCTTGCCTTAGATTTGGAGCAGTGATCAGAACATAAAATCAAAATTTGAAAATTTGAAGTTCAAATTATCATTTTGCAAGTGATAATTTATCTTTATTGCATGTAAAGTGCTGTACTGTTTATGTTATGTTTTTATCAAGAAGCCTCGCAGAAGTGAGTATCTATAGACTGAATTATAGACTGTAATTTTCAGATTTCTCTGATACTCAGTATACTGTATTGTAACAGTATACTCTCCACTGCTACAGTATTCTAAATTAGTAAAAAAGAGAGTAAAAAAAAATCTTGTCTAGCAGACACATCTAGCAAAATCTCATTGCACTGCAGARAGTGAGTTCTTAGGAAATGAGATGTTCAAATGCCTAATTAATTTAGGAAAGAATGTTCAGGTAATTAGTTCTGAACATATTGTAGTGTCCTTTATATGCATTCTTTCTTCTTTCTTTCCTTTGCTTATTTTTGGAGGATGGAAACTGGGGAGGGTRTTGGGGAGGGGTTGTTCAGTTCTTGTTTCCCTATGATTTTTATTCATTTACATTTTATAAAAATGTTTTGAGGTCTGCATATATACACAGAATACAAACTTAGCTTTCTTTCCTGAGGTCAAGCATCGTTAGTAGGTAAATGGTGTTTTTCTGTTTTTATAATTACTACCACTTTATAGGACTCTTCTGTTCTCAGTGAGGTGGTTATTGTATTTTTAATTTTTTTTCCTTTAAAGTTAAAATTTTATGGGCATATAGCTTGAAGTGCTCACTTTCTTCATTGACACCACGGAAATGGGAATTACATAGTGATCCAGCTGAAATAGTGTCTCCCACTTCAGTACGGAGCAGGACTTGTTCAGGAGTTGCAGCAGTTACTATTGTATGGAAAAGTTTCCATGTTTCAGACAAGTAGGGTCTCTCAGGTGCTTACATAGACTAAAAACAGAGGACAGCAGCACATTTTCCAGATCACTCCCTCTCTGTGCCTGCATAAAAAAATAAGTTGCTCAGCTGCCTTTTTCGACCTGTTGGCTGTCTTCACATGAGGTGAACCTTAATGGATGGGGATCCTAACATTAGAACAAAAAATTGATGTCCTTTCATCATTGCTTGTTTGTTTGGGTTTTTTGGTCCATGTTTGCATAGGTTCTCACTGCCTAGACAGCCAGTGGTGTTTGAGTCTTGTTTTTACAATGCAATTCTCTTTCTTAATTTGAAGTAATACTTCGGTGGTTTTTTTTAGTTACCAGACCTTGGGCTTCTGTAACAGTAGAGATTACAAATTTCTTTTAAGCTTCTCTCAGTGAAGCCAAATAACAGTTTAAGTCAAAGGTACTGTTGGAAAAAGCTGATTTCTGTAGAGTTGTCACAGGCATCAGAGAAATCTATGCCATAGCACAGTTAATCTGCCAAAGTTAGGGAGCATCCACTGCCATTTTCCTATCTGTAATGTGAATGGTAAGCTAAAGTGGGTATTTTGAGTAATGATGGGCTGCAGGAATGTCCAAGTTTATTGCTTTCCTCAAAATGCTTTGTCCTAAAAGGAGGATGTTGGAAGAGATGCTCTGTAAGTCTGAACTCTGTTTCAGAGAATCTTCTGTTTTTCACAATTAGTTGCCATCCTGTAAGCAATGTGACTCTGTGAATGTTCTTTTCTACTTTTACATGGGCTCATGTTCCCTTTGGCATAGTATTGGTACTGTATGTTATAAATGGGGGACTGTAATTTAAAAAAAATGTTTGAGAGGGCATCTTTCAACCTAATTGTTCTTTTTTTTTTGATGCCACAGCAGTTTTGGAATATTTTTGCATCTTTGTCATTTTGAATGGTACCATTGACCTCTCGGACTCTGCTTTGAAACTACTGCTGTTTCTTTGTATTGCAATGGTTATTTTTCACTATTGTGCCTATTTTAACACTTCCTTGTATGCCTTCATATTACTCATAATAAAGGTAGTTCAAGCTCAAGTATAAAAAATAAATTAATATATATGGAGGCCATGAAACTGCAGAAGAGACAGTGGTTCTGTCTCACAATGATAATAGTAAGAAGACAGTGTTTATTAAGAAAATTAATTTTACACACAATTTTGGTTTATGAAGCACTCCTCTGTGTTTCCTTAGAAAAATTCCCCATTAAAACCCACATTCGCTTTAAGAGCCCTAGTTCATATTGCAGCTTGGAAGAACAGGGCAGTGTACTTGTTCTGCAAATCCTTACTCTTCTATGTAATCAGAAGAACATGTAGTTTTAGTAAATCATGCAGTTTTGCATAGAGACACATTAATTTGCATTACAACAAAATCATACAGAGTTGATAATTTGTTATATTATGTAAGTGAAAACTTGGCAGGCTTGTATTAGCAGTGTATTCTTGGATTTCTCAGATCCATGTGATTTTTTTTTTAATTTTAACAAGATGAAGCAGTTTTTCTGAGTGCTGGAACATTTGAAGGTCACCTTTGGCCTTTTTTTAAATTTTGATTTTAACTGGTTTCTTAGGTATTCCTTTTTGTAGAATATAAATGGTTCAAAGACGTATGTTTCTGTCTGAGGAAATAACTCTCCTCTGACCTTTGGATCTTAACAGGTCTATAGGTTGCATTGAGATCCATACATCCCAGCTCTTGTATTAATGGATGAAATGTTTGAGCATTTTGACAACAAAGAAGCTTTTAGCCTTGTGAAAATAATATTCCGTGGTTTTTTGATTGTTCAAAAATTGAGCAATTAACAGATCTTCTGTTTGCTTTAAATAAAATTGAAGTTCCTGGCATAATCCATGTGTCTTCTTTTTTCAATATTAGGACTCATTGATCCTTGAGAAGTCTCAAAATTGGAGTTCCCAGAAAATGGACCATATTTTGATTTGTTGCGTTTGTCTTGGAGATAACAGTGAAGATGCTGATGAAATAATCCAGTGTGACAACTGTGGAATAACAGTGCATGAAGGTAATACACCCCTTCATTCTCATTGCAGGAGGAAAGCATATGCTTTGCTTTTAATAAAATTTTGACTTGCTTTCTTGAAACAAAACCTTTCAATGCTGGGGGGTATTTTTTTGTAATACTACATTGATCTTTTTTAGTGGTGTAAGACTCATCTTCTACTTTAGCAAAGCAAATATAAGAACCTGTGGGATGGGATGTAGTCTACAGATACTAATACAGTGAATGACAGTCTGCAAATACTGGAGCTATACACTGTATTTTCAGGGCTTTAGGGTATTCTATTAATGTATCTTACTTATTTCAGTATATTAGTTTGATTGCCTAATTGGGATATAAGATAATGAGAATAGGAGACCTTCTAAAAGGGAAGTTTATTTCACCTATATTTTTGTTGTACCAAAATGGCAGAGAGAAGGGAAGAAGAAAGGTATTCTCCATGTCACTTATTTGTAAATGAAATAGGCTTTCATTCTTCAGAAACGTACAAGGCATTTATTTAATTTACGTGACTCCCTTAATTTAAAAATTTGTAAAAATTTTTTAAAAACTTAAAAATTATTTTGAGCCTGTTTAGCATGTCTTTCTAGGTAGGAAGTGGTTTTATAAATCCCATGCTCACACTTAGGATTTCTCATACTAGATTGAAAACTGTTTCAAAGCAGTATTTTTCATGCACTGGAATGTATTCAGTTCTTTGCTTGAAATCACTTAGGAAACTAAGGATGGAATTTCTGTCCTGTGGGTCAGGTGCCTTATATTATGTGTCCATGTGTACTTTTAACTCTTGAAACTGTTGTGGTCTTTTGAAGAGCTGATCCATACTGTCAATTGTTGCTTAGAGTTTAGTTGACCTAATTTATGATGAGCTGAATCACGCTCCAAGTGCCTTTGAGGGCATTAGTCAGGTCTTAGTGCCTACTATAACTGTCAGGCTGCTAAATTTATGTGTCTTGCAGAATTCCTTCCTGTGTATCCAGGAAGTTTTTTGGAAAGTAATGTGCAGAATATATCTGATTTGGGATGCAGTAGCTATCTAAAAGTTAGTTTTATAGAATCTTGATAGATCTTCTTTTTTCTGTAGCATAGTCTAATACTAACTCATGAGGAACAAAAAAAGTGTCTTTTGCTGTTAGTTATAAATGCGTGTTTGAGAATTCCCCAAACATTACATCCAGTCAATACATCCAAATTCTAAAGCCTGAAAATTCTTCTGGAAGTTGTATTTAATGATTGTAATGATTGCTGAATTGAAGAATGATTGTGATAGAAAAATGATTATCTGCCACTTTGGAGTGAAATGATGGCAAATCTGTTTTTTATTCAAGAGGAGTACTTTAAAAATCCCCGAAAGATCACTTCCTCACTTAGTTTACTAAACTTTTGTCCCTACAAAAGTAAGATTATAGCTGGCTTTCCTCTACAGGAGAGTAGTTCCATAGTTCAAAAGTCACTTGAATTTTAGTAGTTCAAAATCTGTTTAAAAGTAATTGCTGCTATTCTTTTTACAGTGTTCCTGGCAAAGATTCCCTGTAGTCCCACTGATACAAAGAGTACAATGTGTATGTTTCTTTTGTTGTTATTGCGACAAAATAAAATAGATTAATTCAGAAGATTTAATTGTTAGTTTGTTCTGATAAGTTCTACAGTGTGTACCAGATAATTGACTATAGATGTTGGTTAATTTTTCACACTTGTGGTTGAATGTTTAGTTAGCTCTTTGCAATTAATTTTAATAATAAATACTTGAAAGTGTATACGAAGCAGTTGTGAGATTCTGTTTGAATAGGTGAAGTCTTAGAGGAAAATAAGAAAGCTGTGTATGTGAAAGTAATTGATGATTGTGATAAAAATGCAAATTTCCACAGCAACAATTTGAAGCTGAACAATTTGGAGTTTTATTTGACATTTTATGTGTATGTTTCATTACTAGATATGTATGAATATAGTTTCAAGTAGAAATGGACATTTATTTTGCTGTGTTTGTTTCTGTACTTTGATATTATATAATGATAACTAAGGGCAGGTGCTATTTTAAATCTGAGCTTTTTTCAGTAATTTGTTTAAATAATTGCTTGCAGCAATTAAAAATATTATTGCTGTGGTTTAACCCCTGCCAGCCACCAAGCCAAACACGGCCACTTGTTCACTCCCCTACTAGCAGGATGGGGAGAGAATGAGAAGGGAAAAAGCTGGAAAACTTGTGAGTTGAGTTAAAGACAGTTTAATAGGGAAAGCAAAAACCACACAAACAAGCAAAGCAAAACAAGGAATTAATTCATTGCTTCCCATGGGCAGGCAAGTGTTCAGCCACCTCCAGGAGACCAGGGCTCCATCGTGTGTAACAATTACTTGGGAAGACAAATGCCATCACCCGACAAATGCTATCACCCTAAGCATCCCCTCTTTCCTCTGTCTCCCCCTCACTTTGTGTATTGAGCATGATGTCATGTGGTCTGGAATATCCCTTTGGTCATTTGGGGTCACCTGCCCTGGCTGTGTCTCCTCCCAACCTCCCATGCGCTCCCAACTTCCTCGCCGGTGTGGCAGTAGGGAAAATAGAAGAGGCCTTAGCTCTGTGTACTCCCTGCTCAGCAATAACAAAAACATCTCTTTATTATCATCACTGTGTTGAGCACAAATCCAAAACATAGCCACATACTAGCCACTGTGAAGAAAATTAACTCTACCCCAGCCAAAACCACAACAGCTATAAAAGAATTGTAACCTTTGAAGCTTTAGTTTGGTTCAGTGATCTTATATATACACATATGTTCAGTGGCTTGGAGATTTCTGCTCTCCTGCCCAGTGCTCATTGACTGACTATTTACTTCTGAATGCACAAGTAATACATGAAGACAGCCTATCATTAGAAGTTGCAGTCAAAACCAAAATGCAATGCAACAGTTACTTTTTGGTCCTGTTTGCCTAATCATTCAACTCGGCTGATTTCCAAAATAGATTGAAAAGTAGTTGAAAAGGTAATTACTGTCTAATCATATAAACATGGCTTGCAACTTTGAGAATTATTTTTTTAATGTTAATAGAAGCAAGGTTTACTCTTAATAGCATTAGCTTTGATCTGTACTTTGTAAATGTATACCCAGATCATAGACATAGACTGTATTTTTATTTCTTTGTACTCTTATACACAGCTGCTTGGTAGTTTGAAAAATAAGTTCCAGTAATGAGCGAGTCTGTTTTGTAAACACATTGAAATCCAAGAATTTGTTTTTATTTTTTCAGGTTTCCCTTAGCAGGTAGATTGCTGTGGCTGTGGATATCATGCTGTGTCCTGAAATTTGTTCTGATATATGAGCTTTTGAATTTTTCAGAACACAGTATTGAATGAAGAGGCTTCTATTTATGAATTGGATAGAAATCAATGCAGTGATGTTTACCTGCATTTGGTAGTATGCCCATTTCCTGCAGTCTGATTTTGATTCTTAGCAGTTGCCTTTTCCCTAGAATTAAAGCCAGTTATTCAAAAATGCCCAAAGCAAGCTGCTGGAATACCACAGGGGTTTTCTTCCTAGTTTTTATATGCAATATCAAGTGGTATTATGAATGAACATGTTTTCTCTTCTTCTCTGTAGCGTGGTAAATAATTATTTGGAAGGAGTGCACTCCTTTAGCACCCTACTGGTGTCCCACCCAGGGTCCCACGTAATGATGATAGTGACAATTTGATTGTTCTTCCCCTGAAGACCTTATTTTCTCCTTCTCCTTGTTGATTATTACAGAAACTGTTTTGCTTCATAGGGAGAGGGTCTTACACCCTTGACTTATGCCTTGGTGCTCTGTTCAAGTGGAAGTTTCTGTCCACCGCAGAACCTTTTTGGTGACTGGAAGAGGTTTTTCTGTGACAGCCACCTCTGTTTTAATGTGAAGTTATTCATTAGCTGAGAAAATACTGCTCTGAGTCAAACCTGCTTCTTCTGGACTCCAGGGCTCCCTCCTGGGTGTTTGGTGCTACCACCTTTTCCTTTTGAGGACCTGGTGCAGCAGCTGCCTGTTCAGTTGTGACTTGTGTTCCTGTTGGATTGCTTGCTTGCAATAATGAGCTGTTACATAAGGTCTTCCATGGAAAAAAGAGGTGATAACTGATCTAGGAGCAACTCTGCCAGAGCTCATGTAGAAACAGCAACGTGGCCAAGAGTTAGAGGGGAATTTTCATTCAGACCTAAAGTCATGGACCCTTAATAAATACCTTTACTTGACTTACTGACGAGATTTGAGATTGTGAGAAATTCAGTTTACTTTCTAAAACAGCTGTTTGCTGTGTGATGTTCATATCACCTGCATGGCCTGCATCACTTGTCCAAAAGCTGTCTTTGAACTGCAGATATGTGTCCAAAAATCTGTTCTTAGGGGAGTAAATAACTGGTTTGAATTTTAACTGCCTTTAAAACTGTATAAGTAGCATACATGTCATGCTAATTTAATACCCACTTTTACACAATGCACTCATCTGTTAGTTTGAAAGGCCTGTAATTAATTCATAAGTCCGTCAATTAAAAATATGTTCTCATTTCACATATCAACCTATCCCTGTCACATCCTCCCTCTCTCCCCCCAAAAAAAGGGAAAAAAAGTCTTTCTTACTGAATTTCTACCATTGCTTTTCAGAATTTTTGTTTCTGTATGAAGGGAATTGTAATTTCTTTTTATAAAAGTCTTCTTTAGACACCGATCTGTCATTTTGGATAAATGCATTTGTGCTAAGATCTTGTAATAGCAGGACACCCCCAACTGTGTTGTCAGTTTTTTTGACATCTTGATTGCAGTGTGTCTGAAGAAAATGTCTGCCACCTATCACAGCATTTGCCACAAGTGTAGGTAGTACGCTTGCCAGTTGTTGCCCTTGGGTTAGTTGCTGTGCGTTAATTGAGAAAGTTCTACATTTTTTGAGCAGTTTCTTTTCCATCTCCTATCTTTGTTTCTTACTGTATTTTGATGTGTATGTCAGAGAATAAAACTTCTCTTGCTAAAAGCAATAGTGTAGTTGCCATATGCTCTACAGTGTAGTAAAACACTTTTGCATTTTAATTTTGCCCCTTACTGTGGTCTGCTGCTGTCTGGGATAAAAATCCATTTTTCAAAATCATGTACTTTAGTACTCTCCATTTACTAAATAAAAATACTGTTCTGAATTTATGATGCATGAAATTATTAATGTATTTATTTTAAACTGTTGATCCAATGAAGAATTGAATGAAATATATTTTAAATACTGTGATCTCACAGCATTTAATTTTGCGAACATAGAGTTTACCATAAAGTTCATGTTTCAGAGTATATGTAGATGTAGTTGGTGTATGCAGATATCCTCTTTGGCAAAAAATTACCTTCCCAGAGAAATAGAGGACCAGATGCAGCCAGGACAAGAATTAGGTCTCTATTCCTGTTTTTCTCAGTGGTATAAATTTCAGAACAATTGTTTTAATGGTGTTATTTTAAAGTGTGTGCAATTTCTTTTTGTTGACAATCACATGAAAATATAAGCTGTTGACAGAGTAAAATGACTTCAAAATCAGGGAATAAAAAAGTTTGTCTTCTGTATATAATGACACATTCAACAGACAACTTGGCTGTAATTGTAATATATAGATGCCATTAATGCAACAGTAAGTGTTGTGAAAATTTTACCTTCTGGAATTTCATGTGTTTAAATTCATAGGTTAGTATTGTACTAAACTGTTTTTATTGTTTAGTGTTAATGGTGTGCAAGGAGGTGTCAGAAATGGACTTACGATACAGTAATCTAAGAATATACAAACATGAGGATTTAATGAACTTTAGTTCAAAAGGAGCTCTTATGGGTATTCTGGAGACCCAGACTTCAGAATTTTTGTGAATGTTAAGGAACGGCAGCATGCTTTTTCAGCAAAGTGTTTAAAAGTTATTTTATTTTCTTCAGTGTGTTTTCCAGTCAAAGGGGCAGATGGTTGACAATGCTAGGTAGGTCAGTAATAATAGCTGGAACCAAACATGTCCTTTACAGGTTCTGTATCCTTCCCCCTGTTGTCCTTCCAGGCCTTAAGTAGCCACACTGTCTGTACACTTGAGGTACTTTTAGAGGGAACCTAAAGATTACCTCCTGATGCTTTTACTAAGTGACCCTTTAGGTTGCTTTCTGTTCCAACACCAGCAATTCCCAGTAATTTGTACAGAACAGCTGGATTGAGCAACTTTAAATTGGTCTTCAGTGTAGCCACTTAATACTAGGATGGAATGGTTTACCAAGTAGCAGCTTTTTATTTGCGTATCTATGCACTTTGAAGTCCTAAAAATACGGGGTTTTAAAATTTCTGTTAATTGGAACAAAGTAATTCTTTCAGCATAGCAAAAGAAGGCAGGTAATAATAAGTTGAACCTTTGTTGTACTCAGCATTTTTAAGGATCCTAAAATGATACATTTAAAGAGGTAATTGTTTTAGACTTTGGAGCATACTGAAGTTGGCCCTTGCCACTACTCAGTCAAGAACAATTACTACGTATCTTCTCTGAAACCTGGCTTCTTAGCCAGCAAGGTTTTATATTGCAGCTTTGATTCACTAGCTTTGTTTGGTGGTGTACACCAGGTCAGCAGCAGTCTTACCGGCTGGATTTCATTTTCTTCAGCTCTGTGGTGGACCAGATTGTTTTGATGTTTTTATTAGCAATGATTAATAGTAATCCGATCTGTTTTCTCCAGCTAAAGACCACCCCTTCTGCTGGGTGTAGCAGTGTGGTGTTTAGCTTTTGCTACATGCCAGCTGAGGAAAAGAGTAAATGCCTCCTTGTCTGTCAGAGGTCTTAAACTCTTTAAAGCTGTTACTAAAATTTATATACAAATTGGGGCAAAAAATTGGGTTAAAAATATGGACTTTTTTTTTCCCCACTTTGGAAAAGGAGCTATATTTGTATTGTTATAGAAATAATGTTTAATGCCAACACATGTGATAAGGATGGAAATAATTGCAGCACATTTGTGTCATTTTCTAGGAGGAAGGATAAAAAACAATCAGGTATAAATGAGTGATAAGTATAATAAAACAACTGTTTCAGAATGAAGGTAAGACAGTTTGGGGAAGTCATCATTCTAATTTTAGTATACTTATGGCACTTAGGCTAGAAAAGCAAATCTAGTTACTTTCAATTGGTGAAGAAGCATCAGTGTTTGAAAGAAACTGATTTTATTTTGCTGTGTGAATTGAGAACAGTATTACTGCATCTGTAATGTTAAGAAATTTTTAGTAAGTACTTTTAAGAAAATGTTAATATGTTTAGAAGTCTGAAGGAATTACCAAAAGGTTAATGATTCATCAGGTCTATGATATCAGTGGGCCATGTGTTTGTACATTAGTGCTATTGCTGAAAAGGAGATGTGCTGGCATGTATTCAAAATCATGTTATTAGAATTAAAAAAAAAATTACTCTGTGGAATGCTGCTTAAAGCTGATACCACATTATAAGGAAGATGGAGTTACCCTATGCATGAGCTATATGATCTTGTATATCCCTAATGAAATTTGTCTGTGAGTGTGCTTCTGCGCATTACTTGTCGTTTCATTCTAGGATACTTTTTATAATGAAAAGAAACATTCTGCCATCTTATTTTAATTCTTATTGATGAGGCTCATTTTGTAATGGAAGACTACATTTCTTAAGTGGTTCCTGCAGCGTTGCTTATTTCCTGCATATAGTTTCAGTGTGTTATGCAGACCTCTGTTTCTATTGCAAGGGGAGTCCGAGTACTGTTGCTATTTTATTACACCCAGTGGATAATGAAACAAAGTAAAAAATCATGTTGCTATTTAATTGCAGAATTGAGCGATGTTACTGCTCTGGAAGCACAAATTTTGACTTGATTGCTGTATTTGATAAATAGCTGAATTTAATTTTTTTAGTAAAGTCTCTACTGCGTTTTATGTGTTGACAATTAAATATTTTTTCTCTTATGGACTAGCAGCTAAATGTTCAAAGTGTGGGATATGAAAAAAACCCCAGTTTTGTGGTGATTAGCTTTAGGATTTTCCTTTTTTTTCATTTGCAGTAGTAACTAGTACAACTCTTGCTCTTGTCCAAAATTTAAATAACAAATCATTTTAGAGACACTGTTTTCCTAAATTTGTGGTAACTAAGCATGCAGAGGCACCTTAGCAATCGTAAAGAATACCCTTAGTTGTACTGAAGAGGAATGGAGGAGCTGAATGATTGAGCCTAGCCATTATTTAAAAGCACGTACAGATGAGACTGCTTAAAAAAATATATTTTTTTCATCAGTCACCAGTGTGGTGTCTCAGAATTGTCAGTTTGTGCTCCACAAACTACTTTGGTTTTGAAGTTGCACAAGGGTTCTTAAGGTCAGTCCTACAACTCATAAAGTAGGTAAATAGTGGTTTTTATTTCATGTGTATATTCTTTTGCAGTTGATTTGCACGCTGAATGCAAAGTGGAAAGTGGAGTGCATATTTGTTGACTGGATTCTACTGAGATAATGAACCTCTAGAAGAGAACCCAAACACTCTCCCCTTCCCTCCAAAAAGTGTTCATTTTCAGGGAGAAGAGCTTGTTGTATTTATCTTGAAATACATTTCTTTACTTGAAAAAAATGCATTGAGTTTTTTTTAATCTTTGATTGCTTCAAGTCTTGTTTTCTTACTTTCCTTCCTAATGGATAGTCTGAAAGAACATCAAGTGTGGCTAGAAGAATAAAGTAAAACAGTCTTTTTCTTCTTGTTTTGCAGTTGTAATCTAAGACAATCACATAAAACAGATGACTTTTTAGAATAAAACTCTCTTTAAAATGTAAATTTTGCACTAACAATGATAGTTTGAAAAATGTAAGCTTTCTTGAGTATCTCAGTATTTTTGTCGTATTGTTTCCCTGAATCTGTATGTGTGTATGTTTCCTTCTGAACTCATAACTGACAAGTGTCTGGTTCTACAATTGTCTCTTCTTCTATTGATCCTCCATTTGTCCTCTGTGTAGGTTGCTATGGTGTTGATGGAGAGAGTGACTCTATCATGAGTTCAGCTTCAGAAAATTCCACAGAGCCTTGGTTTTGTGATGCATGCAAATGTGGTGTCACACCTAGCTGTGAATTGTGTCCCAACCAGGATGGGATCTTCAAGGAGACTGATGCAGGCAGGTRAGACTGAATAAGTGATGTTTTGAATTTGATATCCTCTTACATTTAAAAATTGGATTTTTTCCTATACCTTGTGAAGACTCTGCTCAAGTCTATTGACTTTCAAGTAYGATGTAAGTGGGAGGAAAACTACAAGTTTTGTGGTTCTTTACTGGGTCAGTAATGCCAGGTAATAGGAAAAAGTAGCATAACAAAATTATATTGAAGGTGTGCTAAAGGTATTCAGACAGTCCTAATATATTATGAGTATTTTGAATTATAAAGATWGTATCATTGATTTTTGAGAATATTCTTTGCTTCTTTTTAGGATTGAATTCAGGTCTAATTTGAGAATAAGCAGATTAATTCTCGTGATGTCTTCAGTTCCTGTCACATTTGGAAAATAAATTAAGATGTAGATATTAATGATAACTAATTACCTATACAAAAGACAAAAACTGGATTATCAGTGATGTCTGATTTGTGCTTAATGTGAATGTAAAACCAGTAATGTTACTGGTTTTAGCTGCATGGTTTTGTTTGGTTCTTTTTTTTTTTTTTCCCTTTTTTCCTAAATAGACAGTGAAAATTAAGGTTTTTCCCCTACACCCTATGGTTGTATAAATTGCAGGTGTGTGGTAATAAGCAAAGCTTTCAGGTGCTGGGCTTGTAATAAGCTTTTAAAAAAAAAAGTTACACAAGTGAGTCAAGATTTGTAGTGAATAATTTTGACCCTTGGAGATAGCAGTGCTTTTTTAATACTTTTAAGGTTCAGATCTTTGTTTCTGRTCTGTTGTAGGTTCAAGAATGCATGTGCATCTTCCTTATAAAGCTTTTACACAGCTAAGCAACTTGTGCTTTTTCGGTTGTTTTCTGTTTTAATGATAATGCTTCTATATGCAAGAAAAATACTTTTAAAGAGTAAAAGTCAATTGTGTAACAAGAAATGTGAGACTTGATATCACCTGGCAAAATTTATTTCAAGCTTTTTATTCCTGTGTTCCACAAACAATTTAAGCCGTATATATATGACTTCCCCTTTATCCTAGTAGAAGCTATAGTCAACGTTTTAATAATTGCTTAAAATTCTTCTTTTAAAATGGTGGTATGCTTCTGATTAACCTGGAGGTATTTTCTTTGTTACGTTGGTTGTCTGTGCAGGAGCATATGCCTGCCTTGGTGACAGTGGGTGTTATCACAATAATTTAATATTGTTGTTGTATCTTTACTTGCTAGGTAATGTGATATTGCTGTCCTGGATAAGTTTATTCTCCCAGATGAAAAAAAAAAATACTAGAAAAAGTACTAGAAAAAAACAAATACTAATTGCAGTTTACTAATTCACATCACTAATATGTGAAAATTTCTGTGCTCTCTTTTTACTATTTGTTTATGAATTTGAATTCTCAAGGGTGGGGGCACTATAGACTAAGGGTAGGGTCTTGGGGCAGTGTCCATTATGTTTTCATTATATTCAGTAAACTGCAGTCCAGTTCAGTGCTTTTCTTGACATATTAGCAGGAGACTACTGAGTAACAGATTCCTTTAACTCACCGTCGCTCTTCATGCCTTTACGACCTTTTTAAAATAAATTCTTCATATGCATCAGTGCTAGAAATTACACAAACCAAACCTAGTCAGTTTCTCTTCATAACCAAACTGGAAGAATTTCTCTCTTTCTACATGAAAGGTGAATTATTAGAATAATGAGGTGCTTAATTTCTCAGCAGAAGCCTTTTCACATTAATCTCTCAGTTTCACAAGTATAAATGTGAATTTATGAAATTTTACTTCTCAAAATGSTATTATCCAAAAATACAAATTCTGTCATTGTTTCAGTATGGAGTTTTTCTTCTTTCCTAATCAACATCTGTCATCATTGCTCCAAGCTAAATGGATGGTAGAGTAACAAGGAAGATTATTCTTCTTTGATTACCCAATTTGTCTTAATTACAAGCTTCTAAAACATGTGCAGCTAAATAAATGAGCAGGAAAATATTTAGAACTGGTATTAAAAGCAGCTGAAGCTGCTTCAGCTGTGAACTTGACTGACTTGTGTATGTATTTTAATAAAGATTCAGGTCTGAGTTCGCATATAGGTGGTTAAAGAAATGAGGCACTTGTGTGCCAATCACACTGAAATGGCAGCTTAAATCTGTAATACTGCAGTACTTGGGTGACATGTACTGAAACATTTTGAGAAGGTCAGTATGAAGCAAGCAGCCAGCTGTTGGGTTTATCATAGATAAACTCCTACAGAGTGCAGCAGCATTAAATACACCAGTGGAGCATGAAAAAACTGTGCAAATTAAATGGAGAAAGCAGCTGCTTGTAGAAGATGTGTATCATTATAGTGAACTTTGGAGGGTACGTTTAGTAGGCTGTATTAAAACTTACTATCAAAAATCTCTAACCAGAGCCTTCGATTTTTTTAAGAATAATTGTGAAGATATGTAGCTTCTGTTTATAAAGATTTGTTCTATATTACACACCTTAAATTGAAGGAAGAGTATGGAAAAGAAGCCTTACAGAATTCAGATGGTTTTTATTTAAAAACAAGCAGTCTATTTATCTCAGGGTTACAGGTCTCATTCATTCTGTGTGTGGTATTTTGCTTTTAAAATTTTTATTAATTTCCTTTTGAAGACAAGTACAATATGCTCATGTTAATGAGGTATTTACTTTACTAAATCATAGTGTTTACCAAAATACATATTAAGCACATACATATGCTTTTTTTTATAGAGGAACATTTCATAAAAGTGTGGCAGTGATTTAGGCCGAGCTATTGCCACTCCCGGATACAGCGTGGAAGGGCAGAGGTGGTACCAGGTGCTCCATTGCTTCCCTGCAGGGAAATCTTGTGCCTCCCTTGGTTTTGTGGGGAGTCAGACAGAAGATGTAYTTTTCACATACTAACAAAAATAATATTTTTTTTTGCATGTAACATTGTATTAAGTTAGGGGGTTGTGCTGGAATGCTGGAGTGTTCATGCTGTAATAAAACCAGTGATGAGCTTTACTCCCTTTCTGAGTAGCAAGAAGTTTGGCAGAGCACTTGAGTATCTCAGCTTGTTCTCTGGCAGCTAGCAGGCTGTCATATTTGTACTACATTATTTAAAGACAAGGTTGTAACTCATCTTTAAATTTTCTTTACATCTTCCTATAGTTACAGTTCTGGGACCAAATAATTTTGTGGATGTGAAGAGCACTAGTAAAATCTGTGGAGGCAAAGCAATGCAGTTCTTGCATATAAATGTGTATTTGGGATATACATGATTCTCATTGTTTTAAGTTTATATGTTTTAAAGGGAATTTACTACCTAGCATCTCAAACCTGAGTGGTTTAACCATAGGATAAAAACTTGTTTTTAAATACACAAGTGAAAAGAGTCTTATCAGATATGACAAAATGGATCAGTCAGTGTTGTGGCTTGTTAGATTTACTGAGAAATTTCTTACAGAGTGAAGTGATTTAATGGCTTTTAAGTAGTTTCTTACTGTTATTGGGATTTTTCTGTTACCCAGTTAATGTCTTGGACTGTTTTGGGGGAAAATGGTAAGTAAATAGTCTGTCCACCAATTTTGTTTATTGAAGGATCATTGTTTTCTTTGTAAAGGCTGAAATATACATGTATTTTTGAGCTTGCTACTGAACCTTTTGTATTTTGCTTTTTTGGAATTTCTGTTTGGATATATGATTCATKAATTACATGAAACTTAATAAATCTGAGTGTGATAAACGGTTGTAGATTTGAGGACCATTGATGAGAAGTGTGCTGCTTTGGGAAACCAGGACTACATGGAGCTCCTGAATAGTATAACCATGAGCTTCAGTATTTCTCTCATCTGTAAGCAGCTAGTTAATAACAGTAGCTGTTCTAAGTGCACTTGAACCCAGGATGTTATTGCTGTGGTATAACTGAATTTTTTTAATTGACCTAAAAGGGAAAGAGGAAGGAGAAGAGATAGGCTGAACAGTGGTAGAAGATTGGAAAAAAGAGCGCAGCAGCATGCATGCATATGGATGCTAAAACCTTTAGCAGAGAAGCCTTCAGCTCTCAGCAGCAGTTCGTGAGAGCTCTGTCTTTCTCATGCTAAACTATGCAAAACATGATAAGGTTTCTGTAAACCGAGTCTGCTATCTTGCACCTGCAAATATAATTAGAATTGTTATGATTTTGACTAGGGAAATGAACGATGTGAGAATTAACCAATCACTCTGGTAGGTAGTTAGCTAGCGGTCCAATAACCTCTTGCYATTTAGGTAAACACTAAAGGAACTAAACACATAAAAACCCGTCCTTTGTTAATTAAATAATTCCATTCCATTCCATTCCATTCTCTTGACTGCATTCCTGTCTCTGAGTCTGTCTTGCTCTCCGGCCAGCAACAGCGACACATGCGGATTTGAGCAGGTGGTACCAGGTCTGTACTGAATCCCTGGTAGAAGAGATGAGGGAAGAAGTGTTTCTCACATCATCATGAGTCTTCTTGAATACAGGGAGTAGATTCTATTATTTGATTAGAAGAGAAGAGAGTTTTAGTCTTCACTAGTGATACATTTACTGTTAAACAATAATGACTGGGAAGATTGTAAAGTGCTGAATTAACACACTCTCTGAGGCTCAAACACAGGATATTTCAGCTCAGTTATGTCTGACATCCCTAGTTGTATTACATGTCATGTGGGACTTTCTAGGTTCAAAGTGTTAGCTACAGTCTCTGCAATTGAAAGGCCATTTTCTTGAATATTTTAAGATAACAGAAAAAGAGCAATCTTGACCCTCTGTCTATCACAGTTTTCTCCCACCTGGTGATTTAGCAAGGAGCAGCAAATACTTCCTGAATTTTGATAAAACAGTAAGATTATTTGGAGTAGTTTGTCTCAGTTAATTTGAGTCATGCATGCTGTGCAGAACAGATTTTGAGTTTGTCACTAACTGATGGTTTGTGACAATAAGCATTGGATCTTTTAGAAAGTGTTCATTACCTAAGAAGAAAAGGAAAATTTGTCTTCTGCTGCTAGGCTGTTTGGGTTGCTGAGAGTTTCAGGAGGTTAGGAAGATGCCTGTCAAAAGCAGACTTGAGGTTGAAGCCTTTACCATTGTGTAAATTACTATACACTATTTAATTACGGTACATTAAGGTCCAGATTCGTTTTCTGCCCCTCAGGGCTGAAGGTTACTCTCCAGTTTGTTCATGGCCAGTGAGGATGGGAACAACTAAGTAACAGTCTGTTCATCTGAGTTTCAGATAGGCCTTTCTATAATACTACTCAGATGTGTTTATTACTGAATGCAAGTCCTATCCGTTTGCTTAAAACTAGTTAGTTTTGCTGATACTAACAGGTGTAACTAACAGTGCAAAGTCTGACTGATGCTGTGTTTATGTAAGTGCTTCATAGCTATATGCTCAGAGCTCAGTGTTGCTGTAACTACCTGTATAATTTTGTTCCTCCCCTTCCTACCCTCTACCGCATCATGAAAGCGTCTGTCTGCCTTAGCTTTATAAGTAATATCAAAATCTTCATACACCTTTCATGTTCCTTGAAAAGTGTGTGGAGCCCTTGTAAGAGCCATCAGAACATAAAGGTGATGGTAGCCCAGCCCTTGATCCAGACAGGCAGAGCAATCCCAGTGGCTTTGAAAGGCCTTGCTCTATGGCTCAGTGTCTGAGCTCCTGAATTCCATATAAGCACTCTATCCCTGCTTTTAATGTACTTTCCTTCAAACGTTTCATCTAGCATCTGCAACATTTTACAAGGCACTTTGAAACCTGAAAATGGTGAGTATAATATAGGATCAAAATGTTGATAACAGTAACCTGATTTTGTCTGCTGTTTTAGGTGGGTCCACATTGTTTGTGCCCTCTATGTTCCAGGAGTGGCATTTGGAGATATTGACAAGTTGCGGCCAGTAACACTAACAGAAATGAATTATTCAAAGTACGGTGCAAAGGTAAGTTTAGAAGAGATGTAGTGCCATTGAGTAGCTGTATTTTATGTTTTTGCATGTAATGGAATAAAGTGCATCTTCCCAACTTAATTTTTCTTTTTTATAGCAATTTTGTAGTGAGGTTCAGGACTAAAAATGAGATAAAGTTTGTTAATGGCTGTTACACCATTGCTGTTCCCTTCATCTTTCTATCTGTTCACTAACCACTGTTCTCCATAATTTCTGTCACTGTTTTCCCCTAATTTCCCTGCTTTTTTACACAGGTGCTAATTTCTTTTGAAGTCAGTTAGTGGCAGGTTGACAGAATGTGAATGGAAAGTGAGGAGGATTTGTGAGATGAGAAATGGGAGGTTAAGTTGATTAAGAAACGGGCAGATGTACATTCAGTAAGAATTACTTTAGAGTTTATATGTAAGCTAGTATGCATACAAAAAGGCTGTTCCAAAGCAGTGTTTACAAAAATCCACAGCAACATAGGACCCTCAACTTGAGCTGAAAAATGGTTCTAAAGTTAAAATTGTTTTACATTTGAATGGTTTCAATCCAGATCAGAAGTAATCAGGAGCAAACCATACAGAAAACCACTGCAATGGACAGAGGACAGCGCTCATTAGTTGGCTAAATACTGTTTGTATGGCTAAGAGAGACGGTGTGGAGAAGCCATGTCTATCAGGCTAATATGAGGGAAGGTGGTTGGTTGTAAGTCTTCAGCTCTAAAGCTTCATTTCTGCCAAGTCACTTTTGTTTTCTTGAATGTCAATTTGTTAAGTTCAATTTTAAAAATGCATACAATATATAAAACAGATCAAAACACTTTGAATTGCCTATCTTCAACATACCTGTATCAGGAGCCTGGGCCTGCTGAGGCATTTAGCCTTGTTTAAAAATGTTTGTATAAAAAAAGGGTTGGGGCAAGCACACCAGACCCTGCAAACTGTTGTTGAAATGAATCTTGCTCTTTTTTTAATAACATGAGTGATGTGTAGGAGCCGGGCAAAGAATTTGGGCATCTTTTCTTGCTGTAGTAAGGTGAAAGTGAACTGTACAGGCGAAGAAGAGTCATTACTGTTGCAAAGCTGTAAATGCTGTTTTCTGCATCAAGTGTGGAAGTTACAGCTTATTTTGCTAAATTCCCTGCTGCAAAACCACCTTAGTATAATCGTGCTTTTCATTTCATTTCTTTTCTGTTGTGTGTTGCAGCTACCCAGCTAAAGGGTGCCCTTCTAGTGTTGCATATGTGATGTTTTGAGATTCTTCAGTCACTGAGTTTTCCTTACCATTCCTTTCTGTTGTTTAACTTTCTGCATGGAGATACTTTCTCTAGGTGATAGACAGCTTTCCTCTCAGCAAGTAGGAGGCTAGGAAATGCATGCCTGTATAATTTTAGATCATCTTTATGTTCTGGATAGCAGCACTGCTTAAGCAGTGCATGTTCCCATTTCCTGCTTATGTGCTCATCACTCTAGATTGCTGGCACAGAGATTTGGTTTGAAATTGTGGCGAAACAGACTGAGGAATTGATCTGGCTGAAAAATAAGTTCATTGTTTTTTTCTAGGTCATATTAGGGGATGTCAGTTTGTTGTTTTGCAAGTGACTGTGCCTAGAATGCCACAATTCCTTAATTAATAATCTGAAGCTATAATTCCTTAATTAAGTGAATCACAACCTTCTGTACTGATATTTATGATTTTTGAGTATTTGTTTCTGCATTGTCATGTGTTTACTCCTCAGTCATTGCTTATCAAAGGACGTGTACATCATTATCTATGGTTTTCAGTCATTCAGAGTACTGCTCTTTTATTGCTGTTTGTCCTCTGAACTTGTTGAACATTTACTGAGGATTGGTGGCTTTTTTTATACCATACTTACACAACTAATTGTGCTTGAATTGCTTGGATGGTTTTTAGTTGTTTTGCTGAAGGGGAATACAAAACATGGAGCTTCACATAAAAATTCATCCAACATGCTGTTTAGATTAATTAAGCACTTTACCATTGCTTGTTGAAAATGAAATTAATAGTGGGAGTTGAGAAAGCATGAAGCTTTAAGTAGTGTTGACTGTTGGGACAGTCAACACTACTGTACCACACAGGAGTAACCTACTGGTTTGGTTTTTATATATAGGACGTAAATTATCAAATATTAGGCAAAATGCACCTGAAATATTTATTGTTGCGTTTTCCGTTCTTCTTATGAAGGAGTGCAGTTTTTGTGAAGATCCTCGTTTTGCCAGAACTGGTGTATGCATTAGTTGTGATGCTGGGATGTGCAGAGCTTATTTCCATGTGACCTGCGCTCAGAAGGAAGGCCTCCTCTCAGAAGCAGCAGCAGAAGAGGTAGCTATGGAAAGGATAGAATAAAAGACCTCTATTGAAAGCTTATGAAGATGACCTGAAATGATGGCTTTTCTGTTCACAGACACTGAACTAAGTTTTTTTCAGTAGGTAACAAGGCCTAGGCTGAGTAAAGGAACTGTACAGGGAGAGCTCTTTTCCAAATTGGCCAACTCGGAGCACCTTTTGAAACTGACTGGAAAAAAGGATAGAGAAAGTTAGCACAGAAGCTGGCTTAATGGACTATCAGTCAATACAGACATGAATTCTAACTCTATTTCCTGAACTTCACATAGGGTGGCATACTTACCTAGCTGTTTGTGTAGTATAGTCATCTCTCTTTAATACCAAATAGGAGACTTGAGAAATTAACTACATTTCTGATGCCACTTTTTCATGCATGTTTTCCAGTATTTTCTTCAAATTGTGGTACATATATATGACTTTCCTTGTAGTAACATTAATCTTTGGAATCAGAATGAAAAGCAAGTATTTATAACCTCCTGATAACTTCTTAATATCTTTCCTAACAGTTTTTTCTCTGTAATATGGTCTAAAGCAATTTAGATTTGAAGTTCCTACTTACCAATTCATTTTTATGGTATAAGTACTTTTAGCTTGTCCAGTTTCATCCTGATAGGTATCATTTGGATTAAGCCTGTCTTGTTCATAGCTTCACAATTTAACTGTTTGCCTTAGGAAGTAGCACAGGTAACACAAGAACAAGCATTACTTTCGCTGTTGATCTTGACACTTTTGTTTCTGAAAACAGTGGACCACTAAGAGATTCATGAAGGAATCACAAAATACTTCCTTCTGTTGGACCAATAAATAGGAAGATGGCACATTGCCTCGTTGTTGTCCTTAATAGATCATGTGTAAGGTTGAGTCTTCAAATGCTCTATGTGGATTCCCTCTGGACGTATATATCTTCTTGCCTTTCCACCTTAAAATTTTATTACAAGTGTTCTGTAATCAAATTTTTAATCAAGGTCTCACACAATCTCATTTTAGGGCGCTGCTAATTTTTGAAGTAAGCTGTCGCATAGTGTGAAAATCTAAATTAAAATGTGCTTGTAAGGAAAGTCTGAGTAAATTTTATTGGTCTGTGTTTTATAAAGGAGTAAAGGAAAATTTGATGGGCAGATAATTTATTAATATTTGTATTACTTTATGAAGGAAGACTGCTTTAAGTTTTTCTTAGTCTGTAGATTTATGATGTTGTTTGTACACTTTTGAAAGTACAAAGGCAATGAATGTGTTTCTTAAAGCATGTCTCCTCATGGCTCAGATATTTGTAGTCTGCTTGCAAGGTTTGCAGGTGCTAAAAGTTGCTATAAACCTAGCTATGATAATGTGCAGATACAATGGAATGAAAAATGGAAAAAAAAAGAGATCATTTGAGAGATGATAAATCACATGAGGGTATAGCTTCCAAAACAGTTGGAAAAACATTAGAGAAACCAAATATATTGCCTTCGATAGCATTCAGAATTATTAAGTACTTGTAGGATTTAATTTAAAAGTCACAGTGAATCAACAACAAATTAATACATGTTATATGTTAAAGGGATTTTTAGTTAGGAATTTGTTTTGCTGGGATTTTTTTCCTGGGAATGCAAATATAGTGCAGAGATTGACTAGTAGAGAGTTAAATAGTTAATGCATTTAAAAACATTTGGGATCATGCAATGAAAACAGTGGAAAAACACCTAAAATTGTAAATTCCATCAACATGACAAAATTGATTTAGAAACATAATTTTTAGTTGTTTTTAAAAACACGTCCATTCGAACATGTGAACTGATTGCCAGAATGTTTGTGCTGTTCAGAGCCCTTTGGCCTTACTTTATGTCTTACTTTATTTTCGTTCCTTCCCCTTTGTTTTTTCTGAAACAGGATATAGCTGACCCTTTTTTTGCTTATTGTAAACAGCATGCGGACAGGTTAGACAGAAAATGGAAGCGGAAGAACTACTTGGCTTTACAATCTTACTGTAAAATGTCCTTGCAGGAAAGAGAAAAGCAGCTTTCGCCAGAAGCTCAGGTATTGTATTTGTGACACAAATGCCTCTGTATTAATCATCCATGTTGAACAAGGCAGAAATTAAGAGAACATAGAAATGTAATTATGGTAGGAAATTAAATGGGTAATATGTTGATAGTGCATGGTCATTTAACAGTGCAGTGAACTACTTGTAGGGTTTGGTCTCTAAGAACAATTCTCTCTCTCTCTCTATATATATCTGATATAGTTATATCTCACATATATATATTTCAATAAATACAAATATTAATATCTATGCTTGTTTGAATTGAAAAATATTACTTAGGTTTTGAGACAAAAAATTGGTAATTGCTTTTTCGTTGTAATCCATTGATTTTCTTTAACATTTTCTTCAAGATTCTGAAGAAAAAAAAGACAGCCAAACAAAAAATTAGACATTTTTCCGTTTCTATCTAAATTTCCATTTTTGTAGGTCTAAGTGGAATTCTTTGTGCCAGGTGTTTTCATAGTAAAGATTTCCCAGGAAAAAAAATAATGTATGCAAAGAAGAGTGTCTGTGCTACAGCATGGGAGTTGTCTGAAAGCCTTAGGCAAGTCTATATCTCTGTCTAGTGGCAGACYCATTTAAAACTGTTAGTTACTGCGTAAGCTCAACTGATAAATGTCCTGTTGATGCAAAGGTTTCAATCCCTCTGAGGGAATCTGCATACTGTCATATGCTTCAATGTGTGTCCTTTAGGTTTTTTTTTCTGATTCCGAGGAATTTCTAGCATAGTTTGCTTCACTGCTTAGACTGAACTGCATTCCATGGAAAAATCACACCTGCGCAGAAAAGCAGCTTGTTACCTGAACAAAACCTGCCTAATTTATTTGTAGCAAGTAGCAGATGCTGTAAATAGTGGAAATCATTTATGGGAGAGGAGTATCTGGTTTTTTTCTGAAGTGAGAATTGTAGTGTAACAATAAGAAATATAGTTTCATATTGTCAAACTTCTTATTTTAAAAAATCTTACCTTTCTAGTTYTTCAGAGATCTTTGAATAGGAGAAGAGAATATTAATTTAAACTGACCTGTGCTGTTGAGAATGAGCATGAGCAAACTTGCACTGTAGAAGAATTTTGAGTGCAATATTTCTGTGGGGTATTGAGCTTCATGTAGCTTGATTTAAAACTGAATTCATACTTCTTGCTGAATATACTCACCTCTGAGTTATATGAAATGCACCTATGTAGTGGAGATATTACAATAATATGAGTACTACAAAATAATGATAAGTGCTGGTTATGCAGTATCAGTTTGGATCCAACAGGGCTTATTAGCTCTATTGTCAGGCATGTGTTATGCAGTGGCAATAATGCTGATAAGTTCCCAGCATTGCCCTTTCTCCCTCCTCTTTTCCCCAAATCAAGACCTTGCAATTTTTTAATCTAAATTATTTGGATTAAATTTTTGGAAACTGAAAGAATGACTGCTGAAAACTGCAGGTGGAGTTACTTGACATGTTGTTATAGGCACCTTGATATAGGTATGATAACTTGCATGCATTTTGTACAACCACGTGTTTTCACTGTTGGGGGCTTTGGTATTGAACAGTGGTGGCTGTAGGTGGACCTGTTGCCTGCTGCTATGGGTCCAAGGAAAAAGCCACTGAGGTCAGAGCTGACCTGTAAGCCACGTTTGCTGTGTTTCTTAGTCACTAATGGTCGAGATCTAGTAAGGTAACGTGTTAAACTGTCTGCAGTACTACCTTCAGTGATTCTGTTTGAAATCAGAGATGTTCCTTAACCACAGTRTGTATGTATGTGCACACTTTTTGCTTTTGTCTCAGGAGTATCTCACACCATATGGTGGGGCAGTCACATTAGTTTAGTTTCTTCTTTGTGCAGGCAAGTAAACAGCTTCTAACTGATAGTCAGCTGGAATTTTGCCTCTGAAGGTTTGTATGTTGATGTCATTTTCTGCCAGAATTGCCACTTCATAGAGTTCCCTCAAGACAGTGTTTTCCAACTGTCAGTAATAGCTCGATCTTCTGGGGTAGATCTCCCAGATGGTCACAAATATACAGATGTCATCAACAATATATATTGTGAGCTTCTCTTGTCTGCTTCACTTCTGTTTGGATTGTGTTTTTGACAAATTATAATCAGCAAGTTTAACATTTATAAAGAGAAGTGGCATTGTGAAAGGAGTTCTTACAAAAGTATGTCAAATATGGTAAAAATGCTCTTCATCAACTTCTTTTGCTCACATGGATACCGATTTAAAGTATAGCTCAATGCATATGTGGTAGGTCAACCAAAGCTTTTACCAGTAGTGAGTTTTCACAGTCCCGTCAAATTATCATTATCAGAAGGGGTTGTCTCAAAGCCAGCAATCATCTGTTGCTTTCACCAATAGGGAAATCTCATCAAGAAATGTGTACATAACTCCAAAACCTAGTGAAAGGATAATGTCGTTTGTGTKTGTGCTTTGAAGTAAAATGGAATGTCTGTAGCAACATCTTGTTTCTTGAGTTGTGGAGTTCTGGAGTGAAGATGACATTGATTGAATTGTGCAGCTTTTAAACTGAAAATAAAATGCGGATGTGTTCCAAATTATAACTCAAATCTAATTTTGAATTGTTCCTTGATGTTTTTAATTTGTGGAATTCTTCCTTGCAGGCTCGCATCAATGCCAGGCTCCAGCAGTACCGTGCCAAGGCGGAGCTGGCCCGCACCACCAGGCCACAGGCGTGGGTTCCCAGGGAGAAGCTGCCCCGGCCGCTCACGAGCAGCGCCTCGGCCATACGTAAGCTTATGCGCAAAGCCGAACTGATGGGGATCAGCACAGACATTTTTCCAGTGGATACTTCAGATACGAGTTCCAGCGTTGATGGAAGAAGAAAACATAAACAGCCAGCTCTCACTGCTGACTTTGTGAATTATTACCTTGGTAAGGGTGAAAATGGCTTATTTTTCTCAGTGGAGAGGTACCACTTTGCTGCATTGTGCTATGCTATTTAATTGGCTTTTTTATTTTAGTTGTATTTAATGGCTTATAGTAGATAAATGTGGATTATGACTTCATTTTAGGTCAGCTATATTATTGCTTGGGGTCTCTGTTTACACAAAGGGTTTTTTTTAAAGACACTTCAAAAAAGAATAAAATCTTTTAAATATAAACCGGAGACTAAACTGTCTTTAAGAAGGGAGTAGGTAACTTTTGGTATAATATTTTTTTCCTTAATTCTCCTCCATTTCTATGTGGAATAGCATGACTTTTTGACTGTTTGCTAGATCCTGATCAAAGTTCGTCATTTGCACTACAATATTTATGCAGCAAAATATAAATGTTATGACTGTTCATTCTACTCGGTCTGTGTAATAAACCTATAGGCCACAGTTTGGTGTCTTTGTAGTGTTACAGTTCTTTACTTTCAATTTCTTCACTTTTTTTAGTGCATAAAACTTGAGAATGTGTATTCAAGAATAGGAAATAATGCGATTTTCTTTTAAATAGAGAGAAATATGCGCATGATTCAAATCCAGGAGAATATGGCTGAACAGAAGAATATCAAGGATAARTTAGAAAATGAGCAAGAAAAGCTTCATGTGGAGTATAATAAGGTAAAGAAAATGGGGTGATAAACCATTGTACCATTTTAGTATTGCTGCTGTTAACTTTGATAGAATTTTTCTTTCCATGGAAAAGGATTAGGATGMAAATGAAAGATGCAAACTATTGATCTCTTAAAAGTAATATTTAAAAACATATTTCTTCTTTTAAAAACACTCAGTAGTCTGTCTTCTTCCATACAASTAGTATCAATTTCTAAAATGTGATGCATTGGCTGGACACAAGTTCTTTAACTGACCCCACTGAGAGCTCCAGTAGCAAGTTGCACATGGACCTGTTTGAACCTACATGATTCTCTGCTTGGAGCCCTACTTGATAATTGGCAATCTAGAATACTCAGAGTGTTACTTATTTATTTATGTCAACTACAACTCCAGTTGGGCTTAGATGTAATGACTTGACTAGTTTTTCAGACAGAAATTATCAGTTTTCACACTTCCATAGTGTCCTCTGCATGCTTTTTAGGGTATAACAAATTTGATGCCCATAAATTACGGCRTTGCTCYCCCAAAATGTTGCTAATGTAATTTTTTATTAACTCATTATTATGATTTAAAAAGAACTTYGTGCATTTTTATCAAATGAATATTTATTTTAATAATTAAATATTTTAAAACATAGATGTACTGTACCTTTTGTGACAGATGACATGCTGCAATTCTTGCTGAATTCAACAGCCTGTTAAGTGYTGGTTAATGATGACAAAAAATGGTGTTGCTAATAATTCCTAAACTGTTTGGTGTGTATTTTAAGTGAGAACGTATGGAAAATGTAGCAGTAGATCCTTGTGAACTACCCAAAGATGATAAAGGGAAAGGAAGTTGTGCCTGGGGCTTTTAACCAAATCAATAGTTACCTCCCAAAATACACAACCTAACAGTTACTGCCAGAAGAAGAAAAACCCCTTTTTTTTGCTTGCGTCCTTTAATTTTAAATTTTGCCTTTCTGTGAGTGAGAGAAAAAAAGAGACTTTTAATTCATTTATATGTTTGCTTGTTATAATCTTGCTGCCTAAGTAGTATGRACAACACATGCAATATATTGCTCTATTTTAGTTTTGCTTTCCATTTGACTTTATGAAACCTTATTTCCATGCTGAAATGCTTCAGGTCTTTACAAAACAAGTAGCTGCTCTGGTTTTTGTCTTAGTTCTGTTAAATTACTGAATGGTTGTACTGRTCTCAGCTATATTGGTATCAGTTTCATTGTTTTTCTATTCCCACAATAAATTAATGCACCCTTGATAAGTAAGAGGTTGAGTAAATTTTATTGAATAACTCTTAATGGATTTTCATTCYTGTTGCTTTTTTTTTTATTTTTAACCTTTCAGCTGTGTGAGTCCTTGGAAGAGCTACAAAATATGAATGGAAAACTGCGAAATGAAGGGCAAGGCATTTGGGCTCTGCTGGGTAGAATCATTGGACAGGTTGGTTGGTTCTTTGCCTCCCCTTCGCAGAAAAAACCAGCAGAACAGGTTTTCCAAGAATAGGCCTTTTTGTTTCTGTCTGCCACTTCTATGGGCGAATAAATTTATTTGATTTGATCAGACCCAGGCTTTACTCGGGGGGTAATGCTTCCTGATTGAAGTACCTAGACTTCTGCCAACCACCTACTGGGAATGTGTAGCTTAGTTTTGTTGTTACAATAGTGTTCTTGTTTGCAAAATTCTTTCATTTGGTATAAGTGATTGACCTGTCATTTGTGATGAATCTTAGCATGAAGGATGAGTTAGTCCTACTGTTTTTGACTCCAGTTGTCTTTAGTTACCGTAGGCTTCAAATGATAAGTTAACTCTTTATGGCTTTGATAAGATATAAATCCTTTTAAATTCAGTATGTACATAATGGTGTGTAACTAGACAGAGGAGAATATTTTGATCGAATGAATATAAATATCTACAGAAGATTTGGGTTACTTCCTGTTGCCAGCAATTATCTTTGTTCCCATTGATATGGGAAAAAAGAGCAGTGCACATTTTTGCAGTGTTTTCATATTTGTTTTATGTCAGAGGTGTTAAATGTCCATGAACATTTTGGATGTGAGAGGGAGATTGCAATAATTTCCAGTAATGATTTAAGATTGAAGGAACTGTTCATTGTGAAAATGCAGAAATACAATTATTCACAATTTTGGCATGCCCTTTGTTACTGCTGAGTTTGTGCTGCTGTTCAGAAAATGAACCTTACACTTTCTTTATGCAGTAATAGCTCCTAAGGTATGCAACCTTTTACTAGTTCTATTTGTCTGCCTACCTCTCCTTCTTGCAAAGAAGAATTCGTGCATAACATATCTTTTAAACCAAGATTATTTTTCCTTCCTTTGAGTAAGTATTCACAGRGATATTTCCTGATGCAAATGTTAGGAAATTTGAAAAAAAAAAGAAAGAAAAGCTGAGTAGAATTCATTTACACAGCTTGCATGACATTTTTTTTCCAGTTGGTTGAACAGATGCAGACCCATGGGGCTGCTGAGAAATGACTTTGATAGATGGTTGCTGTCTGAGAAGCCAGCATACTGCAGATAGTAGAAACCCAACGAGAGTCTCGTCTGCTTTGTGAAGGGCTTGGTCCAATAAGATAATTTTTCTAATTAACCTGTCGAGCACCAGTGTAGCCGCGATGCCGGGGAAAATAAACTGCCTCAGTGTTCTGTCACTTTCATGAATTTGCCGTTGCTTGTTTCAGCTTCCTAGAGAAATGCATCCTTGTCCATCCCTATATTGGAAGCTTGAAGAAAGATTCTAAAAGCCAGTCTTTCCATGTGTTTCTTATTGAATTGAAAAAATGTCTCYAAGATTACTTTATATTACAGAATCTTATTGGGATAAATGTGTAATCTGTAAAATAGCTAGCTAAGCAATTTCCAACTCATTATTATGTGTCTTGTTCTTCATGCATTGAGATTAGAGGAATATTCTTTAAAAGTGTCGAGACTCATGTTTACTGCATTTGTTCAAATCCAATAGAAATTGAACATACCAGCAATTTTACGGGCTCCAAAGGAAAGGAAACCAAGTAAAAAGGAAGGAGGAACACAAAAGGCATCTGCACTTCCAGCAGTACTTTATAGGCAAGTAATTAAACTTTAACAGAATAGATACAGTATCCAGCAAGTTATAGTTTCAGAAAAGTGCTCTGAGGAAATTGTTTGCTTCAGTGTTTAATTATCAAAATGCTTTACAGTTTTGTATACGTTTCACTTAGTTTTGAAGGCTAAGTTGAATAGTGGTCAATTCTTCACCCTACCACACATGAGTAAAGCTTGGGTGTTTTTGCTAATTTGACAGCAGTGCTTTAAGGACAAAGCTGACTCCTTTCATCTGAAGTTTTTTTGATGTCAAAACTAACTGGTCACTTTGTTCTTTGAATGCAGTCATTTGAGTGCATGATTTTGAGAACAGTGATGATGCTGTTCAATCACGATTCCTGGATGCACAAAACACTAGTCATATAAGAATTCTCACTTTTTTGCTCATGCTAAATTTCCCTACTTCTATTTTTATTAATTCCCAAGGTTATGAAATGTATTCACTTACTCTGTCATAGTTCCCTCTTCTGTAAGCTGTGAAGCTACTGACAGGGTTTTTATTCAGTCTAATAGTGGGACATGAACTAGGATCCCAGACTGYGACTGCAAAACATGTCATCTAGGATCTTCTTTTCTCACCGCAGCTGAGAAGTGATGTGGTCTATTGTTTATCTAGAGAGCAGCAGCYAGGCATCCAGCCACAGCAAGTAGTGTCTTGCCCAGCTAGCATGCTAACTGAAGAGGATGATTTACATAAGCAAAAGTTAATTTTAGTGCTGCAAGAGGTAGAAATCTTGAAAACGTGGCAGTGATCTGAGGATTTGGCAATTTACATGTACACAGATAATTGGAGTCATGCTTCACTAGTTTTGTTTCATTCAGATGCACTCAGTTCCTCCCATGTTATAATGCAATCATGTTATAGTGAACACCTATCTTTTCAAAATAACTAAGATTTCAATTCCACTAAAATAATAATAAAAAGGAAGTATAATTTCTAAAGAGTTACATTGCCCAGTGTAACAGCAGCACAGACCTATTTTAGAGTGGTTAATAAGTGTATGATTGATTGTTAAGATTGATACTAGCAGTATAATTTTCTGTTTAAGTATTTGTTGTATTTTTTTTCCACTTGCTACTGGTACATTTTGTTGAAGTGTTGAGTGATTACCAACTTGTTAGAAGTCCTCAAAAATTTAAATTGAAAGCCATTTTTTGCCAACTCTTATTAGGATCCTTTTATGCTTTTATTGTACTTAGATAGAAGCTCCTTAAAAAAAACCCTTCCAAAATTACTCCACAATTACTTCAAAAAGTAATTTTGCACGTAGATGACACATTCAAATTGAAGTTGCCACATGTTTGTATTGAAAGTGGGGAGTGTGCTGGGGTGTATTGTTTTTTCTTTATGAATATGTAATTATAATGCTTTTCTGCTACGTACATGGAAAGTTGTGGAATTTGCAAGAAGAACCATGATCAACACTTGCTGCTGCTGTGTGACACTTGTAAGCTGCATTATCATCTTGGTTGCCTGGATCCACCTCTTACAAGGATGCCGAGGAAGACCAAGAACAGTTACTGGTAAGAGCGCAGTTGACGTGTTGTCTTGTGCTGTCTCTGTACTAGAAGTAGGATGTAAATATGAATAGACTTACAAATTCTGAGTGGATTGGACATTGCTTTAATGCAGTTTGAACAGAATTATTTTATTTTCAGGTTATTAGCAGTGATGTTTCAAGGTTTAAAAAAAAAAAAGCAGTTGTAAAGATTTTCTCATTATTGGCCACTATGTAAAAATAGGTTATAGTTGTAATTTTCTTGGGTTTTGAGTTCATTTGTGATTGTTATTGCTGCAATATAATAGTGGTAGGAAATTATAGGCTAATATTGCCTGGAAATGAAAGACTTGGTTTTCTATTTATGTTAGGACTCAGATAAGCAACTCTCTGTCTGGATCTTCAGGCAAATACTTGTAGTATTTTTAAATAAACTTATAAGTAATAGATCTGTTTATTGCAAAATGGGAAGTGTTGGGTTGCTCTCTTATGACTCAAATGTACAATGGCAGAAGTATGTTCATAGCTGTACTTAYTGCAGTTACATTTCCATGAATTAAAGTTCTTTCGTGCCCACGGAGCAGAACAAAAGCTAAGTGGTACAATGGAGAAATGATAAGGTGGCAAAGATGCTGATTTCCAAACGGTCATAAAATTATCTTGCTCTGCTCTGTAGTGTTAGCAGCCTTCACGTTTAAACTGCTCTGAAATGTGTTAGAACAAACTCAGAAACAGTTTGTAGCTGGCAAGAAGTTAGTGTACAGCATCCCGAGGAGTCATTCATGTCATCCTTGTCTGAATGTTAAGGTACCAACTCAGAATAGTATAAGGATGGCTTCTAAAAATACAGTAAAACTATTTTAATAGAAAAAGATTAGTTTCTGTTTTTCTTCATAGATCTCTAAATTTTTTTTCTTAAAGAACTTGCATAAAACATTTACTTCAGCCATCTCTTTGGTTAGTTTTGAAGACTGCGTGCAGAACAAGATGGCCAGTACATAAAATGGGAGGCCTCTCTTTTTGTATCTTAATGTGACAAAACCTGGATTTACCTCAGTAAATTTGCTTAGTAAATTAATAGAGATTTTATTTAAAAGATGAAAATCTCAAAAAGGTTTTCACCATCACTAATACTTCCCATAACCTAATTTTCCTTTAATTATTTAATGTAATGTGTGATGTGAGACTTTAGATGTCTTTCGTCAAATTTGCCAAGTAGTTATTTTACATGGAAGCTTTCCTTTTTTTTTTTTTTTAATTTTTAGATAGCTTCTTCATTTGCACAGGGGGTTTGATTTTTGTTCTGCTTTTTAACAAAGTTGAAAAGGCTCACTAAAAGCTATCAGTCCAAAAGATGTAAGACTATAATTCTCAGTAGGTGTTAAAGGCAGGATAGGTCAGGTTAGGTAGTAAAGCTCTTTCATTTCAAAGCTATAACTTGTCTTTGTTGTGAATTTCATGCTTCAGTGATATCTCAGATCACAAACTTGGCTTTTACTTCTAATTAGCTCAGGCATATTCTGGAGTGTGAGATGATAGCAGACAAATTGAGCTGCATTGATTGCATTCTTTTCATCATTGAACATTCCTTTATGTATTCTTTTCAGGATCAGTAGAGAGCATACAGAACAGACCCTTAATCCAAGTTCGAGTTCAGCAGGTTTTTCCTCCCCTGCTGTTTTGAACACAATTTTTACCTTTTGATTAAGATGTGAAGAAAAGTGCATTTTTTTAGATGGGGGCCATGTACTTTTCAGGTATTTGTATAGGATATAATAGGAACTTGGCAAAAAAATAAAAGAAAATTGGTATAGTGGGAAATTCCTTGAAACACTAGGCAGGTTGAAAGACTTTAGTTGAGACTGGTTAAGAACTCTGAGTTTAGTTCTCTTTTAAAATAGTAATCAAGAAACAATTAAAAATGATTGTTTGGGTTTTTTTTCTGTTCTCTTATCATTGCTAATAATTTACTCAGAACAGCTAACTTGAGCCCTTGCAAAAGTTTTGATGGTTACAGTAATGTACTTCACCAGTGTATGTTTATTTAAACAATGAATACTTTAACATGAGTTTATTCCATAAACTTCTTGCTTTTTATTGTGTTTGAGGATGTCAGGTGATTCAGGTTATGTGTGTGATGCTGCATAGACTAATTTGTAGTTATACTTTTTGTCCATTTCATGCTTAGCATTTAATAGTTTAAAATACAGTATACCAAAAAGGGTTTTGAAATTGTTAAATTAAATCCAGTATTATATGTTAATAGTAAGAGAAAATAATTAAATAYATTGTGTATTTAAAAGCTAAATTGTTAAAGAAAGAACAAATTATATTTCGTTATCTCAGTGTTTCTAAAATTTAAGATGAGTTAACAGTTTTAGTCTTAGCGAAATCATTGTAAGAATTTAGACCTGGTGAGCACCAGTGTTTCACAGCTTACTAGTTTAACTGGTTTAAAACACTTAACACTAAGAAGTTTCCTTGTTTGGAGGCCTGACAGTTTTCTTCAAGGTAACAGTTATAACATCTTACACATCAGTTTGTACCATAGTAAGTTCATAGCCTGTTCTCATTTCAAATGGATTTGAGATGAAGAGCATAGGAACTATTTTATGTAATAATATATTAAAGAATTAATTTATGCCTGTTTTGATGCTGTGCTTTCAAAGCAGAATCATAGAATATCCTGAGTTCAAAGAATTGAGTCCAACTCCTAGATCAGGAGTTTTAACCATACACCGAAATGCTGTGGTTTACTTTCATTTAAAAATTTGAAATTTTCAGTTTCTTAGAAATCCTATTGATTAAACAATTGAATATTATTTTGATTCACATGTTATCATAATACTAAGTCTTAMCATTCTTGCTGACAACTTGTGTGCTTTTATGCACCTGGCCATTCTGGATGGACTGGGAACTGTGTATTTTCCTGGTGGAGAATGATCTTAACTGATACTAAGGCGATGCACAAGTGTTGGCAGACAATATAATGAATCTAATTATAATGTATTGACATTTTCTTTAAAAAAATACTTGGCAGCTACTAACAAGGATTAGCTCTTTCTACTGAATGAGATTGCTGAAAAACAGTAATAGCTTCTGTTAGCATATGAAATACTGGGGACTGAGATGGACAAAACAAGGACTAATGGTTGTATTAAGCTTGGTTGTTATTATTTTTGTTCTAGAAGGCCAAGTTATTTTAGTGGTGGCTGCTGTGGGGAGCACTGGCCACAGGACAGAATGAGCTGCAGAGTTCCTGACCAGTAGTCCCATGAACACTCATGCAGTATCTGGACATTCATTCCTATTCCTGGCCTCATTCATTCAGTACTGATCCAGCACCTCTTCAAATGTTTTTTTTCATCCTGGGTCACTGGATAATGATATAAGATTATTAATTTACATGAACATGAGTAGAATATGGCRTACACATTTTTATGTATTTGTAACTTGTCCTAATTGAAGGATGTTTGGGTCATTGCAAATGGCTTTTKTTTTTGTAAAGCTGTGTAACTTCATGCTCTGTAAGGTGCTCTTTGAAGCTTTTTGACAACTATATTTGGTTCATATATACTGTCTTATCTCCAGAATAAAAGCAGCCCTGTTTGTTTTCCACCTCCAGTATGTCATTTACATGTGTAATTTATAGAGCGTAAGTGTCATCTTAAAGCTGTGGTCCATGTTTCTCGAGTTCAAAGTGGCTTAATTCTTTGTAAACATTGCGAGAGGTGGTTTGTCAGAGAGTATATCCATGAGACTTGTGTCTTCCTTATTGAAAACAAGCTCCACTCTAAGTAACTGTACAGTTTTCCTTTTTAAACACCGAGGACAGAACTGTTTTCTGGAAGCACTGTAGTGGTATTTGTTAAGCAATGTAAATTCACTCTTTCCCAACTCACTACTACTGAGTTGATAAGATGTTTGTGAGGTGGGAAGTTATCTCTGATTCTTGTACCAAGTTAGATTGAAAACACAACAAAATCACACAATTTCTTTTTTCTTCTGTAGGTTGTTAGTGCTTGATCAAAGACTTTCTGTATGATTAAGAGATTTCAAATCAGTACTGAGATTTCTTGATGGAACAAACACTTCCAGTAATTTTAGCAGTAGGCACATTTTAGAAGTAGGCATATTATTGCCTGCTGCTGATTTTCTCTGTGGGTCTAGATTAGGCAAGTCCMGACTAAAAGCAAAACAAAACCTGTGCACTGTGAAAGTTGATTCTTTGGCACCATTTCTTCTGTAATTTTGTTTGTGCTGCATAGCAATGCTTGCTAAGATTGTTTCAGTAGTTCTAAAGGTGACCTGCTGTGGTAGGTTCTCTGTTCACTGCTTGTCCTTGAAGAGCTGAAATTAAGTGAGCATGACTGTGGCATAGCCAAATAGAAGTCATATGGCTGTTTTCTATGACTATATTGGGATTAAACAGCAGAATGGGAAGAGTACTTTAAATTCAAGAACCATGTTGAAATAAACTATCAGAAGAGCTGAAAGGAGATTGTTTCCAAGTTAGAGGAGTGTGTGTCTGTAACAGCTTTTCTGTGGCTCTAAGGGAGCTAACAGCCAAACTGCTTTGTAGTTGAAAATTGTCTGTTTTGTAATAGGGGTGATGGGACATGGTTGACTATGACAGTAGAGCCTATTCCAGTAAATCAAGMGGTTGCTTGTAAATTTATGTTATAACTCCTTTCCCCCTTTACCTTTGGTATATTTGTGAAGTTTTGTTCTGTGATTCACACAACGCCCTCACCCCCATCATAGTATGATTTTGCTTTTCTTTTCTAGATCTGCATTTTTTGTTATTTTGATTGCTCTCACACTTGCACAACCTGTTTCAGAGCAAGCTTGTTCATAAAAACAGAATTTAAGGAACTTGCGTGCACTACCTTGTCTTTTAGTTGAGATGTTTCATGTCTTCCTCAGTAACATCAAAGTTAAAATGCTTCACTTATATATATTTAAATAGGATAATAGTGAAAATTCGGGACTTTACTGATCTGCACAGGTATTTTCTGTGGAACTGTCTGAACACAGGTAGCAGAAAAATGGTATCTTTCCCTTGTAATAACACAGAGATAAAGAACCGGAATGATTTAAATCATACATGCAGGGTGGTAGAGCCAAGAAACTAGGTTCCCAACTCCAAATATTGTAAAACCCTACAACTATTGGTTTSTCTTATAAAAGCTTTGTTTTTAGTGCAGCTCCTTAGTTATGGAAGCTTTTTTTTTAACTGTATATATGCACATATTTTTGCCATAATAATGGGGAAAATAAACACTTTGTTAGAACTACTCATCATAGAATTTTTGAACATTTTCACAGGTATTGTTTACATCTGCATAGCAGATCGTAGTAATTACTTTCAATTGTGCTTTCCAGTGCATAAATTAATGACATGACTGATGCTGCAGTGTTATGGAAGGCCATGCTCTCTGATGCTTACCAAATAGAAATTCACCTTAAAGCTTTGGGTTGGACAGCTTGAAGACAATGCATCCTATAAAAATAAAGAACTCAAAGTAACTTTTAGCTAAGCAGACATGCAAGATTTTGAGGAAATATTGTTACTTAAAGCTTCTCTCTGCTTCATCATTGGAGTGCCTTTCTCCATAAAATCTTAAAATAGTAGTAGTTTGGTCTGTGCGCCTTTATTTACTTAAGTGCTTGTGAATACATAGTTGTGTGTATATACACAAATTTATGTAAACATATAGCTGTAAAAAGTAGCATTGTGAAAGCTATTGTACCTTATATTTTTCTGTATTCTAGTGTCTWAAGGCCTAGAGGTGTTAACAAGTACTGTGTGTGTGGCAAACCGAGGCTTGTAAAGAGGAGTGTGCTCATTTTAACAAGCACAGGGAACAAAACTCCAAACAAGCTACTGCCTTTTCCCCTGCCCCTTCTGATAATGGAGGAACAATAGGGAGAGATTTACTACAATCACAATAACCACAGCAGTATTAATAGCAAAAGATACACAAGAGAGTGTTTTACCCACAAAAGGGTATTCACCTCTGGGAGCAAACAAAACTGTTTCCCAAAAACGGTGCTGCCAGTGTGATCTCTGGACAAATTTAAGCTGAGGAGAGCCCTTGCAGCTTAACGTTCCCTTGCCCCAGTGTGAAGCAGCACACTGCGCTTGGCTGTGTTTGACAGTGTTTGCCCTGCTCAACTCAGTCCTGTGTGGCTGGCACTGGCGCCACACCACCAGCTCTGGATGGGGTTTTGGACTCAGGTGGGGGTTCGGAATGGAAAGGGGACCAGCAGTGGTGGAGAGGGGGCTGGGGCCGACTGATCCCAGCACCTTCTCTCTGGAGAGATCCAAGCAAGATGGCAAATTTTTAGTTTCTGGTGCTTGGCTCTTGCTGCTGAACCCACCCGCCCAGTGATGATGTGCGTGGTATGGAATTAAACAGTGCTAAAAACTCCATCGCCCTTTTCTCTGTAACCCAGACAAGGAGGAAGARTACAGGACTGTACTCTTGTATGCTGGCCCAAAAGTGTTTGAAGAGTATGTAAACTGACTTCCTTGTGTTTTGGCTACTCGTAAAGACTCCATACTTACATGAGAGAGGGGAGAAACTGTTATCTTTCCTGCAATCTACCCTGTTCTGCTTTTCTAGACCAGCAAATATTCCAAGTACTTTCATGTGTCCTATTTACGGTGGTGTTAAGTGCTTTTGAGATAAAGGTGATGAACCTTCAAAACATTATAATGTAGCCACAATTATCTAAAATTTACATATGGAAAAGTTAAAGGAGAAAGGTCTTGAGTTAGTCAGGGTTACACTGATCTGTTACCCAATCCATGACTAGTTTCCCTCTATTCTGACTTGGTAGCCACTGCTCTATCTAGCAAACCATGATGCCTCCTGGTGTCTTTTGGTATAGCCAGGAGAGATCTGAGATTATACTGCTTAGATTACTCTGAAAGAATTAGAAAGCRTGGAAGGTTGATGCACTTGATGCTGTGTTATTCCTCACTGAACTTCACCGGAGAGCTATTCCTGTTGCATGTGTAAATTGGAAGAAATGGGGTCAAGCACAACATGYGTATCTTTGTGCTTTTGTTTATACAGGATGGATATGCCTTCTTGTCACAAGTGTGTAGTAAAATTTAACTTCAAATAGTTAAATACATGGGGTTTTTTGTTTTGTCTCTGTCCAAAGCAAATTTGCTCCATCATTTAGATAATTTTAATGTGCTTATCCCTGTTAATTCCAATTAATAGCAGAACATAATGTTGATTTTTTTTTAGTTGGTATTATTAAAAAAAACATGTTTAATAGGAGAACAGTGGTGAATTGGAATTCATTTGAATGGACTTGTAGTTTTTTGAATTGGAAGTGTAGTGTGAGAAGTAATTAAAACTGACTCTTAGCAGTGAGTATAATTTTTATATTTTCATTAACATACTTTTAGTGAACATCTGCATTTATGACTTTGCATAAGATGATTTTTTGCAAATAAAAAAAAATCCTGATGAATTCCTGTTTTGTTAATTCTGTTATGGGGCATGTTAATAGCATTACTTTAGCATCTGTTCATTTTTTGAAGTTCTGGTAGTGATTTTGTGCTTTTTTCAGAAACTCAGTAGTCATTTTTTTCAACTTAGTGTTCAAAGTTTGTTAATATGTGTCTCTAGCTTCTGTATTTTTAATTTTCTCCTAACTATTTTTTTCAGATTTAAAACCCACTCCCTTAGGAAATACATATTAAAATTCGTTTTCATAGCAAACATGCCCTCCAGATCCCCGCCACTAAAGCATGCTCTCGTCAGAATGAATTCAGCAGCATGTCAATGTAAAGATTAACAATCTGGTCTAGTGAAGGGTGCCCCTGCCCATGGCAGGGGGGTGGGAGCTATAGATGATCTTTAAGATCCCTTCCAATCCAAACCACTGTATAATAATATAATTAAACTGCAGCAGCAGTTACAGTAATTAATAGATTACAGATCAGTGGGCAGCTTTAAAAATGAGGATGTGGTAGAATGAAAATGATGAAGTAATGGTGCATTTGTCTTGAAGATTAATTCCTACTTTCAAAATCTTGGTTTTCAAAGTTAAATACTGTCAGGAATATAAGAACATCTTACTTGTGTTTTGCTTGGTTGCGTAAAGTGTACGTTTTAGGTGTCCATTTGATTTCTTGACTTTTGAATTTATCTTAAACACAAACACTTCAATATGTTTCTTTTTCTGCTCTTGTGACTGCAGTCTTAAAATCTTCCACTTTGCAGGCAATGCTCAGAGTGTGACCAGGCAGGTAGCAGTGATATGGAGGCTGATATCGCCATGGAAACCTTACCAGATGGGACCAAAAGATCAAGGAGGCAAATTAAGGAACCAGTGAAATTTGTTCCTCAGGATGTGCCAACAGAACCGAAGAAAATTCCAATCAGAAACACGGTAAATGATGGTGGACCTGATGTTTTGAGGCTCATACTCATAATAATATTGTTTCAGATGACTTATATTCTGCACATTTTGAATTGAGGGATTTCAGTTAGATTGATGTTCTGTTTTTGTTATTTATTCCATTTTCTCCTTTTAGTGCTTTATTAGTTGTGGTAAATACAGTTTTACTAAAGTAGAAAGCTGGGAAACATGGTACTTAACTGAAGAGCTGTACAAGCTTAAGGAAAAATTCAGTTTGCACTTAAGCTTAGCCTTTACAGTTCTTCTTCACTGTAGTAGTAAGGTCACTTACTAGGGAAGATTTAAATATATTGAATTATARCTGTAAAGTAATGAGTCATTTCCTTATCTACGGGCAACCTGCTGACTGACTGCACATTTTGTGACTGTCACAACACCCTGTTATTTCAGTTTGTTTGCCTTCCTAGTCTTACTAGTCATTGTATGTTTTCTTGAACTTTCTTGGTCAATAGAATTTTGAGAATACAAGCAAAAGCTCTTGCTTTCCGTACTGATGAAATATTTAGCGTCTTTCCTTCCTTTGAAAGTAGTACTTTTTTATTAATCACTGTGCACTTTTCCTTAAATTTTGCTCTCCTACTTGTTCATAAAACAAGGCTGTTCATGTATGATGTGTCATATCACCTATAAAAAGTACATAAAAATATCAAAGGGCATTTAGGTCCAGTTTATGGGATGGGTAGTGTTCCCATATCACTTCAGACATAAGTGATTCATGTTCCAATATATTTCTTAATATCAGGAAATATTTACAACCTCTCACATTAGAGTTAGATAAACTTCATCTCTTATGCAGCATAACTTTATTTTCTTCACAAAGCTTTCCAGACATTTTATGATTATACTAGCAGATACCATACTTAACATATACTGATAGGATTAAGCAAGTGTTTTCCTGACTGTGTTAAATGTTTGCTTTCATTTTGGACCACAGCTTTGATTTACCTAATGGCTTCCCTTTCCTGGTCTGTAACTTTAAGAATGACTCAAGCCAAGCTGATTAATTTAGCTCAGACTCTTAGGAGTGTGAGAAATCTAAAATTAAATTTTGAGAAACTACTTCTTTCTTTTCCTCGTTGAGAGAAAGTACCCTTCTTCCTTCTGCGTAAGAGCTCATAGAATCTTACAGCTGCCTGGGCAGGTTGAACTTACTGTTGGTTGTGCTGTTGTTCACACAGAAAGAAGACTTATCTGGTGTTCTGCTTACTGAATCCTTTGTCTCTCATCTCCCTTGTTTCTTCTTTCTTTCTCTTCTCTCTTTTTATACCTAATGTAGCCTATTAGGGTGTAGAGAATCATGATTCTGCGACTAAAGAGAACTGAAATTATTGCAGGAAAGACATTCRTAGTTGTAATAAAAAAAGGAGTAGTATAAGGCATTGTTCAGAAATCCATAGGAATACAAGATTGGTTTGTTCTAAAGCCCATGTAATAACTGCCAAGGTTCTTCTGTGCAAAATGGAGAGAAGTCTGATTGCTCTGAAGTGTTCCTCTCATGCTGTGACGCTGTGATATGCTAAACTGGTGCTACATTGGTGATTTGGCACCTCATGTGCCAAATCATATCTACACACATTGTAGTATGTAATACAGAGTTAATTGACTTTCAGCAGACTGATGCATTGTCACTGTATGGCACTGCACCGTGGAAAAATTATTGCTGCCAGTCTAAGAAAGATTTTGTTCCTTTGCTTGAATTTTCAGTCTCTCTTTCAGTTCTCTCCAGTTCTCTACTTTTGTACAACATACAGATTTGCAAGACAGCGTCTTTGCTGCCCTGTGGGCAGGGCTTCTCTGTCAAAGAGAAGCATCGACCACTGACTGAYTGGCCTCCTTCTGGGTAACTCCCCTAGTATATGTACTGAGCATGATGTTCTATGGTAGGGAATATCCCTTTGGCCAGTTTGGTCAGCTGTCATGGCTGTGCTCCCTCCCGGCTTTTTATGCAGCTCCTCCTTGGCGGAGCATGAGACACCAAAAAGTCCTTGATTTGAGGTATGCRTAACTTAGCAACAGCCAAAACATCTGTGTGTTATCAGCATTATTCTGTCAGCATTTTTGAGGCCAGATTAGCTCAGTTGGTCAGAGCATGGTGCTAATAATGCCAAGGTTGTGGGTTTGATCCCTGTATGGGCCATTCGCTTAAGAGCTGGACTTTGACGATCCTTGTGCATCTCTTCCAATTCAGAATATTCTGTGATTCTCATACTAAATCCAAAAACCACAGCACTATACCAGCTACTCAGAAGAAAATTAACTCTATCCCAGCCAAAACCAGAACATATGGCCAGAGACCTGTGATAATTGGAGCACACTAGTGTTCACAGCTTCTACATGACGTTGGAGACTCAGTTTCCTTATGTAATTTGGAAGTGTGAGAGAACTAAGACTGAAGCAGGTTATTCAGTCAGGACAGTGCTTCTCCCTTGTACAGTTCTCTACATTAATTGTGTGCCAGGACAGTGTTTGTATCCTAATGCTATATAAGCTTYTTAAAGAACCTTGTGAGTGCTCTCTAGTATTTCTATCTCTTAGCTTTCAAATATTTCACAGTATATTTATATAGAATCATAGATTCACAGAATGTTCTGAGTTGGAAGGGGCCCACAAGGATCACTGAAGTCCAACTCCTGGCCCTGCATGGGACACCTCCAAGAACCATACCTTCTGCCTGAGAGCATTGTCCAAATGCTTCTTGAGCTCTGTCAGGCTCGATGCTGTGACCACTTCCTTGGCGAGCCTGTTCCAGTGCCCAACCACCCTCTGGGTGAGGAGCCTTTTCCTGATATCCAACCTAAACCTCCCCTGACACAATTTCAGGCCATTCCCTCAGGTTCTGCCACTGGTCACCAGGGAGAAGAGATCAGTGCCTGCCCCTCCTCTTCCCCTCATGAGGAAGCTGGAGGCTGCAGTAAGGTCTCCCCTCAGTCTCCTCTTCTCCAGGCTGAACAAGCCACTCCTTGCATGTCTTTCCCTCTAGGCACTTCACCGTCTTTGTAGTCCTCCTTTGAACTCTTTCTGATAGCTGTAATAGCTTTATATCTTTTTTCTATTGTGGCACCCAAAACTGCCCCCAGCACTCGAGGTGAGGCCGCCCCAGTGCAGAGCAGAGCRGGACAATCCCCTCCCTTGCCCAGCTGGCGATGCTGTGCCTGATGCCCCCCAGGACACCATTGGCCCTCCTGGCTGCCAGGGCACTGCTGACTCATGTTCAACCTCCCATCAACCAGGACTCCCATGTTCCTTTCTGTGGCACTGCTCTCCAGCTTCTCATTCCCCAGTCTGTCCGTACACTGAGGGTTGCGTCGTCCCAGGTGCAGATTCTGGCACTTGCACTTGTTAAGCTTAATGCTATTGGCGATTTCCCAGCCCTCTCATTTAGGACCTTTGCAGGGCCTCTCTGAGGGAGTCAGCATCTCSTCCCAATTTAGTATCATTGGCAAACCTACTTAGTGTATCTTCAGGTCTTATGTCCGAGTGGTTTATGAAGATGTTGACAAGAACTGGGCCTAATATGGAGTGCTGCAGAACCCCAGGAGTGACAGGTCGCCAGTCTGATGTCACCCTATTCACTATAACCTGAGGAAATCAAGTTTGACAAGACGGACTTTCCCCTCATGAAGCTATGATGGCTCTGACTGGTGACTTTGTTGTCCTTCAAGAGTTTTTCAGTATCTCCCAKAATAATCTTCTCCATGATTTTACCAGTCACTGAAGTGAGACTGACAGGCCTGTAGTTTCCAGGGTCCCCATTGCCCTTCTTGAAAACTGGGACAACATTTGCCAGCTTCCAGTCAACTGGGACCTCTTGGATTCCCAAGACCACTCAAAAATCATCAAAAGAGGTTTTGTAATGACATCAGACAGTTGAGTATTCTCTAATGAATCCCATCAGGCCCCACAGACTTMAAGGGGTCCAGCTGGAGCAGTAAATCCCACACAAATTCAGGATTGACTGGGAATTTATCATTCTCACAGCCATGATCTTCYAGCTGGGGGCACTGGGACCCATTAGCCTGTCATTGCTGTTGAAGGTGGAGGCAAAGAAAGCATTAAACATCTCTGCCTTGTCTGTGTCCTTGTTTGTGAGGTGACCATCCTCATCCTGTAACAGGCCAATGTCATTTCTGCATTGTAGAGCAGCTGTTTCAAAGAACTGAGAAGACAGAGAGAAAGTCCAGCCATTTGGACTCCATTGTTTTGGAAACAGCAACTATCATATTGTACATTAAAATGTAACTTAAGTTTACAAGAAGACCTTTCTGATTTTAAACTTTCTAAGACCATGTAAGTGAACATACAAGGGTAAATTTAAACATAGCCTACTTTTACTCTGAGCCAGAGTCTACAAATTATAAGTAAATGTAAATAAACAAGACGTTCGGTCTTTATACTTAATTCTGTTATATGACGGCTGTATTTACAGACAGAATTTAATGAATTGTTTATACTTTGTACATTTCAAGCCATGTGTAGTGACCTTTTAAAGATTTCTTGCATTTCAGTGCACAACTTTTTAAACTAGGTTTATTTAAAATCTGTTATTTTTATAATTCCAATTTCACACTTTTATAAGCATCGCAAATCATTATTTCTGCTTCTAGTTAATTTCGTAGAAATTAATAGCTAATGATTAGCAAATAGCTAATAGAAATCAATAGCTAATTGCAGAAACCAGATACCTATAAATACCTTCCTTGTATTTCTTATAAATCTGTATATGTTTTTTAACATTTGCTTTTCAAAACTGTACATTTTTTTTCACATTATTTTATTATAAAGATTAAAAGTATAGAATAGATTGTTTCTTTGGAAAATACTTTAAAGATGTGCAAATAGCATTTTTCAGCAGTAAATTGAGAGATTAATGATTTTCCTCTACTCGTCTATGTATGTTCAGATTTTCAGAGTCTTTTTGAAGTGATCCGTATTATAAAAACACAGCTTTTAACAATCTGCTGACTTCGTTTGCTGTCCTAGAATAAAAAAGAATGCGCAGATTATTTTTTTTATCAAACATGTCATTGCTAAAATAGTTTTGTTAGTCTGATGTAATATTTTTGCAAAATAAGGGTTTTTCTTCTGTCCTTTAAAAGAAATTATCTTAAGTTTCAGTGAATTTTTAAAAATTTCGTAAACTGTATTTTGCCTACTATATGTGCTGTTGTCTGGAAGTGTAATGGAGTTCCTATATGTCACATACATACACATCTTCTGAAGTAATTTTGTGCAGCTGGGGCCAGCTGTGCTCTAAGAGTGTGTGGTGTATGGATGCTGGTGTATCCTTAGAAGTTAGGTAGTTGTGCCGGTTTGGCCAAAATCTAGCAATATATCCTCTGAGGGAAAACCAGATTACAACCACCCTTCCCCCCACAGGGTTCGGGGAAAAAAAAAAAAATTTCCTCGAAGGAAGGTGAAAAAAAAAAAGAACTATTTATTTAACAAACACACAGGAAAAGGATAATAATGCTAAATAATGAAATGAAAATCTCTCACTATAGAGAGAAACCTGGGAAGATTTCAGAGTCCTTCTGTAGGTGTGGTCTCTCTCCTCCTCGGAGCTGGGTCGGCGAGGGCCCACCCCCGGGCCTCGGGGAAAAATTCTCCCGATGTGTTCTGATGTTGTTGAACAGTTCAGAAGAGAAGAAGGGAAAAAACCAAAGTCCCAGGAAACAAAATTCAGCTTTCCGTCTCACGCCGGGAAGAGAAGAAAAAACCGAAACCGCTGGCCGAAGAAAGCAAGCCGAGTGCTCCCTCCTGCTCCTGCAGCCAGAGAACGCAGAGGAGTGAGACTCTGTGTCCTTGAGAAACTGTTTTGAAAAGTTCGTTTGGGTTTTTTTTTTTCAGCTCAGTTTAAAGGCACAGAAAAGGCACAAAATTACTTTTTGGGCATAGAGCATGATAGGGGATACAMATAACAGAGTCACCCCAAGACAGTAGTGTTTGTGTTGTTGAATATTCCATCTTCCAATAAATACTGTCAGATCCTGGTACTACTCTTAATGAGCATATTAGAGGGGTTTTTTTGGGTGGTTTGTTTTTGTGGAAATACCATTTTTTATTCTTTTTTATTGAGAAGCAGCTATCTATCCAATGTTATAAAGGTGAAATTAAAGAATTTTGGGAACTTAATAGTTGAAGCCTGTAAATAAAGTATTTTAATACTCTGATACCAAACTTATTTTTCTTATTTGGAACCTGAAAATCTTTTTTATTTATCTATATATCTTTTTTATTGCATTATATATAATCCAGAAGAACAGACAGTAATTTTTCTGTTTAACAGTAAAAAGTCTGTGTTAGTTATGGTTTTGACATACAGAATTTAAAGATTAATTGCTGTCAACTGAACATAAATGCTCTAGAAAAAAAAACAGTAGTCAGTCAACTTTCTAAAACTTAAGGTTTTCATTATAATGAACATTGTAGAATACTTCATTTTCTTCATCAATTAATAGAAAAGTTCAGCTGAGTCTATGACATGTCGTAATGTCACAAATGTAAAAACTAATTAATTTAGCTTGCCAAATGCATGGATACATGATAGTATAGGACTCTCTTCTGGCTTCAGATCCAATTCAGAATGGAGTGAAGTAAGACCCAGCTCTTCCACAATGCTTGAAGCAAATGGAATGTATCAGAGTTTTACATTTTCTTTTTTGGTTCCTTTTGTTTGGAGTTTGGGGATTGTTTTGGTTGGTTAGTTTGATTTTTAAGAAAGCAAGAAGAAAAAAAACCCTGCAGATGAAAGACCACTTGTTTTTCATGGTGCAATGGCATGGAGAGATGGACATATTCCAAATAGGATTCCAATGGTGTAAATACTGGTATCTCTGTAAGTAAAGGTTACTGGCCTATCTATCACTTCTGCAAATAAGTTCTCTTAAATTGAGTTTTCCAAGCAAGAATCACTTTTTCTAGCAACACCTGAAAACCGTGGTTTTCTGGCCTCTTTGTCCTCCTGCTTCTGTTTCAGTTCTCTAAGCGTGTGCTTTGGAGGAAATTAGTATTAAAAAGGATAGAAGTCAATCCTGCTCTTTATCAAATTCTGTTACTTGTTTAAGCCTGAGAAACAGTAGTTAGAAGTTAATTGATAGACTCAGTGATAGTTTTGCTTGACTGCAGGAATGTTGCAAAATTTTTGGTTTTCTAGAAGAAAAAGTTCTGAAGACAATGGAAACAAAAAATAGAGAAAAATTGTAATTCTATGTAATTAAGCTTCATGGTTGACTTGTTTCTTTTTATAATCGTATTTTGATTTACTACTGTTTCTTTTTGTCTGACAGTTCCCTTTTTATTACTGTCATTTTTCTGGAAAATTTAATAGTTATTTCAGAGATATTTTTTGAATAGTAGTGATATGTACCATTTAAGATACTCACTTTGGTCTGTATTGAACGAGTGTGCCATCTGGTGTCTACATGGCAGTCCTTACCTTTATTTAAAATAATTTTATGCCTGTGTGGTGCCGTCAGTTGAACATTTCTTCTGCCTTTTAACAAAGCAAAGAGAGTCAAAAGGTTTTTTTTCTGCAGTTGGTTTCATCATAACTTCTTCATTGGCAAAGGAAGTTTGTAATTTCTAGCTTTTCATAAGGAGTGGATGACAACATGTATTAAAAATTGCTGTCTTGGCAGAATGGTCATGGTTAATGTGTAACAGGATAGAGAACACATTATTTGTGCAGTTTCAACCTGTGTAGCTGTTTTCACAGGCTTTTGTGGTTTGTTTTATGCATGCTGTTGATAGTGCAGTGATTTCTTCAAGTCGCTTTTTTGGTATAGTGAAAGTTTTCCTTATTCTGTTTTCTGAGTGTGTTCTGTTTTGCTTGTGTTTCATACCAGAGTTATCCTGTGTTCTGTAGTAATGAAATTCTCCTTGCCATGACCTCTTTGTTTGGAATGATTATATAGCCTTCTAATGTTTACTGATTCCTTTTATTTTTTTTTTGTCTTTAGATTATCCTTAGCAGTATATGAGAAAGGCTGCATAAGAGAGAGTTGAGGTTGGGAGGTTTTTGACGTGTGTGATATGTATCTATGATCCATAGTTTGATAAAAGGTGAAACTGTGGAAGTACATCATTAATGTTAGTGTGTCAGCTACAAATTGACATAAGATAGAAATGGAAATATCTGAAGAATTTGGATAGGATCCAGAATTAAAACATGGTTGTAATCTAATACTGGTCTTCTTTGCTGTGCATTTCAGCATGTGTAAAAGACAGCTATGTGTCTTTTTCAAGTAGTTACTGTAGCCACAGGTCTGTCGGGGAAACATAAATCAATATGTGCTATTATTTCTGACGAGAAACGTGAGGTTTATAGATCTTCAAAAATCAACGCATCTAAAGTTCTTCACATTTTGCCCTCTTAAAATTAGAACACACACAAAACAACAGCTACAGACTTTTTGCAGAGGAAAGAAATTACCATAGTACCAATAGTTCTGAAAGCCAGGTATGTCTTCAGTAATTTCATCGATTTTTTAAATATGAAATCTGAGACTAGTTTTGAATTATTCATATGAAATGGTCTAATGAAAATGCATGTTTTCGTAATGATATCCTGTGACTCCAAACTCCAGGAGCACTTGGAGTGCCAACTAAATTTCCTGTGCTCAGCTTTGCGAAGAGAAGTAATACTTACTTTGTAGACCAGCACTGTTAGTATCAGAACTACTGATACTCAGTATCACTAAGTATCAGAAACTCAGTGCTGGAAAGAAGAGCCCCGTGTATATGASCATATTGTTTCTGTGGCATCCAGGAGATTTAGAAGCATGAGCATAATAAGGATCACCATCTTTCCTGTCTGCGAGCAGAAGCATGCATGCTAATGTAGTGAAATCCCTGAATTAACTAAAATACCCAGCTAGAATGGCATAAACCGATGTGCTGGGCTTCTTTGCTGCCTTTGTATGTGTGTGTGCAAACAGTTAAAGCGAATTCTAACCAGTTAACATACTAAGCAAAGGAGAAACTGGGAACAGTGCTTTTTCTATTGTGGTGTTTGAAATAGTTGSCAGAATTAATACAGCTTTTGCAAATGACTGGAAATCACTTAAGTTTTCTTAAATATCATTGTGGTCTAACCCGTCTATGTTTATATTTTCTTTCTCAAGTAACTTTTTGAAATTACCATGCAGAAATCACCATTGATCTTCTGAAAAGCTGTGACTCAAGAGATCAAATCCAGAACCATGCTAGTTCACTTTATGTGGAGTGGACTTGAACCTTTGCCACTGACCACAGATGCTTTCAGTATTTTCCGTGTAGTGTTAACATTGTTAACTCCTCTGTATCTTCTTGTGTAAAGCAAGAAATTAAATGGGTGACAGTATACACTTTTATCCTCTAGGACCACTTCAGAAAAAGCTTGCAAGGAGCATATACTTCTGACTTTTGGGAATCACCTCTTCTGTTTTGGTCAATTTACAAGTTCTGGATCAATCATGTTGGGTTTTTTTCTTCCAACTGGCAAAGCAGAAGTGCTCCAAGGGAACGGTCAGCCTTCTATTGCTGCCTTTGGATGAGATGGTTTAAAGCATAAACAATGAAACATCACAATGAGGTTTGGTGACAGCCACAGGGGTTTTGTGGGCACCTATTCTGTCCTGTTCACTACTGTGCTTTCCCACCTGGAAGCTAATGTATCAACTCATTGCATCTGTTGGTGATGGCAAACAGACTGTTTCCTTTGCAGCTTTGCTTTGCTGCTTTGTTTCCTTTTGCAAACAGTGTGTTTCCTTTCAAAGACTACAGGGTTCATCCTAGGCTATATTTGTTCCTTTGTAGATGTCTTTCATTTGTCTCATGTATGGAATTTATTTTTCTGAGAATATTCAAAATCTTATAGTCCATGCATTATCTAATCTTAATTTTATGTGTATCATAGTGTTGTCCAGTTGCTTGTAAACAAAAATATGAGATGTAAGCATTCACTTCTAGCTTTTCCAAGTTCAAAATGGAGACTCCCACTTCAGTCTTTCTTCTTCTCCTAATACTGGGTTTGAACCCATTGTTGATCACATTTTCCCTCAGCATATTTTCATTCCATTTTGGACAGGGTTTTTTAATGTTCTGATTTTTTTTAAGTGTCTTGAGTTCACCATTTCCTCTCATGCATCACCCCATATCCCTCATGCATTTGATCTATGTCACATTATATCATTTATGACTTCATCATTCATTATTAATTTCTTGTGTCAGTATTCTATTTTTTAGCCGTTTAAGTCCTTATTCTTCTAATTCCCTAAGCTAACATGCAAGTTTCCGCTCTGTAACAGCAGAATGCTGCACAGCACAGATGGATACTTCTGTGACACAAAACACAATGGCTGAAAGAAGCCAATTTTTTATTTATCTTTCCCTTGGCTATGGAAGTGTACGCTCTAGTTCTCCTATTTTTTTCTTCTTTTTTTTTTTCCAAGGCTTTCTCTAACATTCTTTCTTAATTATGTTTCATTACTTGCATTGTATATTATAAAATGAAATGTATTTTATGGGATATTGTAGTAACTATCAAATCAGTGCAAATTAGGTTAGACGGGAGCAAGCCAATGTTGGGTGTTTTGCTACGTCTCTTTCTTTCCAGATTTGATACCTGTTTGCATGTGGTGCCCATCACTGCTTCTCAGTAGGGACTCTTGTAATGTTTTGTGGGAATTTTTAAAACAATAGGCAAGAGGTAGGATTTTTTCTTTGGCAGCTATTAAATGAAAAATCAGAAGTTAATGAAATGACTGAAATAAGTGCAATGGGGTATGCCTTAATAGTGTGGGATGGTTCTCCAACCTCCACAGATGGTAAGCCTTGAAGTAAAAGACAAAAAAGGACGTTGTTAATCTTTAGGTTTCATTTATTCAGAGCATTGCTCTTTTCAGAGGAAGGGCATTAAAATTGCTATGAAGGCTAAACCTTTGGTAAGATATTCTTGGAAAAGATGGCTTGCTTTCACCTTGACGATTTCATTGAATCAAATGGCTCAGTTTCTTAACCCAAGGAACATAATTTTACGGGATTTTAAAGAGTTTAATTAGCAGTTTATTTGATGAGGTGTATCTTTCCCCTCAAAATGTTATGCTAAAAGAGACTAAAAAGAAGAATTTAATCTATTTTATCTTTCATGATTTTTAACTTTTTTATCAAAGTGTTTCTTTTGTTCTTGTTTAAAAATATTTCTATTTTATGCTGGCATCTTAATTTTAATTCATTGACCTTTCTTGGGCTGCTCAGATTATTTTGGGATGTATTGCTAATGAAATAAGGTACTGTTTTTCTCTTTCAGTTCAGTGTAAGGTATGTTCTTTGTGATGCAGCAGCTAAATCTTTGGTCTGTTTATTTCAAGAAAGAATAGCTTTTAACTGGATTTCCTAATGAAAATAAGTTAGGAAGTTGCCCACTACTATAGTAGCATTGCCTTTAGTAACTGGCAGACCCATTATTACAATATTTGATGGAGAGCTGTGTATGCCTAAGGTAACTAAGTGTTGGAGTATTTTTTAGAGCAGCTGAATGGGAAGGATGAGGCCTGAGTATGCAAAAGGTTCTCACTTTAGTTGGGGAACATGGGGAGAACTTCGTAATACGGTGGGAGATGTGGTTTGGATGCACTAGAGAAGAAGAGGTTAAGAAGTCATTAGAGAAGGGGAGGAATAGAACTATCATGGTATAGTATCAGGAGGTAAAATTTTACTGATTCGACTGGTTTTAGTGTCAATTCATTCCTTTATTTGTATTATTTCACTGCCGTAATTGTGAAAGGAATGAAATGAAAAATAGAGTTTGCACTTGTTATGATCTTGGCATGTTTGTCTGATTTTTTGGGACAGTTAAGGTTATACAGAACTATAGCTATAGGCATCTAATTTTAAATCTTCAGCTGCCTGTGTAGTAAACAGAACTGCATGGTGGTTCCACTCTGATGCTGTGGGCTGCAGAGCTCAGTGGCTGGAGTCTCACTGTTACTAGTAGGGAAGTGTCTGAGCACATAGCACACCTTGCACTTAGTGGAGTGCCCACTGAATGAATTCCAGAGCTGTGCAAGTACAGAACTTAGGATGAAACACAACCAAAGACTTGCCAAAGTGGTCATTAAATGTCAACATTTGAAATAATTTTTCACAGAAATCTTTTATTTCTACACGTAGAAAATTTTATAGGTGCATATTTTGAACTACTTTCCATTGTTCAGTACTCTTTAAAAATTATTATTCTTGTCCTAAAGTGTCACCTTGTCACAGTTGCCATGTATGGGTTGCATCTCTCTTATCCATACCTTGCTCTGTTTTGATCTGGACTGGGTTGTCTATCTCAAGTGGTAGAWGTTTTACAGCGTTTCTACCATCTGTAGTAAAATAAAAAAGCTGCTGGGATAGCACTGGCATTAATTGAGATTTTGCTTGGGTGCTGATAACATGACTTTGCTTTCCTAACTTACTGTTTGAACACTTTGGAAATGCAGGGACAAATTTCACAAAACTGTCTTGCTCCATTTTATAATACAGGGAAATCCTCAACTGAGGGTATTTCTGTAGTATTGAATTGCCAGGTATTTTGCGTAAAAAAAAAAAAATCACTGTCTTTATATGCATCTTTTACTGGATTAACATAATAAGTTTTGAATATGAACAAGTTTATCGCAGTTGTAATATATGCCATTTAATAACAAGGTTCCTTTAGCTACTTTTAAATACCAAATCTTAAATTTTAAATTGTTTATGGAAAGTACATGCGGCTCTAATATTTTATATTTATAGTCTCTGATGTTTTCATTCTGAGCCTGCTAATGACAGAAATTATTCAAAGCAATTTAAAATGCAGTACTTCGAGGCAAACAGCAATGAATAATATTGAACATAGTAATCCAGATTTACCTGATTATTTCCAGTTAACCTGTAAGGTAACTTTAGTGACAACATATGTAAAATTACAAATGTCAAATTACCGGAGGGCTATTGCAGAAAATCAAAGAATATTCAATTTTCAGTTTCAAATTTGGTCTTATTTTCCATGTTGAATCCTGGCAATAGTAAAATGATCTGAGCAGAAACATTGCAAATATGTTTAACTATGGAGGTCTGTTTGGAAAAAAAGTGTAAAATTGTTATTTTAAAAGCATATAAAATATCCTACAAGTATGTGTGCTAAAGATGTTGATTTTAATGTTTGTTTTCTAGTGATTTTTGAACAAACTCAAGTATGTTCGAAGATTTAGAAAGCTAATGAAATGATAATGAAGGTATAATTTAGTGTGACATTCCTGGTCATATACATGAAACATTATACAGCAGACAGGTCAAAACCAATATTTTCTTGGCAAAAGTGGCTAAATTATTTTTAAATCTTATATCTCCGTTTTGCTAAAGTTTAAATATATTTCATTATTCCTTAAAATGGAGTTATTAACTTGTAATACTTTCTATTTTGATCAAAAGTAATGTCATTGTTACCTAGATTTCCAAGTTATTTATCAGTTTTCAAGATAACATTACTCTAATGATACAAGGCATACACTCTTTTCTCTTGCTGCTTAAACATGAAGAGTGAGGACCCTAACACTGCCTTTATTGGCATGCACCATTATACCTACTTCTTTATAATCTGTACACAGCTGCATTCAGGAGGGCCTACACAACTTAAAATTATTGAAGTTTGTAAATGTTCTTAGGACTAATTCCAGAGGCTGAAAGTAGTAACATTGGCAGTTAGTGTGCTGGTGTCTGATCAAACTCTTTTTTTGTCTAGTTTTAATCTGCAGTGACCTTGGATTGTGTAACATGTAGTTGACGTGTAGCCCGTGTTACATTAATACCTCTAATATTACATTGATAAATTCAGTTACCTGTAGTAAATCACTTTTTCCAAATTTGGGCACTTGGGTGTCTACTGCATGGCTTATGGAATGTAGAACTCCTCAATTCTTAAATGTATAGTAAATATTGGTATGTATTAAATAGATAAGGTTTCACATTTTTTAATAAATCACCCTTAGGGAAATGTGAAAGAGAATCCTAATGGTAATTAAAGTATTCTAAAGAGCCATGAAGTAGACTAGCATTTTCCATTCAACTACGTTCCTTGCTACTACAGTGTTCACTCTTGTCTAAAAAAGGAAAATCTTCCCAAACAGAATGTTATTAACATATACAGATCAAAATCTGCATAAAGTTATAGATGTGTTGAAGTGGCAGGTTTATTTGTAGTGTAGCTGTATTTAAATCTGTAAAACAGTTTAAAATAGGGAACTGTCTTTCATTTGAAACTAGTATAAATCACCTTCAAAGAGGACCCAAACAAGAAAAGCATGATATTATTAGCCTCTTTGGAATTGGATTTATGACTGCTTATGCTTCTAAACTGGTCTAAGATTTTTCCGATGAGCTGTTTTTTACTTTTTCTGAAGTGAACACCAGCTGCTTCAAGAAAAGTTTTAAGAAATCATAAAGTAGTCAGTGCTTTTCTTTATCATATGACAAATTACTTCCTGCTGTGATGATTTCCTGCCAGAAAAACAAGCATTTTCATGRTTTTTTATATATTTATGTTACTAGTATCAGTGTGTCTGACATTTTGGGTTACTGGAGTAGTCTCTGATGTTTCTTACTTCCTTCCACATCCCTTCTAATATACTTTCCATATTAAACCAGAAGGAAAGAGTTTGATATTGTCAGCTTGTGGCACTTATATAACATAGGCAGGTTAATAATGCTGCTGTTTCAAAGATAAAATGTAGTGACTGAACCTGAACTCACTCAAGTTGTGTGTAGCAACTTAAGAGGTGCTTGTAAACCTTTGGTACTTACTGTTAAAGTCTGTGGACACTTCTTGTCCTCCACCCTGTTGGTATTTATATTTTTTTTGCCAACTGAAATACTGAAATAATTTCTACTTTTTGTGTAGAATCATCAGAAACATCTGTTGTGTACCAGTCATACGTTAGTATCTGCTACAGCTTTATAAGCTTTTGCCATATACCCATTATAGTAAGCTCCAGTTTGAAAGCTTTAATTCTTGTTACTCCTCAATATCTGTTAAGACTTATTTTCTGTTTTGATAAAATATATTAATTTTGATTTTTTTTTAAATCTTACCACTTGGCTTACGAACAGAGCACATTTTACTGCTCAGTGAATTTATTTTAATTCACTGGTCATATCAATTTTCAAATTACTAGTTTTGGGAAGTTTGTGCAAAGTCTGTAAGATATTTTTAATTCTAGTGGCAGTCTTTTTTAGAACAAGATTTAACATGCTCAAGTGTTTATATTTAATTTTTGGCTAGTTCTATAGATTTATATCCAGAATGTGATTAGTGTAGTTGTCTGGCAATGGTTTTGTAGGTAATGCTTTAAATTATTTCCTGTGAAATGTTTTTGTTGTTAGGAGTAATGGGTAAATAGAAAAAACATTCTGTTACCTAACATTGAATTTTAAATATATTCTCTTCTAGAGAACTAGAGGACGAAAACGAAGCTTTGTGCCTGAAGAAGAAAAACCTGAGGTTGGAATATAGTGTTTTGTTTGTTTGTTTTTTTAACAGTTTCACAAAAAATGAAACTTTGGGCTGAAGTGTTACTTTCCATGCCATAATTGAAAATATTTGCTTTCCTTCCCTCCTTTCCCCCCCATTCCTTTCTTGTTGCCTTCTGCTGTGACAGGAGCGTATTCCCCGAGAAAGAAGGCAACGACAGTCTGTGCTGCAAAAGAAGCCCAAGTCAGAGGATTTAAGGACTGAGTGTGCTACCTGCAAAGGCACTGGAGACAATGAAAATCTAGTCAGGTAGGTTTGATACTCTGACCTTACGAGGAGTTAAAGTCCCGTGTTTATCACTCTGTCATGATTGAAATGACGAAAGTGAACTTTTTAAAAACACAATAAATTTCCTCCCCTTATCTAGGGGAAACATCACATCAGAAATACTGACTAGATTGACTTATTGATCTGCCAAAAACATTTATATTTTAAATAACCAAGATAATCTGTTTTTCTAACACAGGAGAATTAATTTTTTCCCATCAGGGTGAATTGTCAATGTTTTAGAGCAGGTCAGAATGGTAAACCAGCATTTTAATGATATTAAAGCTACATGAGCATCCTAAAAGTAATTAAATTAAAACAATCAACGATTTTATGAGCTGAAATGTGGATTATGAGGAATTTAAGTGTTTAAAAAGGTATTAATGCTACCTCCATTAGTGCAGATCATGAAGGGGTTTGATAATCATGTTTCTTATCTGAAACAGAAATGAAAAAAAGACCGTTGAATGATATTTTAGTAGGTGCAGAAATCTAATTAAAGTGTAGAATAGCTGCTATTAAATAGCTACCATTGACCACAACTTCTGCCGATTTTGACTTTATAGCTCTCATTGTAGCTGCTTTGCAAAGCTGTAGAAACTGTTCACAGTTCTTGAAAGAAGAATCATGGACCTTAYCAATCAGAAGGTGGATTTTAATTGAATCTACAGAGGTTTCATTAAAATGATCTGATAAAATCAGATTAAAAGAAGCGTGTTGTATTTAGGTCCTGTATGCTTCAACCAGGTTTTTCTAGACAAGTTCTTCTCTTTAGGTCAGATACAATTGTTGCTTTTAACTGGAAGGATTACTCCAAAATAAGTATTTCAGTTTATTTCTGGGAGTTAGAGTTATGAGAAAGGTCAGAATCACTGATGACATAGGCAAGCAACACATAGCTTTAGAATCAGGATGTGTCACAGGTACAGGTGCCTTTTACATACTCAGAATAGCTGGTTTTAGTATCAATCACAGCATATGATTTACCATAGAAGTTGATAAAATTTCAAGGTCGTGTGCCAGAGTGTAGTTGTATTTCCAGACTGGAGGCAGAGTGCCTCTTACAAGCTCCTCAGTAACTGGGTGACTCTCATATATAGACAAGCTACTACTGCTGGGTAATCCTAGATCCTGCTCAGAACCAGGCTGTGAAATAGAGGGGGATGTTACGGGGATTGCTCATGCAGTTACACTGATGAGAACTGGTGGCAGCAGGTTTTTATCTGCCCATGACAAGATAGAGAGCTTTCTTAAGCCCTATAGTTTGCAAGAAATAAAAGATGCAGGAAGACCATTTTGTTGTGGGAAGGAATCCTGGTAAAACACATACTGTGCTTTACTGTGAAAAAGGCAGTGAATTAGTTTTTTTCTTCAGGCTTTTTCTAGAAGTCTTAAATACCACATTGGAGGACTTAAAGGATAAGATGAGAAAATGCCATGAGTAACTGTATATTTAAGTTGCAGTTAAAAAATAGTGGTAGAAAATTAGTGTTATGTTTTGTTTACTGCAGGAAAAGATTTTAGTAGTAGTTTAGATGGGCCAAAAATAAACATACTACATGCCAAAACCCAACAGGTTCTCTTAGAAATCATCCTCATAATTAGGCCAAGCACAGTACTCCTGCATAGGAGAAGGAATTTGTTATGTTCTAATCCTTTGTTCATAATTCTCTGAAAAATATTTCCTTAAATCTTCTTATTTTCCGTATTACTTTTAAAAAAAGATTTAAATTTATAACTTGCTATTCTTCAGATAATTCCTATAAATAGCTTCAACTTTATCCAGTTTAGATTACCACTGCTTCTAAAGAGCTGTGGAGGCTTACTTTTGATAATTAGTAAATTATGGTAATTCTGCAGCCTAAGATGTGTAGGGGACTGATCCACAGAGTGTTRCTATGTCAGAGAAAGTTTTCAGAAGCTTATTTTCTTTTGCATTGTCACCAAGTGATAGGAGTGACACTCTGCCTGCCCTGTTGCTTTCTCCTGCCTGTACCATCCTGCAGGACTCCTTTGTGGTGGTAGAAATAGTGTTTGAAATGCAAGGTTGTATGGCTCCTTGCAAGCAAGAAATGTTTAGGATGGAAAACCAAGTATTTTTTCCATATCTGTTTGTTTGGCACTGTCTGTTAGTAAAGCCCAAAATTTCTCAGATCTTTATTAATGTCTTTGGTCTTCACCAAAATTCCTGGATTTAATTTTCCCTCTTTCCAACCCATCTGTAACTAAGAAAAGGGGGGTTGTGGTGATGTTATACAAGAGATTTTTCTGAATATAAAAGTTCTTCACTAAGTTAAATAGAAATATGTAACTGGTGAAACGGCAGATTTAAGGAATAATCTTGAAGGGCCTTCTGTCTTTTCCTGCCCTGTGTTACCACAGACAGGGCTAGTTACATGATACTTGGACAAGCTGCTTTTAAAAAGTGTTAGTTTTTCTAAAATTTATTTGCCCCTGTCTCCGGAGTTGCTTCCTGAGTAAGGATTAGAGGAAGATAAGCAATTTTTTCATATTTCAAATAGTGCAGCAGAAATTCATAATTTATAATAGTAATTTATTTAGCAATGTATCTGGAGCAAAAAAAAAAGTATAATTTAACTAGTTATTACTGTGTGACTATGGGAATGGTTTTTTTTAGTCTCTATTTTAGGTGCTTCTGGGTAGCATTGGATGGTTAAGGGATTATTTGTTATATGTTCAGTGGCTTTACTTTACCTGTTGTTCATATGGTTTAAAATCAATAAATAACTATGGAAGGATTTTTCATTAAAAAGTACATTTCATTCTGATGAATTATAATGCTTTACTAACTGTCTGATCTATGCCTTAGTGAGTATAGTAACAAAAATTAGGATATCCTTAATTATTAGCTTTTGTCTAAAACTTACTGACATGTTGCTTTTATATATGCTAATAGTTTATGATATGTACGTATTACAGACATGTCAAGATAGTGCTTATTTAATCAGGGATGTCAGATAATATAGATAGGCTCTTTCAGTATAGGAGCATGCACTAGAACTGAAAGTTTCGATTTTGTGGTTTTGTCCACTAGAAAAGATCAGTCTTGTGATCCTTATGTGATGGCATTTTTTTTTTTTTTTTAGAAATTAAAGTGAATTTATTTTATAAATTCTTCTATACACGTCTGTGTAAATTCTGTTGAACTAAGTAATCCTGCAGTTTTTACCATTTACCGGAAGAGTGAGTGGCACAGTCAAGATTTAAAGATCTAACAGTGAAAAGTTAATTGAAACCGTGTACTCAAATGAGGCAAAGTTGGATCTGTAACTGTCATTATAAATAAGTGAGAAAGGTATAGCTGTAATTAGAGAAGAGTGTGGATTTTGAGTATCTTTTACTCAAATGACCTGTCACTGAGTTTTGAGAGAAATAGTAATAAAAGATGGAGGTTTTAAAATATTTTGTATTTGACACAGATAGGTTTGATATAGGGCATGAAGACACAGAACTTTTTAAAAAAAGAGAAGACTTAGAAGAGCTATAATGTGTGCTTGGAACTAAAGTATTGTGAAACCAGAGGGTACCTATAAAAATATACTGCTCGGTCTTAACCGATTATCAAATATTGGCAACATTTGTGTGAAATTGAAGACATACATTGACTTATGGGAGTTTCTAAAGCTTRATGTGAAAGGTAAATTTTCTAAGAAACTCAGGAAATAATTTTAAAGGTTCTGTTTGTTTTTAGAGCTGACTTCTGTTGTGTGTTTCAGAAAGCATTTAGATGTGATGCTTTTCTTTTCATTTTGTGAATCTTTTAAAGTCATATATAGWTTAGACATTTAATAGGTTTCCTGAGTGCTTACTTACAGTCTCGCATGAATTGCCTAGAAGGATAGATCTTGCAGAGGAATTGTTTGAATCATAAGTACCTCCTGTTCTGTTTTTTTGGGTTTTTTTCTTAATGGGGCTCTAATTCACTGATGCAAATTTTTAAAAATAGCTCCCCAATAGTTGTCTTCAGAACATCCTCATATTTAGTAGAAACATGGATAAAGAAGTGTGTTTTAGGTAGCCCAATATGTAATAGATGTAATAGGTAAAACCTGCCCTGTTTACTAAACAAAACCTGCCCATATTGTAGCACTGTACAGACGAGTGCTTCTAACACAATATTACTGTATACTCTGCTTTAGTAAAATAAAAAATTAAGATTAATTAAAGTAATTTTAATGTGTAGAATAGTTCTTTAAAGAAGAATACACAAGCTAATCCAGTTCAAAAACTTTCAAGGAAGGACTTCTAAATTACTTCCCTTCTAAAGAAGTGGCCTCTTCTCAAAAAATAATCCAGTTTTCAGCTGCTGCTATTAAAAAAATAATTAAGTATCGCCTCTGTTGTTTGCTTTAAGATGTGCTTGGGCAATATTTTAGAATGTAGTGCATTAGATAAAACTGACATCTCAATAGTACATTTGAGAAAAGCAGAATAGAATTTGAGTGTTCTTGTATGGGCCAAAACCAGGTTAAAGAAATCTCTGAAAAACACTTGATTTCTTCATCCAACAATTTAGAGCAAGCATACTGTAGTACATTCTTTTGTAGTTTTGTGTATTGAGTTTTTCTGCTGTATTGTCAGTTAAGTTCAAATTTTCCATTTCATTTGATTTGCAGTAACTGAGGCAAAATTGTGACTTCAGCATTACAGAGAGGGTAAAAAATATGAAGGTCATGTATTTGAAAGAATAGGAAATAGAATTTGTTGAAAACATTGATTTGAATGCTGCTTATAAAGTATTCAGAAACCATAAATCTGCAAAGCAAATTATTAAGCATGTATGTAGTATTTATTTTCATGCATATGTTTACTAGGAARTAAGCTAAATGTAAAAGCACTTATTTTTCCGAATGTAGTCTCTCACTTTTCCAGCAAGTCTAATGTGCTGCACGTACAGTCACTGTATCAAGGCAGACAGKGAAGGTGAGGAGTAAGAAAGGAGAAAGAGTAAAATATATGCAGTGTCATATTTACTAAACAAAAAAGCGATTGAGTGAAATTAACTGTAAGGTTGACTATAGTATGAGTTATCCGATCATACTGTAACTGAAAATCTTCAAAAGGTGTGCAACATCTGTAATTCTGGTGCTACAAATGTATGTATCGAGTTTAGGATGATAATTTATACTGTATGAAAGATTGCATGCTTAGCTGCACACAGTGGTCAGCTTTAATTCTTCTTTTGATAGAAAGTGTGTTCTAGACAGTCTCTTTTGAATCCTCTGGAGATCTTCTCTCCAAAAATGTCTCTCACCAGATTTCCTTAATTGTATTTGTCTCGTATAGGTTTACCTTTGCATTTTTATTTCTTACATTTCCATGCAAAGGGACATGCCAAACTTCAAGTTAAGGATTTCTTCCTTACTTGTTTAGCTGTTAGTTTTGAATCTCYTCATGAGCCGAAGTTTATTCCAGAACGAGTACATTAATTATTCATTACTTTAAATGCACTGCAACAAAACTCACAGTCCATCATAGTGATTGAAAGCCTCTAAGTTACAGTAGAAGTTCAAGACCACTAATGTAGGGATTAATCACGAGGAAAATGTTAGTTAAGCCACTATTTGCARCAATCTTATGTGTTACAGAGGATTACAAATGCATTATTTTACTGGAATGAACGAAGAGAATGAAAGGAAATGTAACATTCAGTTGTGTAGTTTATTTCTGCTATATAATGAACGGGGATTAAATCTGTGAGTTAACTTTTCTAATTGCTTGAGTTACCTGTTAGATCATTTTTTGCATAATTCTTCTTTGTATTGCCTTCTGTAAAGTGTTTCTTTTTTATTCTAGATAGCAGGATAGTACRTATAATGACAAATGCACATTTCTTCACAGAGGACTTTATTCAAACTGAATTTGCTTTTCATTTTACTTTCCATACATTCATATATTAGGGCAAACATTACAAAAMGTCCTGTAGGCGTTGTGAAGTTCTCTTGCCAAGTACCTACGAGTGAGGCATAGGTCTGGTAATAAGACTTACACTGCCTGTCATTCACGGCTTCTCTAGAAGCAGACTGCTGGGTGCATTTGGATTTGGGCTATCCAGCTACCCGAAGCAGCTCATGCCTGGAACATTTGCAAAAAGTGCATGGCAGACCCTTGGGTTTTCTGTTAATTAGGCATCAATCTATTTACCTGGTACCTAGTGGATTTCTTCAGTAGACTTGTCTGTTATTTTTCTGGAATGAGACAGCGAAATGGGAATTGAAGCCYAGGTTACCTTCTTCCCTTGGTTGTTTTGCTGCTTAACTCTTAGGGAAATTTGAACCATCTAAATAATAGAAGCTCAGATCTTTGGTTACTGATTTTGTGTTCCATCTCTGGTTTGATTCTTGATACTGTGTAGTCTTGAAGGAACTATCTTAGGGGTAGTCTGTGTAGGAGTGGCCCAAAACTGAAATTTTGGAGGTATTTCCATGTTTAAAAGACTTTTTACCATTCAATTCTGTTATCAGAATTAAGAAATTCAGTCTGGAAAATATGTACAGGACCATCTGATGTAGTTTTTCTGTAAAGTTTAACATTGAGCCTTCATTTTGCAAAGGAGGGCAAAACTGCATGAGAAATTATCTGGCCTACCATGCTTTCTGATCAAATGCAGGAACGGCAAAGCATGACTCCCCTTGCACGCTCCACAAAAGTGTTTCTTTGATTTTTTGGGGATTATGTAATTACATTTCCTGTTAATACACTGGGAAGAAGTATGCATCCTTAAAGTATCTAGCGTAGAGGAAAAATGCATATTTGCCTGTCTTCAGTGTTACGGAAGTTCTAAATCCCTGTTGGAGTTATTATTGAGATATTTGGTGAGGTTTGTTAGTGTTCCTCTTACAAGTGAATAGGGGAGAGCAGTGTGAGCATTCCCTGATTGTTTTTCTTCACATTATTTTTTGGGCCGTGTAGTGATCTGTCAGTCAAACCTTCTTAAAGTTCATACTGGGCTTTAATCTGTAGAAGCTTAGTGAACAGTAGAAGTTTATACTCTTCGGGTATAAGTGTAATTGTCAGAAGTTCTTAGTATTGATATTTGAAGTATGCTGATCCAAAAAGCTTCTGTACCAGTGTCATGAACTTCAGAAATAGGCAACAAGATAACTACTTGTAAATTAAGAGGATCTTTCTGCAGGGTTACTTTGTTTTCCACTAACAAGAAGTATTTTGCCATTTTTTTATTATTGAATTTTTGATATACAGTTATCCCTTTTTTCCCTTGAGTTACAGCTGCTTGATCAAGTCTGTGCTGCAATCATGGGTTTGTGAATAACAGCTTGAAACTGTATTTCACAATTGTAATCTGTTCCCTGGACAGCTATGTATCTCAGGATTTATTAATGATTTTTCTGATTACCCTAGGAAATATATGTATCAGAGACCTTTGCTCCTTTTTTTGTATTCTATAACTACTAGGATTTATAATAATTCATAAAATGAAAAAATATAATATAGAGGTTCTTTGCTATAAGTAGTGAGTAGCCTCTTTAGATAAAGCAGTCACTGAATAAAGTGCTTCATTGAAAGATTAAAATTACTTAGTGAAACAAGATGTAGATTTTGAAATGGCAGTTTGTGATGGAAGAGGAGAGACTCATGACATACCAAATTATTTCTCAGTCTGGTTACTAGTAATAGGCTATGACCACAAAAATGTCGTAGGGACGGAGTCYGTAGCTTGTTTTTTTTTGTGGGCATTCTTAAGATTTTTTTTCTTACATCAAATTGCATCAAATAATTCAATTCAGTTGGCATTTGAATGTGTCACTTACTCCTTCATTTGGGCCAAACTGGTTCAGTCACTTCCAGTGCAGCAAGCTTATCACATCAGAAAATTTCATAGTACAGCATACTCAGAAAGCAAATGTCAAATTCATTACCAATTCAGTTGTTTTGCATTGTTAAGCCGAGCCATTGCTACATGAGCCACAAGACTGAAATTTATAGTTATGAAATTTATGACCTGAGAATGTTCATGTCCAGGTATTAAAATGATGGGATAGAAGACCACAGCAGTCGTCAATAGCCATTTAAATGCTATGTTGCAGCATCAGTTTTGACTTGTCACAATTAGTGTCAAGTGAGCATCTGTGCAGTCAGTTTTCTGAATTAAATCTCTCTTCACAGGACTGTAGTGTGAATTATGGACTATTTGCATAAAAAATCTTAGTGTGCAGAAGAGTGATGCTTACTGTTCCACATGTGTTTTTTCTCATTTTTGTTTCTACTGCCCAATACTTTTACAAGTCTTTGATCTGTAGTTAGTTAATCTGTGTGGGGTTTTGATAGGTAACCTGAAGTTTGGGTGCAAAACTTCATCTACACTATTCAAAACTAATTTTGTCTTGGAACAGTGTGAGAGCATGGGGTTTGTGTGTTTTGGGTTTTTTTGCATTACCAAAAAAGCTCGTACGTGAAAAACAGCTAGAGGTACAATGAGCTTAAGGATATTGAGTCACTTTTCTCAGCATTGACCAGAGTTATTCTTCACATTATTAAGATGGCAAATAATACCATTATATGGTGTTAATTGCATTAATGATATTCATTTCATTAATAAATAAATGGAGCAAAGTTGCATGCAAGTTTTTGCTAATTTGGGTCTAAATCAAGAATTTTACATATAGTATTATTCCCTGAGAGGCTGTAGGTAATCTACATGTATTTGGGATATTATTGTTCTTTTTAGCTTAATTGTGCTATAGGCTGAATTATTGCAAAGTTTCTTACTGGAGAACATACTTTTAAACAGATAAAAAAACTAAAAAGAACAATAAAAAAAACCATTTAGTTGTAATGCTTCTTCAGCCTTACAATGTATTTGGTAAACATTGCTTTTTTGGCAGCTTATCTAAGAAGAGAAGTCAGGTTTTAATATTGAACTTTATTTTGAAGTAGCTGAAATAATTTGCATGTAATCACATCTGAATAGACAGTTTGAGAATGGTGATGTTAATATCAGTCTTCTTATAAAACGTCTTTGTTTTTTGGGAAAAGGAATAGAATTGTAGGGTTTATTTCCTGTACTTCTGCATGATATTGATGTCGACTAGATTCGGTCTACTTGTCTTACTGTAGTTCCCTGCTAGTGTGGTCATTGAAATTACAGATCGAATAATCTAGACTAACGTCTATTACTAAAGTAATACTTTATGCAAAATTTAGAAATTTGTAAAATAGAGTTATATATTTTTCGTTTATTTTTCTACCTTGTTATTAGTTTTGTTCCTTTCTTTTGCATAATTTTTAATTTTTTGTGGTTTTTTTTTTTCCAATTAATTTTTGGTTTTTTCATCTTTGCCGTATCCAAGGTTGGATTCAGATTTTACTTTGCTTCCAATTAGTAAAACTGGATCGCCTTTACAACAGCTGAGACTATTAGTATTACTTACACTTTGTGTCATTCCTTAACGTTCTCATCTCAATGAAATTAAATTTTTGTATCTGATTTGCTTCAAGCCACTTAAAATGCCAAAGACAAGATTCTGTATTAAGACAGGAATTCAGTATCAGTGAATATTCCAGGTAGGACTTCATTACCTTGTAACAACCTCATTCTTCTTCTTGAGATTTTTTTCTGAACATTTACCCTTGAATGGATGTTTAAGTTATAAAGTTACAGATAAATATTTAAGCCTATCTCCAATTTCATCTTGAAAAAGGCCTAATAAATTAATTTAGTTCTGAGAAGAAAGGATGTGGAAAGGATATGCAAGAAAAAAAAAAAGCTTATGTTTTCTTCAAGAATATCAAAAAGCTCTTAGAGAAGACTAATATGTTTCTCTTTTCTTTTTTGTATCGCTGGTTGTAACAATGCAAAGGTCAAGCATAAATTAATGTGCAGTGTGCTTTGATTAACTAGCTGAATTCAGCCCATTCCCTCCCGCTCCTTTCCTTACCTAGCTGTCAGTTAAACTAAATACAGCAATGTTACTGTACTGCATGTGCACTTACTGCTTAGGAACAGGAGCACTAAATCCCTCTAATTCTGACTTTGACGTCTGACGTGATGCTGTATTAGGGAAATAGTCAGGAAAGTGTAAGCAGACATTGGAATATGGTGTAGTACTGACTTTTACCATTGCACATAAACAGAGCAATTATTGTAAATCATAGCATCACTTTCAGATGGATAACCACTAAAATCACTGCACTGTGGTTTCCTGAAAATGCCACAATCCTTCAACTGCCAAATTAAGCCCAGGGAGAGCAACCATCGGTAGTGCCTGCTCAGTTATGTGGAGGGATGAGTCCTGAACCAAATGAAAAGATGTTCTGGAAGAACAGTAACCTTTCCCATGATGTGCACATTTTCCATTACGTTTCTGACACAAAATGCTGTGAAATGATTTAATGTTGACATTTTGTTTTGCTGACTTTTTCCTTTCTTATTAAAAAGAAACAAAAGTTAGGTTAGGAAGGTACAGGGAGGGTGGCCAAGCATTTGAATTCTAATACAGAAATCTCTGCTTTAAAGTGAAAACTGAAGCCATTCTAAATATGCATTGTTTCTGACATCAGATTGTACAGATTTTGGGGGAAAAGAAATGCACATGTCTCCAGCATCAATATTGAACACCTTGCTCTGTAAGGTTAATTTATGTTGTTGCTGTGCAGTAATTACATACCAAGTATGATAATTCAGTAAAGTATCCTTTCTAATTAACAATCACAGAAACCTTACACATCAGCTATACAACACAGCACGTGCAGTACACTTATTTCTGATTGTCATTTTTGATGTATATTGCTAGAAGTTATTGTAGAAGGGAGCAAACCATGAGCAGACATGATACAATGAAAGGTCAGCACTTGTCACTTGGAAAAGGATAAAATTTTATGGAGTGAGGAAACAGAAAGTGGCTCTCCATTCGTGCTGTACAGGAGCTTGTCTGTATCTAAAGTAATACATGTAAGGATACTTGGACAGAAGAATTACTTAAATGTAAGTCTAAAGTGTGGTTCATGCATCCTTTGGCAGCTTTCAGTTTCGTGTTTCAGAAGTGATGAAAAGCCTTGCTTGTTTCTAGCACCGTATACAATTTTATCTTTGAAAAACAACAGGTTTTGCTTTTGTTTTCTTAAGGATGTGTGAAGTTTTCTTGGCATCTCATTTATTTTATCCTTCTCCCATCCAGTTTCAATGTGTTGGATGATAGTGGTTGTCATTGTAAGTTATTCTGTTTCCATAAGGGGCATCTAAATAGGAATAAAGTATTTTACTTTGCAGTCACTGAAAATAAACATAGAATTTTGGTTATACAGTAACTTACTTGAAAGAAAATGTGTGTGTTGGAATATGTTTTCTGTCACATTATTTGATGGTTGGCCAAAAAGGCATGCTGGCTTTGACAAATTCAAAATAATCTTAACTTCTGGGAAGAGAACCTCAGTTTATTGTAATTTAAATATTTGTAGCTAAATGTGAAACACTAGCAACTAACTCTCTCCTTTTCCTGAAAACTAATGTGTAAAATTTGGGTTTTAAAAGTAGGGTGTGTCTTGGAAAAACTGCGTGGCATCTGATAGCACTTCAGGACTTTATAAAAGTTTCAGCATCCTACATATGCTAAACCAGTTTTGAGGAGTTGTCTTTGTTTTTGAGAGGAAGCCGAGATGGTAGTGATAGCTAAAGGTGAAAATGGTACCAATATGTAAAAGTCGAAGCATCACTCAGTTTTAGCATGAGAAGATTGAAGTAAAACCAAATATAATTCAGTGATAGTAGTGGACTGATAGTTAAATTATTAAATTCTAAAAAATAACGTTGTAATAAAGACTAAAATAATTGCAAAAATCCTTATGGCAGTAAGCTAAACAATAGAATTTGTTGGCATTTATTTGACTATAATATGTAAACAATAATTTCAGAGCTGTTTYGTACAAAAGACTATTAAAAATGAAATAGATGTTATGAAATTGTTCTGGCAGCCTTTAGGTGTTTGCTAACAATTTAATACAGCAATAAAAGCTAGCAATAGCAGCACCAAAATTGCATAGCAGAAGCTTGATTATAATTTGGTAAGAAAATATTGTATGGATTAAAGTGCTCACTTCAGTGTAAACTGTGGCCAGGGTTTATCCTTGGGTTTAAAAATCTCATAAATTTGAATAGCTTTTTAAAGTGTTCTTGTTACTAAAAGTCAGAGACAAATTATGCCTGGTGCTGATGTTGCTGCCTAGGGAAATAGAGGAGAGGAGTTAAATCTTCTATTCTGTAAGTATCCCTGTGTTAAGCCTTCCCAGGACTCAAGATGAAGTCTCTTTGGACCTTGCGATATGGACTTCTTATTTAAGTATTCCCACCTCTGTTCAATGATCCACGTGAATAAAACATAAAAGATAATGGATGGGACTCATGCCTGCATTTTTGCATCTGAGAGCATGCTCATTAGCACAACCAAGTGTGAGCACAGACTTGTGGCTTATGCCTGGAGAAAGGCAAATAAAATAAACAAAAAATTTCATCTCTAAACTCTGTCTTTTTGAAATTGTGAAGTCCATTGTAATTGTGAATTTGGCTCTCATTTCCTTWGTAGGGTTATTTTTAAGGGAGCAGAATCTATATGCATTTCTAAATTGTCTGTCCTTTAACTTGTATAGAAACTCTTGACTACATGAGGAGGTTTGTGGAAGAATTTTCTGGAAGTGAAGTGTGCTTTGTAAATGTTTATTGAACTTGACACTAAGTAGATGGAACAGAATATATAGCTGGTTTAATTGTCAGGAATCTGTGCAAGTCCAGAGAAGTTTTTATTTGAGAACCTCAACTGGTTTGGAGACATTTAGGATATTTTAATTATATTTCTATTTAAATTATTTATATTTCTTAAAGTATTCTGAGTAAAAGGTGAAAATAAGGAAATGCTGCCAGAGACAGAGCTTCTAGGAAAGTGAGAGAAGGAAATGAGACAAAAGAAGGGCTACGTAGGCAGAGAGTAGTGAGTAATGAATAGAGGAGAAACCAGTTTTCAAATTCTGTAAACCCCGAAGTAGTGAACAAAGATCTGAAATTTCACGTGAAAGCTAGAAGAGATCCAGTCTGCACGCTGCTGGGGACATATGCATCCTGGCAGTGCATATTCTGTGTTAACATTTCATGATGCAAGAATTGAGAAGAGGAAAAATTAAGTTTCTGGAGAATATGCAAAATGTGACAAAAAAAATCAGATTTGAAAAAGAACAGTTGATTTTTGAAGATGTTCAGAAAGAATAATGAACAGGATTCAGTGACAGCATGATAAATTGTGACAAGGATAACCTTATTTATTGAGCTGTTTGATTCAAAATTGAAGACCATTTCTTAATAAATGGCAGGAGAAGAGAGGAACTTTTAGATTTTTTCCCTTGATGAGGCCTGTAACTTGCACAGCATATGAGTTTATGAATGGATGTTAAGAAAAGCACTTTAGGAAAAAATACTTAAAATGTCCTCTTTTGAAAGAAAATGTAATATCGTTTAAGATTTTAAGTTTGCATGAGTAAAATCAGTAGTGCTAGCTTTAGTAGTCCTATTGAGTGATGTGAACAGTAATATTTATTTGAAGTTTCTCTACATTTTGGAGAGAATGTGCAACTACGTGTATGTAAAAACTGCAAAAGCAGCAGTTTAATATCTGAAAATGCAGAGCAAATGAAAAGAGAAAAAATAAAAGTGTTACTTTGTCATAGCAAAAAGTGTTTAAATTTACATAAAAACAGCCTGTCTGCTGGTACCTACTGACAGTTCTTTTAATAACACTTGCTGTGAAAAAGAGATAAGAAAACCAGTGGGCTTTTAAAACTCTAGTGGTAATCTTAGTTTTTCACATTAAAGAACAGTAAGTAAACTGCAGGACTTTAATTTTCTTTAATTTTGAAAGGTTTTCTAAATAATTTCTGCTTTTATTAAAAATAGAATCACAGAATGCTTGAGATTGGAAAAGACCTCTAGAGTCCTCGTCTAGTCCCAGCCCCCTAAATCGAAACAAGTCAGATAGAGCATATTACTCAGGGCAGTGTCTAGTTGGGTTTTGAATATCTCCAAGGATGGAGTCTCTGCAGCCTCTGTGGACAGCTTGGTCTGTTGCTTGTTCTTCCTYAGAGTGAAAAAAAAAATAAAGTATTCACATATTTAACAATCTCCTGTATTTCAGTTTTTGCCTGTTGCCTCTTGTCCTTTCACTGGGCACCGCTAAGAAGTCTGGCTCTCTTTCCTTCCCCTAACAGGTATTTATACACTGAGAAGATTCTCACTGAGCCTTCTCTTCTCCAGACTAAATAATCTCGGGCATTAGCCTGTTCTTGCATGACAGATACTCCAGCCAATCATCTTCATAGTCCCTTTGCTGGACTTACTCCGGTAACTCCATCATGTTTTTTGTGCTGGGGAGCCCAGAATTGGACACAGTGTTCTTGGTGTGGTTCCACCAGTGCTGAGTCAAAAGAAAAAGTGTATTTATTGTTCTTAAAAGTAAACCATTTAAAAAAAAAATTCTTCTATTGTATATAACAGGTAAAATTTAGTTTGTTGTAAAAGAAACATCTTTCTGTAGTCAATACAGCGAGTCATTAAGAACACTATTTAAGAATGAGAAAGTAATTTTGCTTATTAAATTCATGTCTTGGGAAAGTCATGTCATAGTTGTAGTTTGTAATAGTAGAACATTATGKAGAATTATCAGTGCTAATGCTTACAGTTTTCCACTGGAAGTTATATCTTAGTGGGAGATTCCACTATGTAAGTTCAGATAAGACATCCACAGTTCCAATCCCTTCCTCCGCTCTCTTTGAAAAGTGCATTTTTCAAATTCACTACATTAGAATATCACCCCAACAATAGCTTTCAGGGGTCACCTGTCAAATTGCATTAAAACAGCTGTATCACCTAACTTGGCAGCAGACTGAGATACCTAAAAACTCACAAAGCTCAGTTGTGAAGGGGCTCTTTGCCGATTCTGCCAGTCCCAGAAAATAATAGATAATGTCATAGCTAAAACTCCACACTTAGCCACAAAGGAGTTAGAAGTGCGAGGAGGGAAAGTCTAATGGTGTTGCTCTAGAAGGGTAAGGTCCCTTGTGAGGGATGGAGAACATGAGGGCAGGAGGATTGCCTTTAAGTTATCCTTTGCATCCCTTGTGGCGGGTACTGGAGTACCCCACAAAGTAGAGTGCAGTTTTTACACACGCTAAGAGTTAAGATCCCCACTCCCTTAATTCCAAGCTAAACTAGGAACACAGGAGCTGGCTGTCTGTGGAGTGATGGAAGATTACTAACAGCAGGGATTTTTCTTCTGCAGATCCTAGTTCCTTGGAGACCTGGTCTGAACAGTTTGCGCCATTGATTTCTAATATGCACCAAAAACTATTACGGCCTCTTTTTTCACACTGTAGGTAGTAGGTTATATCTCTGTATGSGATTTTGATAGGTATCTCTGTATGTGCACGTGCCTTTATTTGGAGTAGTCAGTGTAAGTGATAGCAAACATGTTAGGCATGTCCTCTGTTCCTGTTTACTGTCATTTCATAGAACCGTAGAATATCCTGAGTTAGAAGGGACTCACAAGGACCATCAAAGTCCTACTTCAGGTCTTGCACAGGATAGCCCTGAGAGTCACACCATGTGTCTGAGAGGGTTGTCCAAATGCTTCTTGAACTCTGTAAGCCTTGGTGCTGTGACCACTTCCCTGGGGAGCCAGTTTCAGAGCCCAGCCAACCTCTGGGTGAAGAACCTTTTTTTAATATGCAGCCTAAACCTCCCCGACACAACTTCAGGCCATTCACTGTCCTGTCCTGTCACTGGTCACCACAGAGAAGAGATCAGTGCCTGCCCCTCCTCTTCCCCTCATGAGGAAGTTGTAACTGCAATGAGGTCTCCGCTCAGTCTCCTCTTCTCCAGGCTGAACAGACCAAGTGACCTCAGCTATTCCTCATATGGCTTCCTCTCAAGGCCCTTCACAGTCTTTGTAGCCCTCCTTTGGACTCTTTCTCACAACTTTATATCTTTCTTATAGTGTGGTTCTTCACTTAAAAAATCCACTACGTTAGCTTGTAGTGGTCCATGTGATTTCTGGGGATCTCTAACAGTGTACATTTTGCATCTTGTGGGAAAGAAAAACATAGATTGTGTTTACAGTATATGATAATTATTAGTTAAGCTGTTAGTCCTTCTTACTATTGAAAACTCAGAAGGCTTTAGCTTAAAAAACTTTTATATTGAAAACTTTAAAGACTTTTATTTTGAAACTTCATTTACTATTATATGTCCTTAATTCTATTTAAATCTTATTGTCTCATTCCCATTATGAAAATACCTTAATATTTCATTCAAAACTAGTTTCACTGTTTGATGAGATGCCTCAGTGAGTGCCGGCCAAACCGGCACACTCAGTAAAATTACTGTGCTTCCTTCATTTTTTTTGTGTTTATATTTTATATTAAACTGTATCTGTGGGTGGATAATTGATAGTGAAGATTGATAAAATTCTGAAATTAAGCAGCACGGTATTTTCAGTATAGATTAATCCGTGTTACAAATTTTTGAAGTAGGTTTCCTCTGACAGTTACATGAAGAAAAGTTTATGTGAAGCTGGTGGGTTTTATAAGTTAAAGTGACAAGGTTCAAAACGTAACTTTTGTCACCATAAGCAAAATTTATCAGTTGACAATGAGCTTGATACATACATTTAATGAGTTAGTTGAAGAAAAGGAAAAATATTTAATATTGCTGCAATTGCCTTTTTCAATAACTTGAGTGTGTTTATGTTTTCTGTGAACATTATTAGAGTGTTACGYGTTAATTTTCGTTTTGCTATTTTGTGAGACATATACACAATTTTCACTGTTCAAACAGGCAAAAGAATTCCTTCTGTCTTTGGCACCAGACCTTTGGGAAAAATAGTGCTTCAGCTTCTGTTGGTCATTGTGTTGAGGTTTCCTGTGTCTTTGTCAACAAGGGAGAAAAAATCTGGAATTTATTAGAGAAGTCATTGGCGAACAACCTAAAAAGTGTTTGCTTTTTTTTCAGGAGCACTTTCTTATGAAAGTTTGGTACTTCTTTTAGAACTTCATTTATTTCAAATTCATACTATGATTTTTGTTTCTGAATTAGGGAAATCTAACCACTCACTTCCATCAAGAATGATGAATTATTTGTATTCTATACAGTATTCTATACAATGACTATGTTATGAAATACAGACTCACAGCGAAAGGAGAAGTGGGGAGATGATCAAGCAAAATGTCTGTCACTGGAACTTAGCAAAGCTTACTCTCTGGAATTTTTTAGCTAGCATTAATACAGATGAAAGTTTGCTATGCTGGGCAGTAGTAATAATTGTGGTACCAGACCCCATTTTCAGTTTCTTATTACTTGTAAAATTTTAATCACTTGGGCTCAGAATTCTTCACGTCTCTTGTGCATCTTTTAGGCTGGATGTTTTCAGGCAAAATTTTTAAGGTGAGATTTGAGCAAGTGTACCGTCTTGCCCAGGTGTCCCTCACCCCATACCTTTAAGAAGAAAAGTGAATTGAAGTCTTTGATCAGTAAATTGAATTTTGGCAAAGACCTCCCTTTCTTTCCCAAAGACAGAGGAGAAATATATTCATGTCAATTTTATGAAATCTGGGAAAAGGGAAGCCTTAAAGGATATTGTGAGAGAAAAAGTTTCCTCATAACTATTAGTCATGGTATGGAAGGTTTTAGATCTTTTGTCATTGTGCTTAGTGTGTGCTGTGGGCTATTTGAGTGTGCTTTTCCCTACAGCTGGAGTTGTTACAGAACTTGCAAGGAACAGAAATGTGGATTGAGAAGAAAGATGTTAAGGACAGTATCGATGACTGGTAATTTGAAGCCTCTTTGATCTAGATGCAGGGTGGACAAGTGCTGCTCTAGATGAGAATARTAAAATGGGGCAGTGGGTGTGGAGAGGTGGGTGACTCCCCTTCTTCTGGGTCATCTTTTGTCATTCATAGAGAGGTGTGAGCAGGATGTACAGAACTCAAGAATTCACAGCAATCACACAGTCACTTGTGTCAAGGACTAGCTATTTTGCTAGGCTAAGCTTCAGTATGARTATCTCACCCAGTGCTGATGTCTGATGTATCTTTGCTGGTGGGGCAGTCTTTGGTAAGGTAGAGATCTTTTGCTGCTCCTTGGACCAGGTTGATCCTTATGTAGCTGAATTGGCTTCYTTGGATTCTCCGCTGTATTCTCAGACGGTTTAATTTTCATGGGTTTTTTGTTTTGTTTTTTCCTCTTGAGTCACTACTCTGTACCTTTTCATATCAACAGACATGATTTTTTACTCATCTACCAGAGTTTAGCATTTGTACTATACACTTGTTTCCTCAGCAAAGCTAAGCCAAAAATCATGCAGATGTGCTGTATGAAACACGGCCTTGGTTTACAGACAGACAGACTTTGGAGCTGTGGTTGTCTGGTACAGCCCAGTACAGAGATCATGGTGGGACTAGGACTGGAGAAGGACCTGAGTTTGGATGGTAAATGTGAAGAAATAGAATTTAAATGGTGTGCAGAGGCAGCAAAATCCAGTCTATTCAAGCTTCAGGACTTGAACAAAGTTGGACTGATTAGAGAAAGACACTGAAACGAGAAAACCGTGTAGATAATAGAGGAGGGGGGATACTGAAACTGTTTAAAGAGCCGGGGAGGGGTAGTTGTGAATAGGAAGCCTATGTGAAAAGGAGAAGTTTGTTGTGGTCACGACCAGTCAGTGATGCTGAAATGGGGAATGGCTGACTGGAAAATGACACCTTGGTARATTTTCAGCTACTTCATTGTAAATAAGATATTTATTTATTATGATTGCAAAATTACAATTTTTTTTACTGATTAATCAAAACATTTACAAAAGTAGYGAAGAAGAAAGAAAAAAAGGATGAATGGTAAGATGAATTAAAAAAACAATGCTAAAGGATACTTAGCATTACTTATATAGTTACAGTTCCAATGAATTTGTTTTGCATACTTAGGAACTCCTTATTCTTAATGCAGAAAAATGTTGGTATATGACTTAATTAATCAAATATATGTTGATCGGCAACCCTTCATAAAAAAGGGGTTTTTTTCCTGAAGTTCCATGTTTTATTAGATATTTTCTTTGATGTTATGTGCTGTCCTTCATCTATCTTGACCTGTTAATTAAAAAATAGATTAAGTAGTCAAGTAATTTGGAATAGTTTCATTTTTCTCTACTTTCCTCTATTCTCCAAAAATAAGTAGGGAAGGAGAGATTTCAGAAATCAGTTAATCACAGTCACAGATTCAAGCACTTTGCAGTATTCTGAAATCAAGTTCTTCAACTTCTTTGTATCCATCATTTTTACCTTTTGTCTGCCTATCATTCTAATGGGTTGATAGATTCACTTTGTGTTGTTTTCTTCTAGAGAGGAAAAAATAGTGAAAAGGAATATGGGGGATCAAGGGCATTTCAGAATGTCTGTGACCACTAATAAGGCAAAAGGCTAAATCTACTCTGTAGTTCCAAAGTCATGCAGGATGATATACAATATTCTTTTATTTCCTGTTTTTCTCCCAAAAATCAAGTTCTGAAGATAGAAATTGATATAGATACATTGTTTGAAATGCATTTAATTTTAATTGCTTTGAAAAGTTGTTTCRTTTCTGCCTGGACTAAAGATCTGATGTGTTGCAGAGGGAACCAGTGTTAGTGTGGAACCAATCTAACCAAAAGTGCCCAACATGAAAGTAATGRAAGTTCAGGAAAATTGTGAAATTGAGTATCAGGTGGAATAATTTGATTCACCTTACACCCAGCATGGTACAGGGTGAGACATCCCTTCTTCCTACTGGTTTCATTTGGTTTAGGTTTGTTTCATATAGATTTTACTACCAAGACGTAATATAATGAGAATATGTATGTACAAACTAATTATTATTTTCCTGTCTACAAAGGTAGTTTCATCTCTTGATTCAGTTGAAACAAACTTCATGCTTTATCTAGATTAGGTTATTGATGTACCTGAATATTCAAGAGTACAGTTGTGCGGTAATGACATTGCAAAAAATCTGCATGATCTTTTACTTGACTTCCATTTTTGTCGTGATGAAATAATTTTCTTGAGGGTCCTTTTTAATATTATTTGAGAAAAATCTTAAATAAGCATGTTACAAGGGACATCATGGTATTATTTCACTGAACTTTTTTAGTTCTTTTGGAAGTGATTTATTTAATACTTAGGACAGAGTTTCACAAATAGAACATCTTCTTAGCACACTGTTCCCAAACTTTTGGCATGGTCTTAAATGCTATTAATTAATAGATTTTTATATATAGTACAATTTATCTTTGTCATTGCTTTTAAGATTTATGTATTGTGTCTGAATTTTATTTGCATGCATGCGTTCAGCCATGGTATAGACGAGCTGTGTTATAACAAATGTTGTTCTAAGTATATTGTCTAAATAGTCCTTTTTAGGAGTGCTGTACCATGCTTTTAGTATATAGCTTTATTATGATATAGTACAAATGTATCCACTGTTTATAAATACTGGTTAACTTCTGGGTTTTTTTGAAAAAAACTATTACTAAATTTTGCATGCTTCAGGACTACTGTCAAAGAAAATCGTAACTCCCTTTTGTGCATTTCAGAAACAGTCCATTTCCACTTAGCGACGTGTATCTTTTTAGAAAGTTTTAATACTGAAGACTGAAAATTAACTATGGAGTTATAATGGAATACATGAAATGTTTGCTTTGTAAGTTAAGCTTTTCTACATCTGTCAATCTACTTGAGAAACTTTATGGCCATTAAAAAAAGAGGCCAGTGTTAAAATTACTGTTTTAAAATACAGGTATTTGTATGAACTGTTCAAGTGAATGCATTGCATTTTCCCTACTTTTATTTTCTTACCCTTTATTTTGTTTGTAAACACATCTGGGAAATTTTTCCTTAGTCCACTTTATGTGTAAAGTTTTTTTAGTGTGGAGTTGTAAATATAAATGAATAATACTAGTTTTGTGTGAGTTTTTTGKTTTTTTGTTTGGTTGGGGTTTTTGCTTTGTTTTAGTTTTGGTTGTTTGTTTGGGTTTTTTTGATGGCTACCAAACGCTTTAGATATGCTCCCACTTATAAAACTTACATATATAACCTTTTCTGGCTTTTATTTGGTGAAATGTTTATRGTGTCTAGGTTTCAGTAGAATAGAAATCACCTTGCAGTCTTAAGAAAAGGTCTTTTAATGTGCCTAGTACSACTGAATTTTAAGATGGCATCAAGGACACAATATTTTACTATTCGTGCACAACAAGACTGATTATAAATCAGTCTCGGACAGCTTTTATAATACACTATTGGCTTATGTACAGTCAGATACTGTCTTTAAGAGGGCTGGGAGGGAAATTTCTTATCCCTTCTAACTGACAGAAATCCACTATTGACCCAGGCACTGGGCATCACAGGATTTTATTCAGCATGGTGGCTTCCCATCCTGACCACAGGAATTGGTAATGCTTTCTAATACCGGAAAGGAAAGCTTTTAGAATATCAAGAACAAATTATCATAGCTTCTTGTTTGTTTGTTCCCATAGCACTAAGGCATAAGTACCCCTGAACTCACTGCACAATTCCTTGTACGGAAAAGGCATCTACTGATGTCCCCTCTAAACCTCCTAAGCTTCAGGTTATGGCTGTGAGCCTTGTGGTGAGAGTCCTCCCTCTCTCAACCAAGGAGAGTTTGGTTGCGCTGTCAGCCCCAAAATCAAAGAATCACAGAATATGCTGAGTTGGAAGGGACCCACAAGGATCATCGAGTCCAATCCCAGCCCTGCACAGGACCATCTCCAAGAATCACACCATGGGCCTGAGAGTATTGTCCACGCTTTATGAACTCTGCCAGGCTTGGTGCTGTGACCACTTCTCTGGGGAGTCTGTCCCAGTGCCCAGCCACCCTCTGGGTGAAGAACCTTTTTCTAATATGCAGCTTAAACCTCCCCTGACAACAGCTTCAGGCCATTCCCTTGGGTCCTGTCACTGGTCACCACAGAGAAGAGATCGGTATCTGCTCCTCCTCTTGCCCTCATGAGGAAGTTGTAACTGCAGTGAGGTSTCCCCTCAGTCTCCTCTTCTCCAGGCTGAACAGCCCAAGTGACTTTGGCCGCTGCTCATACAGCTTCCCCTCAAGGCTCTTCACAATCTTTGTTGCCCTCCTTTGGACACTCTCTAACAGTTCAATGTCTTTTTTATATTGTGGCACCCAAAACTGCCCCCAGCACTCGAGGTGAGGAGGCCCCAGGGCAGAGCAGAGCAGGACAATCCCCTCCCTTGCCCAGCTGCTGATGCTGTGTCTGATGCACCAATTCTCTCCCCCCTGGCTCCGTGGGGTACTTTTTTACTGGACAGCATCTAGAGCTCAAGGTATTGCCTTCTGCCCTTTGAGTCCAGTTGGCTTTCACCCCATTCATCCAGCCTTGTTTTTAACTTGACAAGGAAAATGCTGTACCAGACTGATGGAAAAGCCTTATGCTGGACACATTTTGGTGTGTTACAACCATTTCTCTTCCCTCTTTCACAGAGCAGATAATTCATCAAGTCAAATATGACCAACTCTTCTACCCTTATTAAATCTTTGYTGAGTGCTCTCAGTTACTTTCATGTGTTTGACAATGGATCCCTTGATCTTTCCCAGTGCAGGGACAAGGCCGACCAGGTCAGCCCATGATTTCCTAGGTACTACTCACTATCGTTTTTTATTGTGCATGTCTCACCTCTTTAAGATGGGCTCGTCTTAGCATTTTTCAGTTTTCAGTGTCCTGCCTTGGCTGTAATGGTGTTTCTTAGATCTTACACAGGAGCCTGACAGAGATAACAGACATATGTTCCAGAAACTTTGAATAATTCCTGTGGACTGGAATATATCCAAATGGACTAGACCCTGACTTACTGTTTTCCTGCTGTTGGCTGTCCTTCTCTTTCCCATGTCACGCTGGTAGGCATGGAAGTCTGAGGCCAAGTTTTCACCATGCATGCTGATGCATTGAGCTCAAAGGCATCACATACATAGCCCCTTCTGCTTTATTTCTTTGAGCTCTGAGTAAACTTTCTTTTAAAAATCATACCCCTTTTGCTTGACAACCTTCCCTTTCATGACAGCTTCCTGCAGTATTCTGCCTAGCAGTGCCTTTGACAAGCCAAGTTTTCCTTTTCCAAAGCCATGATACAGTTTTTCGTGGTCTTCCTTATTGAGAAGTAGTAAAGTCTTTTGTAATTTTTAAACCATAGCAGTGGTAAGAGATTGTACTTACACCTCACTTTGTTCTCTGGACTCAATGCTCCAATAAGCCATCAAGTGTCACTAGTGCCATTAATATTTTCAATCTAATTTATAAATAAAATTGGATCATAATTGATTCCTTAATCCTAGGAGCAAGCGCATCACAGGTTTTGACCTGGGCTATGATATACAGTAGCTTGAGAAGAGGTTCCCTGTGATCCTGTAGAGACTTCTGAATGGCTCACCGTAGAACTCTTTAAGGTTTCTGGGAGTGGGTTTTTTGAGAGGAAAAAACTCCTATAAATATCTTGAAGAATTTACTTTGAAAAGAGGGAAAAAAATGCCCATCTCCGAGCTCTGAACCTGTGTTTTAGACTTGTGCTTAGTAGAGCAGCAGAGCAAGAAACCAGAATTCCTACTTTGGCTTTTTTTGTAGTGCTTGTGATAGTCATGCTTAGATTTTAACATATTGAAGTCACACTGAATGTTCTAAATGCTTCACAGATATCAATAACGTATCAATAGCTGATGGCTAACTTAATGAGTTAGGCCTGTATTTTCACTGCAAGCAGTATGAAAACTGTGCAGTCCAGTGGCTTTGCAACTCCATTAGTCCCTGGTGTTGACTGTCAAGTGTTGGAACTGAAATAGTGACGTGAAATATAGATTTTCCTGTCAGAATTTATCTATCTCCACTGATAAAGAGGCAGTACAATAAATTACTTAATCTACTTTTCTGTAAAAATAAACAAAATAATTATAATAGTGTCATATAATAATAACAACTTTAGACTTTATTTTATATATTGAAATGGAAAAAATATCCTTCACACCACTTTTTTTTTATTTTAAAAGACTACTCAGGTTTTTTATTTCAAATCAGTATTATAATTTATTGTATTATATGGCTCTACTAGTTAAAATATTGCTCGCAGTGTGCTCTATAAATAATAGCAGTGATAATCAAGTTCTGTATTTTAAAAAAGTTTAGATTTTTATTTCCAATAAAATATTTGATCTGTAAGATTAATGATATGTTAGTGTATTTATATAGTACTTAAGAAGTAGTACACAGTTCTCACATTAACAGAAACAGTTACAGTGAGTGACAGTACTCATAATAAAAAGCTGTCTAATATATAAAATGTACATATTTTTATTGAGTTTGTGCTTTTGAGGTAACTGATAGATGAAATCCTAATTACTTACCGTTTTTGGAAGACATAATTTTACAGGGGAGGTACTCTGTAACAATTACTGTCAACAGAACCGAAGCCCTGGGGTCAGGCAGGCAAAGTGGTTGGTACCGAGGGGCAGTTGTGTTTTCTCTGGAAGAGTTTCTGCAGGCTTGTCTGGTGTGCACGTTGCTTTGAAGTGGCCTGAATGTTCCTGCTGCTATAGACACCTAAAAGCTCTTAAAACTTGGAAGTATATAGATTACACATAAAAAGCGAAATTGAGCAGAACTCATATCATCTCCTATGTTACAAAAAGTTGGGAAGGCAGTGAAGGAGTGGCAGTTGATCTTTAACTCTATTTTCATTGGTGATTAGATTATCAGAGGAAAGCTCACAGTTAAGTCTAATCCAGCAAGTCACATCTTTTGTTGGTCAAGCATGTTTTGTGTATACAGACAGCATAAGACTAAAGCTGAGTGAATAAAGGGCAACTTAGTTGACCTGTCAGATACATATCGCTGGCCACATCCTGATTCAGTTTTATTAGCATATAATGATAATTACATTATTCATCAATACTCCTCTCAAGGCTTTGTAACTCCCCATATAGATGGATTTTTTTTTTTCCTCTAGGTTTTATGCAGTTTAAAATAACCTTGAATTGTGGGGTTTCTAATGGTACACTTATTTTCTGTTAAAACTGTGGAAAACCATACTTGTATGGGAAGATATGATTTCATATATACCATAACCATTTATTAATTATTATGCCTGTTGCATACCAAGCAGGGTCTTTTTCTTTTGAATGTAAGTACTCAACTGAAAACAGTCTAATACAGTGTAGGTTACATGATGTTGTGCAGTTGGGATTGAGAATTATTTTGTACTGCCATATGCCCTTGTGTTATACAAACCCTAACTCATTCTTTTCAGTTCATAATAATGTTGATGATAAACGTAATGCTCTATGATCTGTTTTTCTACTTATATAATACATATGCTAGCAGTCACAAGACTCAGTTGAATTCATGGGCTGGGACTCAGTTGAATGTATTTTTCTTTTGCAGTGAGTACAGAGATTAAACTTGAAAATGGGCTCCTCATGGTCATTCAAAATAATAGCAGGAGGAAGGAAGAGTTTCACTTTAAGTGGAAAGGGATAGTCACTCCTTGCAGTTAAGCACTGAATCAGATAGAGACAGCTGCAGAGGCAAGATATGCATTGCAAAAAACAGATCAATTGGGATCAGTCCCATCCAAATGAAATTACATCACTCAATAACCTTCCTTTTAAGCCATTGAAATCTTCTGGCCCAAATTTCTCTTGTCAAGTCACTGAGTTTTGCCAATGATTAAAGTATCTTGAAATTGCTTCGATAACATCAGGGACCTTGTTGTGACAAGGTCTGTAAATGCAGTCATTTAAAAGAGAAAGCTGGGTTTCATGTAGAGTATTGAGTGTATTGACTGGATATTTTTTCGTGGGTTCTCAGAAGCTTGTATTCACAAAGACAGTACAGAATGAAGGAAAATTACATATCCTATACAAAAGATTAAATAAAATGTTGGTTTCATATATGTGAGATGGTTTCATTCAGTAATAAAAGTGTAATTTTCCTTTGAAGTAGTTTGAAAATGTGTTCTTGTTTTGAAGTGGGCATAGAAGAGAATTCTGTAAATCAAGACAGTCAACATGTTTATGCAGTGACCAACTCTGTCGTTATTTATGCTCCCGTGTGACAGTTAATAAARTAAGGCAGGGCTCTTCTATTCCAGTGGTACCTCAGATGCTGTGATCTTTTGTCCTGCAGATAACTTTTTTACAGGCTAATCAGTCTGTACATTAGCAGATATAAATCTTTAACCTTTCAGGAAGCATTTATTAATATTTGTAATGATCAATACTGAGAAAATTGAAGTAATTAGCAATGTGTAGAAGACACATTGCTCACCATTGTTTTAGGGGTCTTGTTTGGTTTTTTTTTTCCCCTCTAAAGTGCTCAGTAACTCTCATCCACTTAGTAGAGCTGTTGGGTACAGATTAATTTCTGAGATGAGGTGTACCTTGAGCAGCCTGACTTTTAAAAATGCAATTACTTGTTATCTTTATCTCATTAAAGTTATTTGCAAATACCCTAAATTCCTCTTTAGGCTTAGTAGACTTAACTTGGTGGGAGAGTCCTAATTTTTCAGAGTTGGTAAGGTACGCTGAAGCAGCTTCTTGCCTTCAGACTGTTGAAGATAAACTGATTTTACACTGTGGTTGCAAATGTATTTTTACTTGTGCCCAGTTAGCAGCCAGAAACATTGCTCTTACAGCAGGTATTTAACCTAATGAAGGCAAGTATTAAAATGTCTAGAAAAGAACGAGGATCAAAACTGCTGAGATAAGCATTATGTTTGTCTGCGATTTGCACTTTTCAGTGTCTGTTACACAAATGAAGAGTAGAAAGTATTGAAATAATTGGTGGGGTTTCTTGTCCTATAAAGTCTTTTGAAAAGGAAATTTGCACATACTCTTAGACACCTGCCTTTTACATAATATTTACTTAAGTGAGGAAGCAGATGACAGCCGTGTGTGATTAGAGGGGGGAGTGAGAGAGGTTGGTATGTTTCTCCCTCTTTGTACCAAAATTTGAAGGAAAGTTTTTATAATTACTTTTGTCCTGGATTAAGGAGAGCTGGGAGAGAACAACTCTTCTAAAGGACCAGATATGCAATTAGAGAACCTTCCTGTTGGAAGCATCTATTACGGCATTATCTGTGATGCTTTTTTCTATCTTAATATTTGTTGCATCTCCTGGTAAGAGAGGAAGGCTGTTCAGTTTTGCTCGCTGTCTTTATTTCAGATTTTTGTGCTCGTTAAATCCTTTCCCTAAGTGAGGCTGAAAATACAAGTTCACCTATTGCAGACAACTGGGTACTTCAGTCAGTAGAAATTTGAATGGATGTACAGGAACAGGAGCAGTTCTTTAGTTGAGGAAGGGTTGGCAAATGGTATGTAGGGATGGAAGAAGAGCAAAAGGAGAGACTAGAACAGGAGAAATGTCATCAGTGCAGGAGGTGTCAGGACAATAGTTAGTTATCAGATGAGTTTGCTATTGTATTAAAATAATACAATAACTACAATAATTACAAGTGGTTGTATTTATACATTCATATTCCTTTGTCTTTTACCAATCTTTTACTTGCTAGAACTGTGTTTAAACAAAGTCAGTAGTGATTCCTTAATTAGTAATATTTCAAACATGAGAGGGGTGAAGATAACCATAGAACATGTAAAATAAATGATGTCAAGGTAAATTTTTAATAGAGTAGAAATGGAAAAATTGTCCACCCATTTAAAAAATAATTTCCCTTTAATATATGAGTAAATAGTATAATATCCTTTAAAATTCTTTGACATGTTACCAATAAAAATGCAATACAAAGAAATATAGGAATAACTAGTGCAGGTATAGGTTACTTACACTTCCTACTTGATGTCTGTGTTCTGATGTTCTTACAGCCTTACCTAAAGTACTACAAAATATTAGGATCTCAGTAGTTACAAGCTTCCTCTGAGAACCTTGTTTGTACTTAATTACTTTGATTTGTGAGCTTATTAAACTTTAACTGATTATTTTATTGGTTGAGCTGTGAAGTTGGTTTCATATATAAAAGCATTTACATAGATAAAATTTTTATAGAAAAATATTTTATAAATAGAAGTTTATATATAAGTGCACACATGTATGTGTGTGTATACATGTGTTCACATACTCATTTACTCATTTTGAGAAACCAAAATAAAAACCCTTGTATTAAAAATAGAGATTGCTGTATTCCTGCCCAAACCTTACTCGCCTGTCACGTTGTGATGACCTGACTCAAATGGTACAGTTGCAGCTACTCACATTGCTGCTGAGAAGGTAGAGGTGGCACACAGACCTTCAGTTTATCTTGAATTGTTTCTGATGCTACCCTTCAAGTTTCTGCATTTTGGTGTGCACCCATGTCAACCTCACCCACTGAGGCTGTCAGAACAAAACTAGTTGCACTCAGTAAAGGACGAGGATTGTAGTAAGATGACTATGAAGAGTATTTCTATTTTACAGCTAGGCTTTTCTTCAGTTTTCTTAAGAAGTTCAAAGTTGCACTGTAGAATTGCAGTTCAGGACACCCAATTTAAAATTTTAATTGTGTCTCAAGTAAGAGATGAAGAGAGAATTGGGAGTGGATTTGCATATGGTACTTCTTGCTGTCCCTCTAATTCTTAGACTCAAAATCCTTATAATCAGACTAAAATTTGGTTGCAAAGAATTTTTGTTTAAATGTGTGGCAACAAGATGGCTCCTGTTCATCAGACTGTTATATTTCATCAAAGCATGACAGCAGTTTCTTTTTTATTTGCAATTCTACTTAAATACATTTCAAAGTAAAAAAAACAAAAACACCAAATGTGGTGATGGAGACTTTATATGGGTCTTTCTTTCAAAATGTGTCTGCTCAGCTTAAAGATGACATTGATGTTTTCCTGCTTAAAATCCCACAATGCTATAAGATACATTAATTTGCTGTATGGCAAGTGGTTTAAAGAGTTTAAATGTAGAGAATCAGCACTTTAAAATTGTATTGATTTTTAAAAAAGCATTCTTGAAAAGTATGTATGTCATGAGTGTCAAAAGACAGGGAGTACAAGTAGGAAAAGAAAAAGCTGTGAAGACTTTGGAATTATTGGCTCAAAGACATTTTTTTCAGAAGTGACTAAATCTTTTTATGTACTGAATTATTACAATGTCTTTTGAAAGAAATCCTCCCTTACTTAGTCCTTTCTAAATCTTAAGACTTGTTTTCTTTCAAATGCTATTCTATAAAACAAGCACTTTTTAAGGTTATAAYGTAGTACTCATGTTATTTGTGCTTGTAGTCAATCCCATAGCTGCATTTCTGTGGGTTTCAAATCTGAGTAAAATGCTAGCTTCACAATCAAGCCTACTTGTATTAAATTGTTGCTTTTATGATTAAAAAAAAAAAAAAAGAAAATTTTCTTCTCTGTCTTGTGGTAGACTGCCTTTGTTCTTTGAGCTGTATTGAGAAAAAGTTATAAGGATGCTATACTTAACTCAGTTTAATGTTTTGACACTTAGAGACTCTTGAAATTTGGTGTGAGTGTCTAAGTATTTGGATCTGAGCATACACATTGCTTAAATTTAGTGTGATGTTAAAATGTTTCATAAGACAGAGGAGAGCTGCTATGATCTTTCAATGTTAATATTTTTTTCTTATCACTTTACTGTGTAGATACCCTTCATGAGACACAACTCTGCCACAACTCATCCTCGGAGGCAATCGTGGAAACCTTTTATAATAGGATTTTTAAATGTGGATAAAGCTCTCAATAGAATACCTAAAGTAAAGGAGAACAGCTACCTTGTCTCAACTATAAGCTTATTATGACAAAACACTGAGTTTGCTTGTCAGGCTTGGATAGAATGTAATTGATTGGTTTGTTATTTGGACTGACAAGGTAGTTAATTTGCCTGCATTTTTTTGCACTAATCAGGAACATTTTGTATGTGCATCGTTGAAAAATCCCGGATAAATGTCTTGTCAGGATTGTCCTATTAAGTAATGTCTCTTTCCCCTGTGCTTCGTTGGCAAATGATGTTATACGATGCTTGGATTCACTGAAGAGTGACAGAAGCCTGTGGGACTTAAATATTGTGTATTCCTCTATGGTGATACTGAAAGAAATAAGCAATGGTTTGCCATCCGCCTGCCACTCTTCTTATATACAGTTTAATAAGAACATTTCTACATAGAACACTGTGTTGTACATAGACCTTACTGTAAAAAGGATTGTTTCCTAAAAAAAAAATAAATGTTCAGTGATAACGAGACCTGTAAAACACTTGAGACTTACTATTCTGAAGGAATAGATTTGCCATGGAAAAATTGATTTTATGCTTATTAGTATGAACTAATTGTTTCTGACTCCAGACACTCAAGTGAATAGAACTATACCTATACTTCTTTCTGAATTTTTTTTTAAAAATAAGAAAAAATTGAGTATATGCAGACATTTGTTTTATTCGGCTTACTTCTCTGGCAGTGTTCAGGACAAGCTTATCTCCTCCCAATGCAAACACGAAATTGTTTTGTAAGTTGGGGAAGGAATGAAGAACTGATCACACAGCATGACAGCTGAGATCTTCGTCTCCGTCCGTATATATCCTGGTAGATGCACACATAGTATTTTGATCTTCAAATGGTACAGATCCAGTTCTTAAATCTACAGTATCAGAGTGTTGACATCTTCATCGTTTTCATCTTGAACTTGCTCGGAAAAATTCTGCTCAAATGCAATCACACTTGTAACTTTATGATCTATAATCTTTGAATTTCTTGAGATATGGTGGGTTTTGTCATCTATCAAGGCACGTTTCCATTTGAAAGTATTTTTTAAACTTAAGAAAGAAATTAAATGCTGTAATAAGTAATAGGAGAATATACAAATTTATGTATACTTATCTACGAGTCATATCTTACCAGGGCATTTCATGTTTGAATATTATATTAAATAAAATTAACCTGATGTCTAACACGTCGTTTTATTTTAAAAAGGGGGTGGGATAATCTCAGAGTTAAGATTTTTGTTGGAACTATTAGAAATGCTTATCATTCTGGATTGGCAAGGAATACAAAGACACCTTAAAAATAAATTTGCACTAGGAAGTAGATGCTAATGCAGGAATTTTATCTTTAAGGATCCGTTAATCCTTTTTAGGAAGAAAGGACACAAGTTTATTGACCACTTGTGCAGTATTCTGAAAGTAAAAAGTTGTGTCCAAGTGCTGTGTAAGCAAGGGGAAAAAATGTTTGCCCATACATCATGTTGAGTTTAGGGAAAAAAAAGAAAAAGTCATGTTTACTGTGATTTATTAAACTAAAGCAGTCTAGATATTGTGGATAGGAGAGAATGATAAATGTAGCTTATCTTGGCTTTAGTAGGACTTTCAAAATACTTCTGTGTGTGACATTCCTTTAAGTTAGAGATTTTGTTAATTAAGCTGCAATAAAATACCTAGCTGATTAGGAAAGTAAACCAGCTACCATGGACTCACTGTCCAATGATATTCAGCTCACTGGGTTCCACTCAAGCTCTCCTGGTTTCAGTATTACAATATTTTTGTTAATTTTTGCTTTAGTGTATTAGGTACTGAAGTAAAGCATTTGGTTACACTTGCAGGTGATGACAGTAGGATGTGAGGGACTACAGTGTTAAAATGAAAAAAGAAATTTTAAGAAAGCGTTCAGAAAAAGCGTGCAGTGCAGGAAGGAAAAGGCAAATCACTGTTGCCTGCATGATTATGATACCAAGAGTAACTTCAAAAAAAAAGGAAGTGTGGGGGACTCTGGATCACAGATCGCAGAACGTGGATCAAACTGATCAATCCTGACACATACAAAGAGACACAATACATTTAACGCATTGGAGTACTCCTCCTGAATATTCAGAAGACCAGTATCTCACCCTTTGAAAAGTCTCAGCTAGTGCATCCTGTCCACTTTGGTAAACAGAGAAGGTCCAAAGCAAACTGAATTGGATGATAAGAAGACCACCGGAGACATGAATTGAAAAAGCTTAAAATAGTAATATTTCTTTAATTTAGTGAAGGTGGGAAATCTGGGCAAAAAGCCTAAATTAATATAAAGATGATAAAGACAGAAGTTGCTACAAAGAAGTAAAAAAAAAGTTCTTCAAAGGTGGTCAGACCAAAAATAAGCTACATTGTATCAAGATGATTTGGCCAATTGAAAGGTTTTTTCTAGTAATAAGAATACTTGCACTAGAGATGTTTGTTAGAGAAGTTCAGTAATCTCTGCTATTGGAGGATTTTAAGGACAGACTAATTTGTGTTAAATACCGTTTCAAGTATTGTTGCTATTTTCCTGGGCATGCTTGAAATCCTAAGGTGAATTCCTGCTGTATTTTTTATGTTTTTCCCCAGTACAGCTTCTTTGTAGAATTTCATTATCTCTCTCTCCCTCTCTTTCTCTCTCTCCCCCCATACCATTATGTTGAAAGCCAGATGCTAACACTTGATGTTTCGCCTTTTGAAAGATGTTTGATGGCAATATTCAAAACTATAATGGACTTCTCTAGTAGTTCATAAACAGTACACCATTCAGTAGAGTTAATAGTCCRAACACCTGAGAGTGGCACTATAGATGCAATCATATATTACAACTAGAATGTACTGCAGAGGAACAAATGCAGCATTTGGTGATAGCTTCTTAAATTTTACACTTTTCAATTTATCAAAGGACTTTTTCAGTGTCTGTAATTGGTGATTTATTACCTTAATGCATGTCTTAGAGTCATTGTCTTCACAGAAATTCTTAGTTGAAACATTAAAATGCTGCAGATAGAAGTTCTGTACAGTTGCTGTATATTAACAAAAGCAACCACATCTGAAATAGTGTTCTTATCATTATATTCCTCTTGTATATGTGGGCCATTAATGAATTTGCAAACTGATTTAACAAAGCCATGTGTTGTGTAGTTTGGCAGTCCTATGAGAGAGAAAAGTGAACATTTCTTGCTGAAAGAAAGCTGTTCACATACAGGTACAGTAAATAAAGTTTCTTTTCAGCATTCTTAGAATTCATTTTGTACACGCAAACTTAATTTTCGTAAAGCAAATGATGTATAGACCGTTCAGAAAAAAATCCAGATTGCATAGGAATGACATATAATGATAGCCCATTCGAATTCTTCCTTACCCATGAATAATCAGTGTTAGGTTTTTGGATATGAGGGRGTGTTTGATTTAGTATTAAAATCATGAGTTAAATCAGTTAGGCAGCAGTTTTGGGTTTAGCGTAATAAATTTAGCTACACAGATGTCTGCCAGATTAATGCTTATTTTCTTTCACTGTTTTGTGGTAAAATTGATAGACGCTATTTGTTTTTATTAATGCCCTTGCGATTGGACAGAAATTTAAGTAAACAGGAGATTAGACAGTTTCCCGTATCCAAAGGCAYGTAGGTACCTTATCATAAAACTACTGTTAGTTGGTGATCAGTAAGCTCATCATGCTCTGTCAGGCTGTGTGTCCATCTTACCCATACACTATCTTCATCAGTAGTAGGTAAAAATAAAAACCAGAATGCAATAATCATCCCTTATGTGGTAACTCTCACCTTTCCACAATAGCCATGCCCTCTCTCTTCCAGGCATAACAGAAGAGAGTGACAGTCTACTCTGTCATCTACCATTATAAACTACGTAAATAAGAGACCTCCTTTTGTGTACTTGCATTGTACCTGACATTAATAGAGATTAGAATGTGACTTTTAATTACTTAGTGTAATAACATAGCATTATCCTTCCCAGAAAGAGTATTTCATTTACCTAAATCAAAATTATGAAAATATTAGAAAGAAAGATGTAGTTTGGAGAAGTCTCTGAAGCACATCTGTTCCATCCACCCACTTAACACAGGACTGACTGCAAAGTTTTAGCTCTAAGTTAGAAATTAGGTGAAGTTCCTTGAAGTTTTATGTGGTTGAACTTTTAGCATCTGTGAAGATAGAGGGCCTTTCAGGATAACAAGTACCTGTGTGTGAAGAGGCTGTATAGTTGAGCTGTATCCTGGTTTATAATCAACAATTTATGCATGTGCAGTCACATAAGAACTTTAGTGCTGAAATGTTGTCATACTCCTGGTGGTCAAGTCACCTAAAGCTTGACTGGCCTATGTGAGTAGACTTCCTAAAACTATTCTGTAGAAGAGGAACTGCAAGATGACCATCCATTTTTAGTTGTTATGCCACTTACAGGCAAGGGCAAAAGTGTAGCAATCAGGAAGAAGAGAACCAGCTTCTTTCATTTTATGCTTAGTAGAGTTTTATTATTTTGACAATTTTTTGCCTACAAACAAAGGAGTTGATAAGAATCTAGATCTTCTATTTCAGAGTCTAAATATAGTACAGCATCACTTCTGGTTTGTGTTTGACCTGTGACATATCACAGCAAAATGAAAGTAATTTGTTTTCGAATTAATGGGCCTGAATTGAAGAGTTTTGGTGTAGAATGGTAGGGTAAGATACAAAGTCATACCATTGCTTATTTTCACTTTGTTTCGAAAAATGTCAGAAGCAAAAGATAAGAAGAGTGTTATCCACATAATCTATAAGGAAAACATGCTACAGTTTTGGGCTCCTCCCTCAGTAACTAGAATAAGTGTACTTTCTGGACAGCATTAATAACAGTGCACTAAATAGATGACTATACATTTATTTCGCCATTAGATCTTGAATTTTACTGTTTAAATAAGGGCACAGGAGAGTACCTTCTTTCATGTGACACGTAAGAGTTGCTGCTGCAACCCACTTCACAGTATTCATTCCTATCATCCAGAATTTATTGGTCCTGTGGTCTGGTTGCAGTAAGGTATCCCAGGAGCACTCCTCAGCTGCTCCAGGGTGAAGTCAGTCATTTTGGTTCTACAGTTTGAATTCACTTGAGCTACATTGATTTACTCTGGGTTTTTGAGAATGCTTATGTGCTTCTTTCTATTGGATATATCATACAGCTGCTAATAAGAAACCAAGTGTTGACAGTGACTTAGGTGGTCATGGCCGATTTAAAGTTCCTCGTCTGAAATCGAGAACAGGCTGCAATTTAAAATGAACCCCCARGCATGTCTCCATCTGTTTGCAGTTCCGGAGTGACTCAGCACTTGGACACTGAGGGATTAAAGGGGAGAGAGATCCGTACCCGAGAAGAAACCTCTGTTCCTCGGATGTCTCTTCCTCAGGTGCTAAGAGCATTTAGTCAGAAATGGGGTCCAAAACAAGCCAGCAAGGGATGATGCTTATCAGTAGTTAAATCTACACAGGTGCTGGAGTAGCCATTGTGTTGCATCCCCCTAGCAAGTGGGTGCATGTACACGCACCCATCCCACTGCAGTTTCCTTAGAGTTTAAAAATTCTGGGTTAGCTTACTTCTAATTTTTTTCTAACTAATTCTAAGTTTGTCAGAGTAAGGCTTATATGACAAATTCTCTACTTTTAATGGTGATGATATGTATCAATGTTTTATATCTTTTTTTTCCGTTAAAGTAAATCTTTCCAAGCTCTTGTGATGAATTGGGAGTAGTATATGTATTTTGCAATTTTGTACTTTGTTCACCATGGTACCTTTTGGCATGACACTGCAGGCGGTGTGCAATGATGCGTACATAAGTGAGATTTTCTGTAGTCTCTGAAGCATATTTGGAAAGTTGTATTTAAAGATTAGCTTATTAATGTTGTGTTTCAGGGACATGTAGGTAATTACTTTTGCAGCTATAGATGGGTGATGCTGTCTCGTGAATGCAAAATAGGTTTCTTCGCTCTGGCTGAATCAGCTCTTTGTGGTTTTCGATGATATTAACCAGTGGCTTACCAATGTGCCAGTGACGGGTGGGTTTTGCATTCACTGCTCCTCTGTAAAAGCACAGGTCTTTTTCCCCAGTGCTTGCAGGAGGACTTCTGCAGGCCAACTGATAAGACTCCCTCCTGAGCAGGTAGATGCAATGTAATGAAATTGGATGTGTGTGCTGAGCTTTGTAAATAAAATGAGATTGACCCCAGCCATTATCTCATTTATCTCATTTACATTGTAAAATCAGTATCTACACTATTGATTAGAGCATAATTAGTTAATTATGAACACGAAAATGCAGAGTTATGTAGGGCTTGAGCACAGCCAGCTGTACTGCTAAAAAAACTAATAAAAACAATCCAAGGGCAAGAGCAGATGGAGATCACTCTATTAAATAACAAAGCAAACATATTTCAGGTATGGAAATGCCTAATCAAGCTTTCTTGCTGTGAAGATGTAGCTGACCTGCATTCTATATTTCTAAAAGTAAAAAATGTTTGTTTGGGATTTTAAACTTTTTTATCATAACTACTTCAGAATTCACCTTTCTTCTTCACACTCCATTTTCTCCGTAGTTAGTGGGCATATATCTATCCTCATTAATTGCTGGAATGAGGAACACGGTGATTTTTAATTTTGATGCATAAAGTAATTTCAGGCTTGTTACAACATTGGTAGTAAGCAATTACCTGTCAGTTAGAGGTAATTTAGGAGGTTAAGTTAGCTCGTCTTTGTGTGGAGCTCTGCTTTTATTTCCACAAAGTTTTCAGTACAGCAGCTAACCAGGCCGCTGAAGAGGGCCCACCACTTAATTGCATTTGTAAGTCCTGTGCTTCACCACAGAAATAGTTATCCATAGATAGCAGCAAGATAAAACATTGGCTAGTTTAAGGACTGTTTTGAACATTTGACCTTGAATGCACAAGGGTAAAAATTTCAACAACCTATAATATGGAGGAAGTGGCTTCTTTCCCTTCCCCCCCTCCCCATCCCAACAGTTTTGTTTGTCCTGTTTAGCCATCTTCAGGATGGAAGTGGATGACACTTGTAAATGACGGTGCCATGTGACTCCTGTGCTCAGTGAATGTCTGGACTGTGATTGATCTGCAAGTGCGTTTACCGACAGGCTGCGAGACTGTCAGCAGGACATCTTTTGTGACCCAACAATTTCATTCTCTATAACTAAGTCGAAAGTACTCTGTATTTTGTGTCGCTTTCTTATTTTCTGAATGTGTCTGTGGGATTTCTATCATTTTTATGTTGCTAGACAAAAGAACACAACTAGTAGTATACACTTGCGGGATTAATCCTGTTTTATTAGTGCCATTTTAACTTAGGTGTAAGGTTTTCTTTTGGAATTAGGAATTAAGAATGCCATTTTTTTTTTCTGCACTGTGATGTGTGTAAGCTTCACATTTTGTCCCCAGTCAGCCTCAACAGACAATGATTGTCAGACAGCTAGAGCATCATCTTTAACCAAGGTACAGTGTGTATTCATCCATTTTCCCAGCATCATTCTCTGGGAACTTCAGAATTGGGGAATTTCTGTTTTCTAGTACAGAATTCATATTCCAATAAAAAGCAGTAGGAAGCAAGCATTTTAAAATATTTGGTATAGTTATATTTTTTTATCACCATGCAGCTTTTTATGTTTTGATATATGAAAATGCTCATTTGCATTTCCTCAGCTGTGCAAATGAGGATAGAAGCTATTAGTATCTGAAAACTTTCATACAGATATTTTTAACTCGTTCTAGCAAAATGCAGTTTTTCTTCTACCAAACGAAACCCTCTGAAGTGGTAAAAATTAATGGCAATAAATATTAAAAACATCGAGCTTTAGAATGCTGCCTTGAGATCCATATTTAATTTCACAATGTCGTGGTTATTTCAGCCTGGCTTTGCCACCTCTCTCAGCGTATTCTGAGGAAACGTGGCTGAAAGTGCAGTCAGGAAGTACCACATTCTAGATACAAAATGGTAAAAATGTAAGAAGAGATGCCAAAGTGTAATTTTAACAGGGAAACATTTTCTTTTGAACATAGAAACATATAAAGCAATTGCTTCATAAAAAAAAAATCTAAATTGGTACTTTTTAAATCAAATGTAGATTTTAGGATTAAACTCTGAAAATACTCTAAATCAGTCAGAAATAGTATGTTTCTTTATTTTCTGTTACTTAAGAGAATGCTTAAGTTTACATGAAGGGAGTTCTGATAAGCACTGCTCAAGTGCAAGCCCTTACATGCATAAGATTCCAGATAGTTAGGTTAATAGGTTAGTAAAAATATACTCCTTTACAGATGAGAACACTGAGGCTCAAAGGAGGCTTAATCTTTTGCTGGAGGTCACATACACTGTTGGGATTTAGGAGTGTGACCTATCCCATCTCCCGTTCTCAACCTTTTTATTATTCTAATATACCTTTCACAGGAAATAAAACCATATGTATTCCTGATTTTAAGTAATATATTTCAACATTAGGAGTCTTCTGTCTTTAAAGACTGGGAATGGTTTTCTATTTTAAGTGTTTGCTTTGTCCTGGAGTTAGAGTCACTGCTAAGCAGTCCTAAGGCTATGTATTGCAATATGATATACCTCATTTTTAAAAAAATATCAAAACCATGTCAGTCCAGTGTTGCATCCTGTGTATAGTCAGAATATTGCTTTTAATTTCTATTTAGTGGAAAAGAGTATGTGCCACACCCTTACCAGTACTCATGTGTTACCTGTGACTCGTAGCAAGCACAGCCTTGGCAGTGAGGACAAAAGTATTTGCTTAGGTTAAACAATCGTAATTGCAGGACAGTTGCTTCTTTTGATTTGGAGACTAATCCTTGGAGAAGTCACATGAACATTTTGTTCTATTAACACAGCAGTATGTTCTGTTAGTTGAATCCTCTTTCTGCAAGGCACTGTCTATTCTGTTGATAAATTATATTCCTCTGTCTTTGATCTGATGATGCCTGTGCCATGCTATTACTGCAATTTTTTGGACATTTTTGTGTTTGCGCATACTGTAGAGGAGAAAATGAGTGGCCAGGAAAGCAGAGAAAGAGAGTGTGGTAGATTTCTTTAAAAATTTCATTTTTAAACATTTACTCTTTCTTATTTTTTCGATCATTTATATTGGCTTTARTTCAGAGTTTAAGAGTGTTTAATGAAGAGACTGTTGCAAAGTAAATTTGAAAAAAGCTTTATTTTCATTCAAAGGAATACAGGGGGATATGCAAATAAAGAGAAATTCGGTAGGGTCTATGAAAATCTCTGTTATTTACTTTGAAAAAATCTCTTTCTCATTTTGAGCCTATTATTGTACTGATTTAAAAATCCCTTCATGAAACACTTGTTCTACTGTAGCATTTTTTCTRTGGTGGTACATTAAAAGTAGGTTAACAATAGCTGTGCTGTATATTTTGAGCTTTTTATGTGGACTATGCATAGTATAAAACACTAATGAAAGGTTTATTAAAGAAGAACATAAATTCGTTGTGTGTACACGGAGCACTTTMATAAGTGAAAGATCCCAGTGAAATCCTTTTAAATTAATGCCCCTTTCCAGAAAATTCAGTGTGAATGAGAAAATATTTTGTGGATTTGTTTATCAACCATGTAGTCCTGGTGTAAAAAAATATAATTCATAGCTGTAAATTATACCTGAGTTACTGAATATGTGAGCAAATTTTTCACAAAGCTACATGTGCAAAATAGTGTCTTAAAATTATGAAAAATAAATATTGTCACTGTCTAAAAAAGTCAAAATTTCTGAAAAAAAAGGGCAGTGAATGACACTGAAGTATCTAAATATTTAAGCAATTTTTTTGTTAATTTGCAAGTCTTTGAAATGTTGTCATTTATATAAGGTGATGACAAAGGTGATACGTAAGTGTCTGCATCAGAATATTCCAGATTAAGCAGAACCTACTTGAAGTGGCTGTTTAAAATTACCGCTTATAGAAAATTGATTTTCTTTATTATGGTAATGGATCAGGAAATCTTCTGCTGAGAATTGCAGGGAAGCTCAATCTAAAATAGTACAGAAGTGCCATTTAATAGAAATATATATTTTGTTTTTCTCTTGCAGGTGTGACGAATGCAGGCTTTGCTACCATTTTGGCTGTCTAGACCCTCCCTTGAAAAAGTCTCCTAAACAGACTGGCTATGGATGGATTTGTCAGGAGTGTGACTCTACATCCTCCAAAGTAAGTTAATGCACCCTAAAATAGTTTAAGTATTCTGGTTTTAAGAGTTTTACTTAGTGTCTGCAGTTTTTTATGAAATGCTGTGCATAGGTTTGCTCTGGAAAACAGCAGAAGGTCATAAAATAAAGATTTCAGATTCTCTTTAAAATAGATATTAAAAAAACCCAGAGTGTATGCAAAATGGAAATAATCAATAAAGAGAATTTTACTATCCCAGTTAAATGCTTGTTTTTGACACTGTGCTCTCTCTGAGAAAGGTGTGAGTACAGATACTGTATCAGCATTGGTAATATTGACAGTAAAAAGTATTTCAGGCATACTACAGAATACAAACCTCTATGGACACAGATAGAAAATGCATGTGTTTTCTAAACAAAGGAAGATGATTTGAATTATTAAACCTTCTTCTTTCACTGAAAATTCATATGAAAGTTATTAGTACTTTATTGGCATGCCTTGTTCAAATATAACATTATAAAACTAGAACTATGTTTTTGACATGGATTAGCTGTTTAATAATACTGAAAGTAACAGTATTCTTTTGTAGTACTGACTGTTCAAAAAATAAAGATTTTGATTCTTTGTCTGCACAGAAGCTTCTTTAGCACTGGCATTCTTTTCTATCATCACCATAATCTCTGAAGAGACACTTTCCAATTGATTTTCAAAATTGGATTTATAAATGCATGTGATACCTCAGTGTAAAAATAAAAGAGTATTCTAAGTCTTCAAGATTTTACAGGCTACTGCCACTTTCTTTGTATTTCGCAGAATCTTTTACCTAATAAGTGCCTCAGTATTTGGATACACAGAGACACAGCTGTGACGAGATGTTCTCATACGTTATTTGTCAGCATACTTGGATACTTAAACTCTTTCATACATTTATTTTTAAGATTGGCAGATACAAAACGTTCAGGGAGTGGTATCATTTTTTGGCTTGCTAGTGTCCCTTTCCAGTTGCAAAAATATGCTACTCAGTTACCCCCTGGGGGATTAATCAAATAGTTCTTTTGTAAGGAGGTACGGAGACAGACATCGGAAATTACCTGTCCACTACAGTTTGGACATCAAGCAATCTTTCTTGAATACCACTTACATGCAAGAGACATTCCAAGAGTGAATTAAAATTGTTATTGAATTTCTGTCACCTGCTTAAACTAAAATGGAGTTCTGATAACGTGAGTTATAATCTTGTGTCTCTTGTATTCTTGACTTCCAAGTAAACAGAAAAATTCAAGGGTTTGTAATTTCTAGTTGTGTTTTCCTGAAGATTAATACACCATGTATGAGGTACAATTTTTTAGCTACTTTATGAGGTAAATTAATTATGATGGACTTCTTGCAGGGTGTGTATTAGTTTTAAGGTGTGTTGAAAAATTGAATGTTTTCAAGAGATAAAATTTATCAGTTGAATGATTATATATTTTGTGTTATCTTAGTGATTATTAGAAATTTTAAAAATGTTCTTGTGTCCGATTTTCATTCATAAAGATTTTTAATGAGTAAATTTAAATAAAGTCTCTTGTGCTTTCAAGTACAGGCAATTAGAATTGCATTTGAGTGAATATGTAATGGATATGAAAGATACTGAAAAAACTGTCTTATGGGGACTCCTTGTGGTTTTGTTTAGTCACTTTCACATAGCTTTTCCAGACAGCTGAGCAGAGAAATTTCTCTGATAACACTATATTGCCCTATATGTTCCTCAAAGCCTTTTTGGGTAGCTTTTTTCTGTTTTATACTATGCAGTGTAATAAATTTAAAAAATATGGTATCAAGTTAAACTCCTTTCAGCCTTAATGTGAACCTATTTTTTAAAGGATTAGGACTTTGTTTTGTACTTCATACTTTTCAAATTCTTTGTTCTACATGGCTTTAGGGTTCTGTATTATGTATCTGTGATTTGTCACAGCCTGAAGGAGTTGATATGATAAGGCTTTTTCTACCCCTCCTCAGAGGAGGCGGTCTCTCAAACGTGTGCTTGGAGCTTGGAAGAGAACAAGTGCAGAGAACACTGGGTCGTTTGCTGCACTCTGCCTGACCTGTGGATGAATTGCAAGCCTGAGCTATCAGTGATTTCAGTCTCTCAGTCACTCACTGCATCCAATTTTTGATGTGTCACAGGGAAGTTTCTAGTATGGATTATAGCAGCAAAATGCAATTGGGTTTCCTGCTTTGGCTGAGGAGACTATTGTTTAGTTTTCATTCTTTTGACTTTGTTAGTTTGTTTTGGTCCAGTTTAAATCACTGATATAATACACATTTTTAAATTCCCCAACCATATATCTTCATTAGCACTATAGGGCCTTGAAAATAATTGGTAGGTAAATGACACTATTTCAATGACAAGAGAGATCATAGTGCTGAGCATATAATGGCTGTTAGTTTTTACTTCTAATTATGAAATTCAATTTTAGATGTTCAGGAAAAGTTGCATTCTGCTGACAGCGAATAATGCTATTTTATTTTCAGATTTTGCCAAGCACTTGCAGGTGTCAGCAGTACAAGGGATGTAATTTAGCAGTAATAAACATATGATTTAAATTGTTATCTAGCACAAACGTTGGGCATGCTACTTCCATTTTGCTCATCCTAGTCACAGGACTCTCCAGCAATTGTGTCAGTTTTTCCACCAGCATGACATATCCCCTTATTACCCTGCCTGTCAAATAATAGACAGACAGTGACTTTGCTGTAGGGCATGAGGGCAACAGCTTCTCTGCTGGTAATACTTGCTGTCACTTCTTTGGAATGGGTGATGCTCACTACTAAGGTCTGACAAGCTCTCTCATCTCAAAAACATTGTAGATTTTGTTATATCACATGAAAGCTGAAATAAACTTATAAGGTCTCCATTTCTATAGCACAGTCCATCCACCCTGCAAAAGGATTGCAGTGCACTTTCAGGATTGCCAAACAGCACTATAAATCATGATTTTCCTGATAGTTCTTATTAGTGGTATTCAGGAATGTAGATACTTGATTCAGCTTGTTCTAGTTGAATTTAAGAGAGATAAAATAAATAAAATGTAAACCAAATTATTCAATATAATCACATGGTAATATTTAGTAGGAATAAATGTGGCCTGACCATTTTTTCATTATGTGCAATAAGATCTCGCTATGAGGTCTCTTTATTATTAGATGTAGGCTTCTTTCTGTTGCCTTCCAGTGAAAAAGTACTGTTTGAAATATCTCCTCCAATTTTAAAATTTTGCAAGGACCAAGGCGGTAAAGAGTTTAAACATATTACCATGTTGGTTACACTCACCATGCTAGTTAGGTTTCTATCTGTTCACCTTTGCATGTAATCTGTTTTGAAAAACACTGCAGAGTGTACATGTCACATTATTATTTGAGTGCTGCAAGATCAGCTGCCTCATCTCTAGACTTCTGTTTAGCTTCCTTTTATTTAATCTCTTTACTGTACTGCATTTTTTCAGTGGAAATAAATTGTCAGTATATATGTCAGCACAGAATTCTCATCTAAACCACCCAGGAAATATTTTCTGGAACTACGAATACACAACACACCAACCCTGGCAAGTTATATATTTTTGTACACATTTTGTGTTGGAAAGAAATCGTGGATTTTGCTTATTAGCCAAGTAGAAGCATTTCTTTGGGTATATTTTGCTTTCACACAGCAAAAATGCAAATGTATTTGGACACTGTAATATTACATTATTGAATATAATGTTTGAAACAATATTTTAAGTTTAAAAGAATTTTAATATGCAAAATGTATTTCAAACCTTTAGATTTGGTCAGATGAAGAGAAAGAAGTGCACAATTCAATTCCTGTAGTCCATGGAATTTTATTCTAATCAAAAATAAAGTTGGTGATTAAGAAGGCCTGTGAGGAGTGCAGAAGTGTCTGATCTCCTCCTGAGTTGGGCAGGCGACAATCTCATTATGGTTTATGGAATTTCATCTTTTTCATTATGACTCTTCTCCAAACGCAGGAAGCATTTCCTCACGCATATAGTTTTACAAGTGTGTTAAAAATTAAAGAATGAACCCAAAATTCCTAATGTTAACCTCCCAAAATTTAGGAAATACCAAAGTTGAGGTGGCATGCAGTGCTTTAAGTGCTTTTTTGGCTATGTGTGACTTTGCACCCTTTAATCACTTCATGCTATGATTTTTTAATTTTCTTTCTTAGGACCCCTGCCTTCTCTGATTTAGCTGTTGGGGGTCACTAAAAAGGATTAATTTGGGTTGAGAATTAGGAGGAAGTATTGTTTTTAGGGTTTGCAAGGCATGAGAACTGAAGCGATGATTTCAGAAACGGGGAAAAAAGGAAGTTTGACCTTATATTTGAAGTAGTTGCTACCACTAAATTGAATTTTATCTTTGTCTCATCGTAGACCTCCTGTGAGTACTAGACAAAATTAACATTTTCAAATGTTAAGTAATTTTTTTTCTCCTTGTTTGCTCTTGCCCCACTTGGATCCCTTGGCCCAACCTGTAAAAATGCTGAATTCTCTGAGCTGAAGAGGGAGATAATGTGTATACATACAAGAAACCCCTATTTGAACATAACATATGAGGTTGGCACACAGTAGTAATATAGTACTTAATCTTGCCTTAAATATATTTTACATGTGCTTATTTTTTCATTCAATACAATGCAATTTTACATAGTTATATCTAAAAAAAAATCTTTTTTTAAAAAGTATGCAAAAAAAAAATCCATACAGGTCGTTTGAATTAATTCAAATTTGCTTCAGCTACATATTCTGACAAAGGATGACCCTTATTTACTCACCTTAAATCACAGAGATTGTTGCACCTTCTTTTGAGGACAGAACATAGAAGCAAATGTACTGCCATCATGGCACCCAGCATTGCAGCTGAAAAATGATAAAAGAATACTGCTAATAAATCTGCTCGCTGGTTCAAGCAGAACRTAATATAATGGGAAAAAATGTTCAGTTTCTATGCAACATTTTTCAGCCAGAACTTAGGAGTATTTTAAGATAGTTTACAGAAAAACAAATTACATGGTGCAATTCACGAACTACATTTGTCTTCCACAGGTCTGAATATTATGATCTGTGTTATTATATGGCCATAAAGAATGATACAGTTAAACAGTTTTGTGTTTGTTTATGTATTTCAAAGTTTCTTGAGGAGAGTTTAATTAGCACTTTGGTTTCTTGTGTGACTTAGAAAGAAAGATATTTTTTAATACAGCCACTGGAAAATATTTGCTTGTTTTGAAATCACTATTGTCTTCCTAGGTTTGTGAAGAGCAGTAAAACTTTGGTACTGGAGTGATTTCCTTAAAATTGAACAAGAGAAAATAAACCAAATTTGTAAGGCCATGTGAAAATCTAACACAAGTCCTTACACCACTTATTCACTGTTTTAAGAACTTCAGTAATGCCAAACTTTGGCACAGAAATGGATTTCACTACCAAGATGGTCAAAAAACAGGGTGAAATTGTAGTGCATGGCAGCATCACTTGGCTGAAGTATTGCCAAATGTGTTTTAATATTTGCTCCCCAGGTATCATATTTAAAAAAAATGACTTGGCACAGCCTCTGTTATTTTCTGGCAAACAGGTTTAATACATCTATGTAATGAATAATTTATACCATAATATGTTCCAAAAATAATCAGCCTTGAAATTAACTTAAGATGGGACTTGATTTATGAATAGTGGATAAGTTAGTTGGTAGTAAATCCCCAAATTAATCCAAAAATTCAGATACACTTAGTTGGCAGAAGATTCTCATAGTCTAGGTGGGAGGCTTAGGTTTTAATGAAAAAAAAAAGGTTAAGCACTGGAAAGTATTTGTGGAACAGATGCTTACTTTTAATATTTTGATTCTTCTCCACATCAAAATCAATTTTACCAGTTCAAATATTCTCTCGTGCTGACTGCCAGATCCTCATCATGGGCTTCTAGTTCTTATACTTTTTGGGTGCAGCTTAACTGTATTTAAAAAAAAGTAGCAGGAAATGAGCAATACAATATAGCATTGTCTTTCACATGAAAAAACATTGCCTGAGAGATTGTCTCTCTTTGACAGATGATAGTGCAACTAATGCCAGCCAGATGTTTAAAGAAATAGGAATATAGGGCTATTTTTTTTCGAATGTATTATTGTTGTTTCAAATGCAAAACCAGACTTCTGATTCTGAAAGATAACACTGAGATAGATCAAAAAGTATTACAAAAATAAATTACCACTTAGGAGTGCAAAGTGAAATGCATAWTTTTTTTTGCATTAAACTTTGACAAAAACCAGCAGTTAAAATAAACCTGCTAAGAGTCTCTTTTCTCAGTGGTATATTCGTAGAAAATCGAAATTTAAATACGCACCGCAGTTTTAAATGAGGCTTTTTTGGTAAAAAAAAAAAAAAGAAAAGAGCCGTATTAATGGCACTTGGTCCAAAAAGTTTTTTGGTTTACAAGTTCATTTTCTTCCCCCTATTTTTTGTTGTGCAGAAGAAGGAAGAAATCCCTTGCTGCTTACCTTTATTTGCTCTTTTTCATAAACAACCCAACAGTATAGAGTTTTTTCCAAAGCTGAAACTTTGCACCCTGTTCTTTGTCTTAGTGTGAGAGCAGTAGTTCTTCACAAGCTGCTCCATCCAGCTTGTGTCCCTTTCCACGGGGTGCAGTCCTTCAGGATCAGACTGCTCCAGGTCTGCCAACAGACCTGCTCCAGAGTGGGCTCCTCTCTCCATGGGGGGACAGGAGCCTGCTCCAGCACAGGCTTCCCACAGGATCACAGCCTTCTTTGGGCATCCACCTGCTCCAGCGTGGGTCTCCTCCATGGACTGTGGGTGGATCTGTGCGTCCCTGTGATCCTCCATGGGCTGCAGGGGCACAGCTGCTTCACCATGGGCTGCACCACGGGCTGCAGGGGAATCCCAGCTCTGGCACCTGGAGCACCTCCTGCTCCTCCTTCTGCACTGACCTTGGTGTCTGCAGGGCTGTTCCTCTCACTCCTTTCTCCAGGTGCTGTTGCACAGGTTTTTCCTGCTTCCTAAATACATTATCCTTGAGGCACCACCACTGTTGCTGATGGGCCCAGCCTTGGCCAGCAGTGGTCCCTCTTGGAGCCAGGTGGCATTGGCTCTGTCAGATGGAGGAGAAGCTTGTGGCAGCTTCTCACAGAAGCCACCCCTGCAGCCTCCCGCCCTGCTGCCAAAACCTTGCCACATGAACACAATACAAAAATGAAGCAAATTACTTTTTACGAGGCTTTGTGAGTATCACACAAATCAAATTATTGCTGAGGTAGTCCTGCTTTTCATAAGTTCTCTTGATCATTTTGCTTTTTTTGTGATGAAAAATGTGTTACTGAAGTAAAAAGCTGGATGGCTGAAATTAGAAACAAGCTTGGTCAATAACTATCACTTTGGTTAAAATACACACCCATGTCCAATTGCCAATGGAACATTTAAGAGGTACCTGATTAATATAATACCGGAAACAAATCATAAACAGCATAGTGGTTGTACATTTTTAATGCATGTAATCTAAACATACACAGTCTAATATTTAAATGACTAAACCTCTAGGTAATGTATAAGAAATATTACTTAATCTAAGGTAGTGGCTAAGGAAGCAAAATCTCTTCAAGGGCAGCTGTTCAAAATGCTGCTGCCACTCTGTACCTTCTTTAGGTTATGCTTCTAACAAAATCTGCTTACAATTATGGTTTATCTGGGTAATAGCTCTGCTACTGAATCATGACTTACTCTTCCTAAGCCATGACAAAATGAATTTACAGCCTACATTGCCTGCTACTGTAGTACTGAGTGGCAAGAAATCTCTGCTGGGAGCTAGCTGCAATTGGAAAAAATCCAGAAATCAGCTGGTGTCATGAATGAAATAAAGCCACTGAATGTGGTTTTACACTAATGCAGCATGAGAGAATCAAAAAACAAAATCAGTTTTTGAGCTCTGAGCAGCACACCACAACAGGAAGATTTTATACATCCTCTTTGGTATGCACCTATGCATATTCTCAAAGCATTTGAGAAGGTTGAAAGAGGAATAGTGTCTAGGAAGGACAGAGGAAACAAGGTTGCCCGCACCTTACAGAACTGGAGTCTTTCTCTTTCTTGCTTTTGAAAATTGATTTCTAGATATGTACAGTATTGGGAAGCGTCGTGAATTTTGCATATTGAAGATRCTATATTGAAATGTAAAAGACACAGAAATACTGGTTTTAATGCAAATTTTCTCCATTTCATCCCTTTTCAAGTGAAGTCACAAAAGGAAGATACACGAGTCACAGTTACTACACAGTAGCTTCCAAAGCGTCATAGCTTACAGCACTGACGTACATTCAGATCTACTTTGGCAATCCAGTTCTCTTCCTGCTTCTAGAATTCCTAAAATAAGGAGCTCTTTGGGTATCGATAATTAGGGACTTCATGCTGACAGTGGAGCCATAAACAAATTTAGCAATAAATTGTAATTGATCATCACTACTTTCAGTTAATAATCCGTTTGGAAATTTTGGTTGTTATTTTCTTAGGTAGTAGAATGTGTTGATTTTGGAAATGCCTGAAAAAAAAGTGTGAATGAAAAGCTTGTAACTGTCTTGAACTTTTAAACCTTTTGAGTCTTGATTAAATTCTTGAGTTAGATGATACAGGCTTCCAGGAGGGCAGTATTAAAAAAAAACCCACTTTTCCGTTGTGCATAATCTTTTTTGATTTGAATATTCATTGAGAACTAAGCAGTCAACAGAAAATTGCAAGGTGTGTGCTTTGCAGTGACATAAACAGGGACTCCTGATGTGCAAAGGTATGTCTGGAGGCTGGYGACACCCTGTTCCACCCTAATGGTGCAAAGTGCTGTTCTGTAGCTACCAGATTTCTGAGATAAATTTCTTTACCTAGAAATATATTTCTTGTCTTATGTTTTACATAGAACTAGAAGGTATGTAATTAAAGAAGAATTACATATTTTAATTCCTCATTCGTGCAGCTTTATTACCCTGCAAATTATTGTAGCACATCACCTGTAAGCRTATTCTATATGACAGAAGAAGAATTAGATCTTCAATTGTTAGTCTCTGTGTAAGATTTGAACACATTATCATAGTTACCCAATTAAGTACTCATGTTTACTCTCAAGGTTGATTTTATTTTCAAGTCTTTCAAAGAAATGCAGCCATATATGTCACTTTAAGTAATGTGTTACTCCTCAGTATAAATTGCTAATGCTGCCTGGGCAAAATCTAATCATATTGAACGAGGAGAGAGAAAGGGGTGGGGGAAGGAAGAAACCAAAAAAAAGTGCCATTTTATGAAGTGCTGGGCAAGTAATGAATTTTAGTAYAGTCAAGATTTGCTTTTCATCGTCATGTTAGATAGTGGAAGTGAGGTTCAGTTGCCATTCTCAAACAGAAATGCTCTTAGTGCCAGCCACATTTAATCACATTTCGCAGAAGACAGCTGGGCATTGCCAATTTGTGCTGTGTCAGCCACTTTCTCTGCAAAGGAGTGTCTCATCGCTTGGATTTTAGCATTCTGTAGCAGAAAAGTTCCATCCTCTTAAAATTGGCTCAGCAGATAGCTTGTGTGAGAATATAACTGCAAGAGCATTACAATCAGTTCTACCAAGAAAATGCACAACTGTTACATGGAATTTTAAGACGGCTTTTGAAAAGATTTTCACAAAACCTTTAAAATGTATAGTGCATTGTTAAATTCTGGTAGCAATTAGGTTTATCTTAGATTTTTTAGTAAATGTGGCTTTGGTAACAGTTGAAAATTATTATGTGGTTCAGTGGTTTGAAACATCTTTGTGTGTGTTTGAAAAGTCTTAAATGTATTTCAGCTGTGACAAACATTACCAAAAGATTTTATATGTGGAAAACCTTGGAATCTGTAGATATCAAGATTTTTTCTAGCTACTAATCTCATGAWGACTGAAGGGCAGATGGTATCCTTTCAGATGTGATATAAATAGCCAAAGAAAAGTGTCAAAAAGGAAACAGCAAGATAACTCAATATTTACGGAAGGTACACACAAGTGTACTTCAAGGGAGTTAATCACATCACATATTTATTTTTGGAAGTAGAAGGGTGTCAGCACATTGATACAGTCATTGACATAATGAATATTAAATCTGTAACCAGTCCCATGCAATAAGTAAGGGTACATATCAGATACTAATATTTACAAGCATATTTTGTGTCACATGGATATGCCTTTGCCCTACCATTTTCTCCTACTGCATAATATCTTCACTGCTTGTTTGGGTTAAATGTATTGCACAAGACAGCAGAATTTCAGAACACAATTATGTTCTAAATACTTTGTTTTGTAACTTGCTGGTGGTAAGGAACTTCTTGAAGGTCTTTAAATGTCTGATTTCATGTAATGATAACTTCAAGAGTCTTATATTTAAAGGTAATTACAAGAAAATACAAAAAGATTGAGATTTGGGAGCTGTGATTTATTAATCTGGTATTAATTCTCTCGCTGAATGAGCTATTGACCTATTGTTGTTTATGTGATTTCTGGGTATATCATAGAGAGAGATTGAAAAGCTCCTTTACATAAAAACAGTAAAATAGTCAGAAGACAATAGATACCCTGGCTTATACACAATGAATCATTTTGCCCACTGACTCATCCCTCTATGCAAAACAACCTGTTTCAGCTAAAGAATAGTAAAATGATTTAAGCATTCCCTTGGGAATATTATTTTGAACCCTCTTAAGAAGAGGAAGAGAGAAGCGAACTGAGGTCTTCCCTATGATATGGAATGTGTTCACCAGTTAATTCAGGGCAGCAGTCAAACCATTGTCTGAAACTATGGCATAAATGATGTCTGTCTCTCTTATGTTCTCTTTTTTTTTTTTTTTAATTGAGAAAAAAAAGGAAAAAGGTAGGGACAGTTGTTTAAACCTAGAGAGATTCCAGTGAATCTGAGGAGGAGATGGTCCAGGATAACACTGCTGAACTCTGAATAAAGCTGGTATTTAAAATACCCTGTTATTTTGCAAATTCCTGTTACTAGCTTAAATGGTTCTACATCCTGGTATGCTGATTTTAATGGATTTTAGTCTGAGGTGTTTCAGTGTATATTTACCTTAGCATTTTGGTTAAGGTCAGAAATGCATTTTTGAAAGGAATCACCCAGTTGCCACCAGTGGCTATGCTTTGGTTCACATTATGGAGTGTTTTTAGGAGTGTGCCAAGTGAGTTTCTGTCAAAGGGCACTAAAGCCTAGGATGTATTCTGACTGCTAATGGGCATGCTGTGTTCATGACCAAACTAGCTGCATCTTTGAAATATGTGTTCTGCATCTGGCTGGTCCTCAACACCAGCTGCTTTGCTCTAAAGAGCTGCTCCTGTCACACCACAGTTTCCTGGTATGAAGTGACTCTTGCCTTTACTGTATCAAAGGTATATTGTGTTTTGGTTTCGTCTGCTAAAAAAGTTGTTTCTTTCCTGTTTTGATAAGATAATTTGTGGAAATCTTGTATTTGTAGTCTCAAGATCAAAAGCCTAAAAATTAATACACAGATCTATATTGCTAGAGTATTAAATTTTATCATTTGTTCGTATAAGCACTGTATGCTTTTAACTGAAAGCATCTGATCTACAGTGTTAAGCAACCATATTTAAGAGTAAGGGACTTGCTGTATGTTTTCTAGTACAGATGAGAAACATAAAAAGGAATTTTTGTCTGGTAGAAGTAATCTTAAGGAAAAAAACCACCACAAGGAAAATATAAACATGCTTCTAGGAACAAGGCAGTAAAGTTGACATTTTGTGTGAATTTAGCCTCATCATTCTATGTATCATTTGCAGTGTTCTTAATTAGGGAAGAATGAGGAATTTCCAGGCCTTTATGAGGATGTTTTAAAGCTGCAGCAGTAGTTGTAACCTTTCAGTTCCTATGAGCTCAGCAAAAGATGGATGATTAATGTCACATCTTAAACTGTGTCAGCTGGGCTCTTCATTCCCTTTTTAGTAAACATCCCATTGTCAGTTCAGCTCAGTGTGCCAGCATAAAATATCCTGGTGTTTTAGCTGGCTATTTTAATGAATAAGAGAATGTATCTCTATTTACTAATATTAAGTTAAATGGAATTTTTAAAAAAATTATTCTAGTGCCTAGTGTGAATGAATAAATCAAGGGCGGCCACAAAATAGTGTTCCTGACATTTGTTTGAAGCTTCTCAAAGGATGTAAAAGATACTTTTTTAATTTGGCACATTCAGATATCAGAGAGATTTTAGAAGGAGTGTGTAGGAAACATTTTTATAGAAAGCTTTTCCACAGATAATTCATTCTTTAAAAAATATTTTTATAGCTTTGAATGAATGTTTTGCTTTTCTGCTTTACCAGTTGAAAATAAATGATGGTAGTTTTTAAGAAGAGAGAGGGACAGGAAGAATGGGAGTGAGAAAAGCACGATGGCAAAAACAATGGGACTGCAAGAAGCGCCCTTGGTGTAAAAGGAGAGCTGTAAGCACACACACATTCATAAGAATGAGAAAATTCCACTCAGAATACACAGAAACCCTTATGGGGAGAACGGGGTGAATTAAGAAATAGGACTGCAGCAAAGTGGAAAGGAGGATTTGGAGGGCACACTGAGAGCCTTCTCCCAGAGAAGGGTAGAGCACTTACAGAAAACATCTGAAAAAACAGGTGGGTCCCATGTAAGCATATTATAGAGAGCTATAAAACTTGTGTGATAAACTTAGACTGCAAAAAAGGATGTACTGAACAATCCCTTTTTTTTCTATTAATTTCTATACTATTCCCTTTCCTTTTCTATTTCTTTTTGTTATTGGAAGAAAATTCTGGAAGTGGGGAGAGATGAAAACAAGTCTTGGTTTAAGAAGTAGCCTTTGACGATTTTGTGATGCTTTTGGTGATCACACATTTTAATATAACCCTGCTTTGCATTATGTTGGGAAAAATCTGGACTTCAAGGAGCTGAAAAGCAAGAATCAGTGCTGATGAAGATGTAAGGAGCTAAATAAATATTACTTAAAGGACTTCTCAAAGATGAAAAAAAAAACCCCACAACCCTATGAATGTGCTGACCCTGTCTTGAGAATTAAGTTAGATGGTACAATTTAAAGCTTTGTTCCAACATCTGACAGACAACACTCTGCATGCTGATGCGTGATATCTGAAGATTGTATGCTTGAAAGAAAGCCTTTTCTGAGCTACATTCTATTTTTGTTAGAATAAAGCAGCTGCTTTTTAGAGCACAGATCTTCTCAAGTGTTCAATCTTCTCATTCAAGTTAAGAATTAGCTAAATATTGTGAGCAAATTTTGTGTATGCTTTCTCCCAGGCTGCTGAAGTGGACTAAAGCAAACTATTTTGACCATAAATAATGCAAATGTGCAGCTTGACCCTAAGAGATGAAAGTAAGTTTGCTGCTGTACTGTACTCCCAAGTTGTCACTGCCTCAGTAATCCGAAAGCACGGAAAGTTTGGAGCATTTTAAACACGGCTTGAAAAGAAATACAGCTGGTTAAAACTTTCTTCTAGAGAGACTATATGAATGGATGCTGTGATCTGCCCCTGATCATTTCTGAAGGAATAAAACATTGCTTGAGGAAGGAGGCAACTGCAAATGTAGCCTTACTAATGGAGCTATTGTAGCTGCAGCACTGCCCTCCAGGAGTGATACCAGATGACTTTGTACATCTGCTGTTTAGAAAATCTTGTTTTAAATGTTGGGTGTAAGGTGCCCRTGTAATTTCGTAAATATGTTGAAGTCAGTAATTGCAATACTATGCAACATACATACAGCTACACAGTAAAGATGTACCCAGAGTACCAGATTAATATTACATAGACCCATAGTCTGTGAACTGCACATCACCTGTGTGAGAGACAACAGCTGCAACATCAGAGCCTGCACTTACTGTGGCTGTAGATGCTTGTGCTGTGCTTGAGAATTTGTTTTGCAGCTCCTGAGGTTTGGGGTTTTGGGGTTTTTTTGGGAGTTTTTTTGGGTGGTGGAAAAAAGGATTGGAGAGATCAGAGCTGTACCAAAGAGGCACAGGGAAAATGAAATATCATGATCCAGCTGTAATAAATTATGTGTGCACTGTCATAAAAAGCTTTTTGAAGTAAATAAAATAACTTCTATAAACTCCGTAAAGTATAAAATTAGGACAAAAATAACTTTTCAGGCTATAGTATCTTCCTGAACCCTAATTCATAATTAAAAAAAAAAAAAAAAAAAAAGGCAGAAAAATATATAGGGAGGAAGAAGTGTGGACAAAAAAAGGGAGAAAGTATTGAATTACTCTTACATGCACTGATAATGGCACAGTACAGCAGTCTTGCCAGTATATTAATATCCTGCAAAAGGATATTCATATAAAATCTGTTGCTCTGGTGCACCAGATAATTACCAAATTATGCAAGACATAGGACATTTAGCACACACAAAGCAAAAGAGATAGATATTGGGTTTTTCCCTTTAGTGAAGAAATTCTAAAAATTCCTGGTGACGATATACATGTTCATACAGAAATTTTTGCCAATAGTTTAAGCCGTACTATATCTGTGATCAGTAGCTTTAMTCCATAACAGTAACAGAAAAGTTGTATTCCTTATTTTATACATACAGGATGGGTTTAGTGTGTTGAGTGGCTATAACTTGAAGTTTAATTCCCTTTTTTGTATTCTAATGTGGTTTTATTAATTACAGCATTTTAAGAGATGATTTTTAGTACAGTTCAAAGAATTCTGGGGTCTGAAACGGCAGCTATTGAAAGGGTAGCTAAAAGAATAGCTATTGAATGTTGGGAAATAGTGAATGGTGAGAAAGTAAAAGGGAAATACAATAATCCAGGAGACTTTAATTGAGAAGGTGGAGAATTGAGTCCCAAGAGAGGTAGGATTAGTACACTGAGTAATGGAAATGTAGAAAATATGTGAGTTAGAAAGGGGAAACTAATTCAGGTTCCAGAGGTCAGTGAATGATAATAACTTCAAACAGTAAAATGTTCTACTGTTTGCTGTTTCTATTTGCATGTGATAAAGTTAGAAGAATAGATATGAAAAGCATTTTGAGAGTGCTCTTTCCAGCTTTAAATATATGTAAATGATTTTTTTTCCATTTGAAGAAGGCATCCAGAGAAAACAGATGACCCTGTTTCCTTTTGTACTTTAATCAAACACTTCTAGTAAAATACTAACAATAGTAGCATGTTTATTCTAAAACAACAGTAAAGGTGGGAATTCACCCTTTGCATGTGGAAATCTGGGTAGATTTTGAAGATGCAAGCATACTTCATCAGTGCTGTAGTTTATTGGAAGATAAAGGGATAATAAACTGGAACAGGTGGGTATTTGTTGGAAACTTGTACCTTTATTAGTTCCTTCATATTGCACAAGGTGTTTGAAAAAAAAGAGCAAAACTAGTGTGAGGCTAAAAAATGTAATTTAGTTTCTATATTTGGAAAACAGAGAATTATAAAAGGTTTTAGTTTTGTTTCTGTTTCTAAAAGAAGGCAGAGATTTTAGAGACAGCTTAAGGTTTATTGCTTGAACTGAAGTGGTTTTGGAGTGAGCTGAGAAAGAGACCTTTTTGTGTTAACAGTGCGTAGCCATAGAAGTCATCGTCGCCTTCTCCAGAGAGAGAAAAAATAGCCAAGGACATAACAACAGTGTTGCCTCTGTGACTGGCAGCATAGGAGGTTAGCACATGGATGTTAGAGGTTGCATTTGTAATTTCCTATCTTTGGAGAGGGCAGAAGAAGAGAAGAGATTGTCAGATGTTGAATAAAATCAGCATGAAGAGAATGACAAAGGCATAATAAAAGAGGGAGGGAAATTTTACAACTATGGAGCATGACTTAAAAGTTTAAAGCCCATATTCTTGCTTCATTAACTAACACGGGGTAAAATCTGAGGAATGGCAAAGTGATTGATATTACTTGTGAGTAGATTGAGATAAACTATATTTCTCCCTGGGGATTTACTTTGGCCACCTATGAACTGTGGAGAGCTACAGATATCTTGTCTCCAGCAGATTTTCTGAAATTCTGACTAAGATGTTGCACATACTTTCAAAGTATGCCCCTGGGGTGTAAGAGAGAACAAGAACAGTAGGAGTGGTTGCTCAGCTGCTGGAGAGATGTTCTGTGGTCTGGGCTGGAGAGGCACTGTGTGTTTGACCCAGGAAGGCTTTTTCTGTGCAGCACTGGAAATGACACTGTGAGGCTACAAGCACTTTTAGCACTTCAATAAAAATGGGCTAATTTCATCCCATAGTGCTTCAGCTGTAAGAAGCTGTCTTCATGTTTCAGAAAGGCCTTTTTTSCCCCCTCACTTTTGTAAGTCTAAAGGGGGACAAATATTTCTACTTTGTTACTGTTAGAAGTCTTTGTTAGTAACTTTGGCTTCCAATTCATTACTGCAGTCATGTTTTTGCAGCCTGGTGTGAGAGATAAACCCTTTGCAAATGAAGACAGCATCCATTTTCTTTCTACCTCAGGCCACACAGAATTGATTGGGGTAATAAAATGACAGTACGATGTAATATACTGACGGCTCTTTAATTTGAAAACTAGTTCCAGGCTGATTCAAAACTTGTTTAAAGCTAATTTATGACTTGTGTAATTTTCAACTGGACCAAGGTAAAGGATGATATGTGAAAAATGATGCAGAGTTAACATAATATATTCAAACCTGTCAGCTTGAAATCATCTATAAAGGATTYGTTTCAATCCCTTTTTAGTTTTGTTTTAAAGAAGCAATAGCAGAAGAAGTAGTGGCTGTTAGGCTGGTATGAACAGCATTGTAAGACACTATTTTTCCATCATCATGTTGCAAATGGAAATTCTTGTGCTTTCTAGGAAAATATTTTATGCATAATTTAAAAATATAAAAATATATGTCAGTTCTCCATTTTCTTCAAAATAAGAAGCAATGTTGAGTTTCTATTTTGTTGAGTCAGTATCTGTTCTGACAGTAACATGGATTGGTAAATACAGCATTTTGCTACTGTGATGTTAACTGTGTGCCTTGCCTGTGACTACACATCTCTATATACATATCTGTATCCTATTTACATGTACCATGCATATCTCTATATGTCTCTCAGTCTTGGATTAAAGGTCTGGTTTTTGAAAAGCAAAATGTGAGAATAGTGAAATTCTTAAATTAAGCCACAACATCAGCATAGCATAAAACGTAAACATCTCCCTTTAAAATCTATCACTTTCATGTGGCTTGCAAATGAAATCCACATCTGTTCTGTATGCACTGCTGATTTTTCAGCATACTGTTTCAGTGCTACTTCTGCACAGAAAAGGACAAAACTAAAAGCACAATGTGTGCTCGTGTACAGTAGATGCAAAGAGCAAATACACCAACTGGAATGAAGGGAGGAAGAGAACTGAATATTGACAAAACTAGTAAGAAGATTCCATCCCAGGACTATAATATCTGATTTGTTATGTATTTGTGTCAACATGTAATTAAAATATTATTTTTTGCAGAAAAGAAAATGATCAAGCCTATGCAGTTTTGGTATCTTAAACTGCATGAACATTTAGGTCACAGGAAAAGAGCCGTAGTTAAAAGCAGGGCTGTCTTTCATAAGCATAGCAGAATGTCTACACATTTCATGTTTCSTCTTCAAGGTTTTGTAAGTTGAAAAACGATCATGTTCTGAGGAGCTTTGATCARAATCTGCACTTTTCAGGCAAAAAATTATTACTGAGCATTTGGAATTTATTTGTTTAAAGGTCACTTACATTTTCACAACATATTTCTACATTTTAAGGAAGCTGGAAGTACCATTTAGTGGCTTTCCCCCATAATTTAATAATTAATATAACTAAATACTGTGATCCATTATAAAGCTATATGTTGATCTGTCTGACTTGAAAATGCAGATTTGTGATTTTTCCTGTGTATTTTAGAAAATGTAATAATAATTTAATGAAATGGGAAGGGCTTAAGCACCAGAAAAGACATGTACCAAAATACTTACTGTGTTAATTATATGTCCATAAACCACCACTTCCATCACTTCTACAGCTGAGGCTTACAGATCCATGATAATGCCATTGTCATTGTTTTGTCATGCAGGACCTTGAAAAAATAATAAAGCGACTTTAGAACAATAAATTTTAATTCTTTTTAAAGTACATTTTTCCTTTTAACACCTCTTCAGTAAAAATATTGATTCAGGTCAGTGGTACAGATTTTTTGCCTTTCCTTTACAAGTGTAAATKATGCTAATACTTTTTCAGGTTGTTTTACTTGCTGGAGTTCAACTAAAACTACCAGGATTTCTAACCAGAACTGTTGCTGACTTGGCCACATACTCATAACACACCTAGAAGCAGCTCTGTAAAAGTTCTCATTTGCATGTTGCAGCATTTTTATTGTGGTACCTTCCATGAAAGGATCTCATTCCACTTACTGAATATGTCTGTTTCTGAAAGCTGTATTTCACATGTTGCCAAACTAGTTAGGAACAACACAGATTGCCTGTGCTATGTATTTAGATCACAGAACAGTCTGGATTGGAAGGGACCCACAAGGATCATCAAGTCCAATTCTTTAAGTGAATGTCCCATACTGGGATCGAACCTATGACCTTGGTGTTATTAGCTCCATGCTTTGACCAACTGAACAATGTGAAAAGAGATAATAAAACCAGTGCAATTGGAAAGGGAGGCATATTTTCTTGGATTGGTTTCTGAATAATAAAGTAAATTTGGTTTCCATCCATCTCCCTAAAAATAGAAGTGTTAAATTAGCCAGCTGGTTCTTAAGAGAACTATTGAGAAGGATGGCGAAGCTGCTGGCGAAGAAGATGTTTAAGATTTGATGTGAAAAAGAATCCATGGACCTGTTGACACAAAGGAATGTAACAGGAATGTAAGCTTACCAAATTGCAGTTGCTCAGATAATTTTTGGAAAACACTTTTTATTACTTTAAAAAAACAAGTAACAGAAAATGGTTGCCACCATTATCTGGCCACAGGTAATAACAGCATAACAAAAGCTCGCTGAGGCACAAAATACAAGCAGAATTCAAAGAGAGAAATCACTGAACCAACGGATTCAGACAAGTATATAATTTTCTTCCAGCAGATGTGTTTGTTACTTTTGTTTTTGTAAGTAGCGCAGAAGAGCTGCTGGAAACATACTGAGCTGATAAATTGCATTGGATTGATTTAACTTTCTCAAGGAGAAAACAGTACTGTTCTATACTCAGAGTTAGCTAATGGCTAATTGGCTCAATAAGAAGAAATATTCTCATCATCACAGTTTACTAGGACCAAACTGAAGTGGCCTTTGAGAGAGGAGATATGTGCTTRTACAAGTCCAGGGAAACCAGTGAGCTGTCAGGACGAACATGATGCAAAGTTCCTTTTGATGGCATACATAGCATGGGGAAAATCAGACTTTTATTATCAGAATGCTAGAGATGTTTCTCCTTGCATTTCACTGTGTTTGGCTGATATTCTTCCAAGATACGTCATTTTTCCTTCTGTTCAAGCCTGGGCATATGCCCATAAAACAGTTCAGTGCAATGGCAGTTGGACTTCACTGTTAACATTTTAATTGATGGTGTTCTTCAGTCTTCACTAAAAGCTATTTTTTTTTCTGAAAGCTGTTTTTTTCTTAAAGTGTCTTCCTCATACCAAACCTTAAATTTAAGGTGGCAAGCCACAGAATGGGCCAGAATATTCTTTTTCTAACTCATAGAGATGATGCAAGAAGAAGGGTGTAAAAAAGCTTTATTAGACATATTTAATATTCAGAAGGGTTTTTTTTCCACTTTATAGTCTCTGGGAACCGCCTCCATGTGTTAATTCTTTTACAGTGTCTGGTCTTACCTGTGATTCTGTGTGTGATTCAGTAATGGTTGTTGGACCAGTGATCACTTTCCCTTCCTATACAATGGGCTAAACTGCAATTGCTGAATATTATCATTATGAAATTTTAATTTACTTTTTAGAGGTTGTTATGTTTGAAAACTTAATAATGAGCTTTGCAGCTTGCAGTTTCTGAAAGTATAATCTTGATTTCCTTGCAATTAATGAACGTAGAAAGAAAGTGATATATCAAAAGCACATATTCTGCTTGCTAAGCAATGACATCTAAAATATCTTCTGTAATGAGCATTATGACAAGCACAGTAGAGATTGTACCAACTAATGGATTTTTTTCTCTGCATTAAAATGTCTCAATCTATGCAGTTATCAAAACCTCCATGTGAAGCAGTGAAGGTATTAAAGTGGTTTTTATTTTGAATGATGTAGTCACGTTGCRTGGCAAAATCAAGGCAATCTGGAAAATAGAATGTAAATTACTTAAGAATTCTTATTTATTTTACTGTAAYGTTAAATTTGCTAAAAGATAGCAAACTCTGCTAGCTTCTTTAACTTTACCAGGTTGTGTGCTATATTGGTTTGCAGTGATTGGTGAAATATATTTTTTGGGGTTTGTTCTAGCATGGCTCCAGCTGTTTTGCAGAAACATCCATCTGCTGTAAGTGGATGAAATGTAATATTCCCTTCCTTGCTGTTCAGGAGCAAGGGTAGGTATGGGCAAAAAACCATGCTTATTCAGAACTTTGCAATTCTAAAATGCTATAACTACTTAAAGAGTCTTAAAATGCTCTCTGGAAGAAAATAGTATTTTAAGAGAAAATATATGACAGATGTTTTTGACTCGGGCAGAAGTTGCCCAGGGTAAAAAGAGTAGAGTTTCAGACCTCGAGTATTTTTTATTTCTCTCTCTGTGCTTAAAGCACAGTATCTCTGAAAAGTCTCATTTTCTTGGCGTGCCACGTCAACATGCTGCTGAGGGGTCTGTTTGTGTCTTGCCCTCAGGACTCCGAGCCGTCAAATGAGGTGGTCTCAGAGGCCCCAGGTAACGTGGTACCCTCTACCTCAAGAAGTAGCTCTGAAGAGCTGATATCGGTGGCACAGAAACGTCCAGAAGAGGTAGGACATTCTGTGTCTATTCTTTTCCAAGATTAACTGTTGGGGAATACACATTTGGCTCTGTTTTTCATGCCTAGTGTTTGTACTACTAACAACAGAGACTTTTTAAAGCTAGAGCTCAGTCTTATTCTCCCATATAAACAGCATGCAAGACCAAGGTAAAACTCAGGACTATTATAAATGATACCTACAAGTATATTCCATAATATATGCTACTTTTTAAATACTGTTTCTTACTGTCAGTAATTAGGAAATTTTTTTTCTCATTCCTGTCTTTCACACCATGACAGTAGCAGGAGCCCTGTTAGATTCTGGCTAAATAAACTTTATTACACTGAAGAGTCAGAAATAGAATCTGGATATAGATATATAAGTAGATATAAACCTTTTATCATCCTTCACAAAATTTAAATATGTGTAACTTCTGGCTTGTGCAAGGGAAAGACTCTTCCTGATATTGGGCCTTCCTTTGTTCTCTTGGTTTCGAAAAAGTGACGTGGTATGATCATAAGTTCATACTTCYTGTTGTTGTAATCAAAGGTGCTTGTAAGGTAGTTCCATAGGATAGCCAATGACTTAAGGTGTTTTCTGTCCCTGCTATGCATCCTTGTCACAGTACACTATAGCTGGAGGAGAGGTTTTAAAATTCAGACTCATAAATTCATTTCATGGTAGCAATCATCTTCCCATTGAACCATTATTATCCTTAAATTAACCCTTCCTGTAAGAAGTAAGTCCTTCCTTTATAGTCGCCTTAACAYTTAACCTTGGCCTATTCAAACAGCTTAGTTGATATTATTACTATTAAAAATATGTCAAGTACCAGGTAATATAAAGACTAGTCTTTCCTGCTTTTTTCCTGAGATTTGACTGTAATCTTCACAGCAAAGGACAGCATGAGATGCTAGTCATAGGAGATACAATGCCATTTATTAGTTTACTGCAGCCTTTAGATAAACATCTTTATTTCTCTGATAGTCTTGTCACTTTGTCTGAAGAGGGAAGGTCCAGAGTACAAGGCCAGGAGAATTCTGAAGTGTCTCCTGGATTAAGACCAAGTAGATTCACTTATTTTGGGATATCACTACATATTCCAGGATAGAAAATCGGGTTATCGTATCTAAGCAGTCCTGAGGATGGAGTAGTACAAGCTTTTAGTAATATTTTTAATGTATTCTTGAGTAGCAAAGGGACCTCTAGTCTGTGGAGAGACATAGGATCTGCCTCTTAATTCTCAGCTTTGTCAATTTACCTCACTCCACTGGAGAAATGAAAACTGAGAGCACAGATGATGTTTAAAAATAAAAAGAGAGGAATGAAATAGGTTAGTTAGTAAAAGGTGACTAAGAGGAAGATGAGTATACAGTTTTTGCTTTTGAAAAGCTGCTCAGCTGTGGGGGAGAGGAAACTTCAGAGAATCAAAAGGTGGAAATACACCTTTCAAATTTTATTAAATGGTTCAGTTAATAGTTTATGTTGAGGCTGTTTTACTGAATGTGGGGTCATGTGTTATATAAGGGAATGCGACTTACTGCAGTTTGTATGAGAGAGAGAGGTGAGTCAGAAAGAGTTTTGTGGTTGGATTTGCAGGGAACCTTGAGAGGGGAGCACCAGTATGCTGAATTTCCAAATTCAGAACCCACTACGAAACAACCCATCTAAGTTACTCATGGGTAAGTCAGCATGATAAACAAACGTTTGTGAATTACACCCTAAAAAACAGGTCAAAAAAGTGTTTGCAGAGCTTCACTTCAACAAATGCCTTTTTTTTTTAATTTTGTTTGAAGTCTTATAGTATATCTTTCAGTATCTGCTTAATGAGTTAATATTTGGAACTGACTACTGACTGGTGCATTATTTGTGTAATTTATGTCTCATCTGAGTTCAAACCATCAGTATTGGTAAGAGTTGTTAAAGAAAAGCTCAAATGCCACCATGGAAAAGAGAAATATGAGGAAAGATTAAAGAAGGCGAGGTGGCTAACAGCRGAGGGTTTCAGGAAGGTGGAGAAAAATTGAGAAGGTTGTGGAAAGTGGTGCTCAAAAAGTCTTGGGCTTGCAGATGTGAGGACACACAACTTCTAGTAGGAGAAAGTATGGAAAATCCCACAAGTTGCCACATTCATTTGAATAAAGCACATGTTTTCCTGCTTACAATTTGTTTTCCTCTTAGGTAGGACAGTCTGAATCTAACACTCCGTTACTTGTGTCATCAGTGGGATGATATTTGTGGGATGTAATTTGATCACTCAAATGAGGCTTTGTTTTGCTTGTCGAGTCATTCCTCCTAATAGAAATGACGGTCGAATATTGAGTTCTACTGAACAGGAGGGCAGGATGGCATGCACTCATCTTACTGCTGCCCTTCTTCCCTGTCTCTTTTGATGCTCTAAAATTAGATTTAACTCTGTGTAGGATCAGGACAGCGTCCAGCTATGGGGCATAGGACAAAAGCCACTGCAGAAATAATTAGCTTATTGATTGTTAAGATCTAGACAACTGTGAACTTTCTGTGAATTTCACAGGTGTCCTGAGTCACCTGTTAGTGGTTCAGGAAAGTGTTTGTATTCATCAGTGTATTTCAGATGCAGAAACCTTTTGGGTTATAAAGTAACTGAACTAACTTTAAAGTTAGAAAGATACTTTATTGTCAGTTTCCAAAAGCTGTGCAAGCCTCCATAAAAYTTAAGTTGTATAGATTTGAATGCTTGAATAATTTTAATTAGTGTCCATCCTAGAATAAGGATGTTTCCTCTGTGATTGGTAAGTTAATGTTGTATATATTTCTTGGGTTTTTTTAAGAATTGGAATTGAAAAGTGGCATTGAGAGAAGAATTCAGTGCATTTGGAAAGGGATAGATGTGTGTCATCCTAATTTCAGTGTAATTTCATTAGACCTTCCAAGCAGTTTATATAGTTTTGGCAATTTTTCTCCAATAATAATGCTTAAGATAGGATTTTTGTTCCCATAAGCCTTTCAAAATTCAGAACTACATCACTATTAGTATGGCCTTTTTTCTCTGATACTACACATTCTTTACCATGAATGGATGAAAGGAAATTCTCTGGATGTCATGATTATTTAAGATGCAGAGCTTCCAAAATGTTTTAAATATACAAATACACTTGCTTGAATAACACTGCAATTGTTCAATAAAGTTGAAAGGCTGGTGAATTGGCTTTATGACCCTTACTTCTGGTTTCTCTGGTCAGCTTCACTGTGCATCTGGCAGTTGCAGCCTATTTGGTACATATGTTTAAGTAGGTTTTTGAGGGATATACAGAGATGCTGAAGAAAGTGAAGATTTGTTGTTAACGTAGTTTTACTTTCCCTTTTTCATGTGTCTAAAGAGCAAGATGGGTGGGCTTTATCTTGATACCATTTCTCATAAGCAGCACTTTAATCCATGGGGAATGATGGTGTCAGTGGTTTGTTATCTAAGTAAGAAAATACAAGTTCTGACAGTTCCCTTAAATGTGGGTCTCATAAGAGGCATATTGTCTTGCTTAATTAGAAGTAAAATAGAAGTACATGAGTTATGTGTATTAATTTCCTTTGCCAATCCTGTGGCAAATTAATTAATCATGTTTTAATAGTGTAAGCCTAGAGGCTAAMAGAGCTGTTCTTTCTTAGTGTCTGCATTGCCAGAATAGTACAGATACAGAGGAAAAGCTGTGCTATCCTTTCTCCTGGATAGAAAAATGAATTCAACAAGCAACAAACCCCTACTTTCCCCTACAAAAGAAAGTACTTCAGGGTAAAATATGAATGATGTGTTGGTAGCATATGAATCTGAATAGCTTATGTGTCTGTGGTGCTTTTTGGGTGCTGTATTCAAACTATAAAAGCTGTGCAAAGCGTTGTGGTTCTCAGCTAAAGAAGGATTAAGATAGATACCCACTAACCTGTTTCTGAACTATAAGACATCCAGTTGCAGCTTGCAGTTTATCTGGATAGAGCACAGACATTTTTCCATAAGTAATGTGCAGCTAAGGTATAGTGATTTGTTTGATAGAAAAAGATGTGTCCCACACTTAAGTCATCTGCCATTAGTTGTAAGTACGGTACAAGCATCCTAAAAGGATTATAGAATTCAGTTTTAACTGCATTATTTCCTATACAAGTGAAGRAAATGTTGCTTAATTTCTATTAATACAGTTGGCAGCTTATACTGTCTTTTGTTTCTTGATTTATCCTCCTTCCTTGATCTTGGGATAAAACSTTTCCCAACAAGTCCCTTTAGCATTTCAAGTTAGTACAAAAGGAAGTTTTTTTTTTTAAACCCAAAGCTATAAACTTCATCCGCAGTGAATCCAATCCATTCTTATGCTATTTTATTACATTGAGGTTTTTGCTTCTTAAACAAAGTATGATGTAGCATGTTCTGAAATGACTGAATTGAAAGTAATTCCATAGGAAAGTTTGTAATAATGTTCATGTGATATTTTTTTCCATCTGCTATTATTAGACTATTAAATAAGTGAATTTCTGTCACTGACATAATTCATTTCAGAAAACAATCATAGTGAAGAATAAACACCATCAAGAAGTAGAGAGATGATTTGCACTCTTAGAGAACACAAGAATATATTAGATAAAATATATATTTGTATATCTATCTGTATGTATAAATGCACAGCTTTTGTGCTTGCGCTTGTGAAAAGCCTGTGCATTCTTTTCTAAACTTCATAGGCATAACAATATATTCCCTCTATTCTGTGTAGCTGCTGGCTTGAATGCATTTAATAGAATATTTGTGTCAGACAGCTGTTGCTATAAATGCATTCTTTCTGACCCATTGCTAATTTTAAAAAAATGCAGTTACTGACATAGGGTGAGTTGGACTCATATTTAGTCTTGAACACTAATTTTTTTTGTTTAATTTCTGAGGAACTTTCCCACTCAGAAAAGTAAGTGTAAATGTCCATGCTGTATGGACCTAGAAGTCTGTTTTCTGATGAAAAATTATAAGTGATAACTTACTAGTTATTTTTTATTGTAGCTAAGTAATTCCCCTTTATTTCAGTAGTGATACTGGATTGTGATTTTGGAACAGAGGTTGATTTGTATACCGAACCTGCTGCTACACTGAGATCTGCAAACAGACAAAACACCACAAAAAACCACCACAAACACTAAATGACATACTTTAACAAAGAGAAGAAAGCATATTGAATCATCTGTGTCCTCCATATCCTGGTAGACATAGGATGGATCTCCCTAGTGCATTTGATAGTACTTGGTTTTAAAGCTTCTGAGCAGTGGTCATACTTCTGGGGTCTTTTCCTTTACACTCCTTTACAATAAACATTCTCTAAGATGTTTATTGCATAGTGTTTATTGCACTCCTCCACTTTGTTTTCTCTCAGTGACAGTAGAAGAGTTGCAGCAGATTACAGATCTGGAATTGGAATGCATTTCGAGTGGTTTCTGGACCTAARTCWGWTTCATTGTAGAAAAGACTGATATTTGGTTCCTTTTGGCATTACTTATGGGTGATTTGGCCCATRATCCAACTCTTCTTGTCAGAGTGTGTCTTCCAGCCATCAGACTCATTTATCAAAACAAGGAAGTTGGGTCACCTATTCAGATTATTTGGCACTCAAGAGATTTGTTTGATTTTACTTTTCATGCTTCTACAAGTAATTATTATTATTACTGCAGTTCCCATTAATATTCCAGAACAAAAGTGGTAAGCCACATGCCTAAAGAGCCTTAGACTCTTAACTGTGTTAAAAGTGAATTAATAATGAACTGAGAAAAGGAACATAATACCTTTGACCACTGAAGTGGTTCCTCTGTAAAATAAACTGGGAAATACACTTAAGCATGCAAATGCTCTGGAGTTAGGAATTCATCTTTTCCCTCTAATCTCTTCACATGACTGTTTTATGTAATCTTCTTAATAACTAAATATAAAGGTCGCAAGATGGCTGGAAAATGCTGTCATGCAGTTCTGCTTTTGAAGTCAAAATTTATTTATGTATATTTAAGCTGTAAATGGCCTTATGAAATGAGGGTTCCTCTTAGAAGAACATTATTAATTTTAAAAATGAATTAGATCTGTTCAAAATTTCCACAAATCCAAGACATTTTTCTTTATTTAACCTTTTCACAGTCTCTGCCCTTCTTTAAAGTACATTCAGTCCTATATCATCTGTTATTCAGGAAGGTATTTAATACATGACTGGGCATCATTTGCATTATACAAGAAGATTAACTTTACAAGCTCTGCTATTAATCTGAGTAGCTCTACATATTGACCTATGAAAGAACATAATTAAGTTAGCTTAATTAAGTTAGTTAATTGTTACACTCTGATGAACTTACTATTGAGAGGAAATTAAAGGCAAATAGAAAGTGGCATTCATTGGTTTGAAATCATATTTTAAAGGATTTCACAAAGATACTTTATATACAGATGATGAAAATATCTATTGTATAATAGCCAAAGCAGAGACAATTAAAATCTCTGCAGTTTTCTCCTTTATTGCCTAACATTCATTCATATTCTAAAAGAAATTTTWAAAGCATGCTAAAAATTAGGAAAATAACTGTTGTGAGGTTTTTCCCCCCAATACCCAAATGATTGAATTCAGAAATCCTGTCTACACATGGACTGCAGAGAAAAGCACACCATCAAAGTTCATTAAGTGTTATAATCTGATACCACACTCTCCTTTTGGGAAGAGGAAAAGATTGGAAGACCCCACAGGGCAGCAAGCAATATCCCATCATGTGTACATACTCACACATCAGCATAAGAATGTCTTTGTCATGCAGTGATAGAGGGGAAAGGAGAAACACTCCTGGAATTTACTCTGTCAGCTGCATTTCTGTTGTCAGGAGTGCCTGCAAGTTCACTGCAGGAAAACATTCAGGGTTTCAGCACAGATCCTGTGCATGGATAGACCCTCCACATGACTCCAACATCTGGGATGCATTCATCAGTCTTGATAAGCACTGATAAGGACCCTGGAGATCATCAATTCCAAGTAGCTGCAATTAATAAACAGTAAGAAAAAAATGGCCAAACATGCAAAAATGTGCTACAGTGAATGCTGCCAAATGAACAGTTTATTAATCTGTGAGATCCATTAATATTACCATGGCTTTAGTTCAGAATTATTTTCTGTGAACAATTATTAGTTCTCTGTTACTTCTTTTTTTTTATTTTATTTGCCAGGTGTATGCATTTTCTTTATGTCATTCTCAAAGATTTTAGGATTTCTGCTTTCTTTCTGTTGTAAAAATTAATATTTTAACTCAAGTGAAAACAGTATTTTCCCTGAGGTATTATTCTTTGGCATTTCCAGATCACATKAAAGGGTCATTGATCTGTGGATATATTCTCTGGAAAAATAGCAGCATTGAAAGCAGGAAGGCAGTGGCATTTAGGATGACTTGTGTACAAATTTGTATTCATGTTCTGAAGACAGATAAGTTGGAATTGCATTCCTCCAAAGAGAAAAAAGTCTTTCCTCAAATGATACTTGATTCTTTTTTATTTAGAAAAAAAATCTGAAACTATTTTTAAAATGGATAGGATAGGAAGAAGCAGTTTAATTACAGCTACTGTATATTTTATAAGACACGTTTTTCTCTAACACCTTGCCTACAAAAATAATTAATTTTTGCAAATTCAATTTGAAATGAGCATGTTGTTATATTTGTCCCCTTTAAAATGTTATGGAGCATTAAACAACTTGTTATATTCTAAGAGGAAAGAACAGCTTTGTTGCTTTGTTTTCAACTTCAATGACGTGCTTTAAATCTTTTTTTTTTTTTTTTTTGGATAGAGGAATAGAGTGGAAAATTGATCGGAAAATTAGAATTAAGCAAGCTTTAGGCGGGAAAATAGCAAGAAGTTCAAGTTTAGAGATGTTTCCACCTGCTGAGGATTTTGATGGTTGTACTGTTGTCAGTGAGCTTCAGTGTACCTGAAGTACACTTCAGTGCGCTATCTGGTCAGCTTTGACTGTGTTCCTCTGAGATATCCATGATGTGGCATGGTGCAATGTCTTGTAAGCTGCTGTTGTCATTTCCTGTGTGGCACGTGTGGTACACAATGGAAGTTCTTTCCTGGAGGAAAGTAAATGTAGCTTCTTTCTTCAATATATTGTGTGCACTCTCTTAATGTTCTATTTTCTGTTTCTTTCCTGAGGCATTTGTTGTCTTCTCTCTTACCTGTAATATTTAAGTGAAAAATTAAGCTAATACATTCTCTGGTCATTGCACGCAGTGTAAGTATTAGGGCTCACACTGCACTACATGAACAAAGCAATGATCCTTTTTGTAGATGGTACATAATATCAGAAATTTCCTATTTTAATATGACAGGTTGAAAATATMGTCAGAACCCTTTTAAGTTATTACAGGCTAGATTTGAGATAATGAAGCTTGAACAGAGTTAAAGATTCCAATGTCATCCTTAAGGTAGTGAAGATAAGCAGAGGTCAGTCTGTAGTCATTAATAACGTAGGTTATATAGATTTTCCCTACCCGATTGCTCCAGGGTTATCTCTAAACTGCAGTGCAATCCCAATAGTGTCCCAATGCTGCTTTGCCAAAGCATTGTTACTTTACATTTCTCTCACTGTTAAACAGAATATTTAGACACTGAAGAGTTCATATTGCCTAAATATTTCAGTGCAGTAGGATCAGTGATTTGTTATTTGTTAGAATAGCTCTTTTTGCTATTAGTGTGTATTTTTGTGATAGTCATATATACATTAACCTACCTGAATTAACAGTATTTTAAAACTAAATTTATATTAACTTCAAGCATGTATTTTCTAAAGACTATCAAGTAGGTTAACACACACTATTATCTTTARTAGCCCTCATTGACCTGCTAAATCCTTCTTAAGTGAACAGTTTTCCTGTAATTAATTTTTATTTTTTAAGTGTGGCTACATAGCTATCCTAGTCTCTCAAAATCTCTAGATGACCTGGAATACCCAGACTGACATATTCTGTGCTGTAGCTATGGTCTTTGTTTTATTTAGAAACAGAAAGTGTTCCTGAAAATATAGTTAAATTCAGAGAGACTTAGACTGTGATGAGGAGTGGTATCTTTGGAAAGCTGGTTTTCCATTATCCAGTCCTAGGGTGTAGGTGAATCTACTCTGGTAAGATTCTTGTTTAAATCGGTTGGAATCATCACAGGAAATTAGCACACACCCCCTATCAATTAAGATACTTCTGTGTCCTCTCATAATGACTGCTGTGTATTATTCTGTAGTTCTRCATATGCGGAATAGAGGTGGAGGTACGCCTACTGCATGACTCAGCTGGCTAAAACTATTGGCCTAAAACTCCATGGATTCCGCCAGTGTTTTCCAAGGAAGATACTTGCAGAGGACTTCCCAGGGCACCTGGAGAAGGCTGTAACCTAGGAGGATGGCTGAGATGGGCTCTGGAGATGCTCTGCAATTCAGTGGCCTCCAGACCAAGCCCACACTGCTGCTGAAAGGGCAGTCTGTATTGGACCAGCAGATAAGTGGGGTGGGTCGGTGGGCTACTCTGGCAGACCATGGACTGAGATCCATGGGGGTGAAGGACATGCATAGCTGTGGACCACGACCTCCCTCTTCAGTGTCAGCATGCAGTTAAATGATCCAGGGCTGACATTGAGATTGCATTGTCATTTGGGTGCTCTAGAAAAAATAAATKAAAAAAATCTTCAAAATACTCACTAGTGTTTCTGGATTTAATGTATTAGCCAGTTCTTCTGTGTTTATCCATTCAAAAGGAGCACTTTTTCCCCATTTTATAGCCATATTCTCAGTTTACCCCACAAAAGTAGGCTTGTCATATTTGGGTTGTTCAGGAGATTGACTAAAATTAAGAGCTAATGTTGTAATTAATGAAAAACCTGCTTCTTTCTGCAAATTAGGATCAATTTTTGCTTTTAAGGTGATTAGTTACACAAAATTTAGACTCCTATTTGGTATCAAGAACCACAAGCACTGGAATTCACACAAAGTGGTGTGCATCTGCTTTCATCCTTGTGAAGTTTTTTTGTGATCTTTATCAGGAGAAATCTTTTCAGACTGTTAGTGGACAGAGGCATATCCACACTTTGCTTGTTGGAAAACTACCARTGTTCATTTGGATTCATCAAGGTGCARGGAACCAYKTGTGTCCTGCTCTTGGTCACAACRACCCAATGCAATGGTACAGGCTGGGTGYAGAGAGGCTGGAAAGCTGYCCAGCARAAAAGTCTCAGGGTGCTGGTGACAGCAGCTGAACATGAGCCAACAGAGTGCCCAGGTGGCCAAGAAGGCCAGTGACATCCTGGATTGTAGCTGGGTTACTGTGGCCAGCAGGACCAGGGCAGTGACTGTCCCCCTGTACTTGACACTGGTGAGGCCACACCTCGAATCCTGTGTCCAGTTTTGGCCTTTTCATTACAAGAAATACACTGAGGTGCTGGAGTGAGTCCAGAGAAGGCAACGGAGTTGGAAGGATCTGGAGCACAAGTCTTGTAAGGAGCAGCTGAAGGAGTTKGGGGTGTTTAGCCTGGAGAAAAGGAAGCTCGGGGGGACTTTAACACTCTCTACAACTGCCTGAAAGGAGGCTGCACTGAGGTGGGGGTCGGTCTCTTCTCCCAGGTAACAAGTGACAGAACCAGAAGTGGCCTCAAGTTGTGCCAGGGGAAGTTTAGATAGGATATTAGGAAAAATTATTGAGGGAAAGGGTTGCCCAAYGTTGCAACAGGCTCCTCAGGGAAATAATCAAGTCACCATCTCTGGAGATATTTAGAAGACTTGAAGGTCTTGCACTTAGGGACATGGTTTACTGGTGAACTTGGCATTGGTAGGGTAATGGTTGGGCTTGGTGATCTTAGAGATTTTTTCCACTTAAAAGATTCCATAATTCCATGATTCTGAGTTCAAATCTAGGATTCTAACCTGAGAATTCTATCTGAAAGCAGAAAAAAATTCAAGTAGTAGCTTCTAATCTTGAGGAGACTTACAATCTAAATTCCAAAATGAGCTGCCAGTGGAGAAAGTTGCCCTAAATCTGTACAACTGACAATAGAATCATTCCCTGTATGTTTTCYAATCCTTTGATTGTACTTGACTACCGTTTCCCCCAAATTTTCAGTAGACTTTTTGTCTACTACCTATAGGCACTCGTTATAGGTAAACTCAGTTAATCCAGTGTTGGTCACATAGGGTCATATGGGTATTACAAAAATAAATGTCCAGAGTTTAGGAGGAAAAAGACAGGCCTTTAGAAAATACCCATTACARAAGTGTAAAAAATTAGTCAAAATAAAGGCATATTTGTTCTAAAAAAATCTCTAAATCTAGGAGATATAATACTCAAAATGGAAGACAAGTTACTAAGTGCATGAAGAAAGAGAACATGAGGAAAGGAGCMGAGATTTTTAATGCATTTTAGAYACTTATTTTTATTCTCATTTTCCGACAGTCTTTAGTTATATATTTAGCTCTGGGAAAAAAAAATCTCAGTAAGTCAGCATTTAAAAATGGATTCACCCACAGAATATAATTTGTGTGAGTGTGTGCATGCTGTGCAAAATTTTAGATGTTTGTTTCTGCAAAATGTTGCTTGTTTTAACAGTCTCTTTGTAGTTTCAAGGGTGATAYCTGAAATGGGGATTGAGGCAAAAATGATAGTTTTCTTCAGTGTGTAGATAATCCTAGAGTCACCATTTTTCATATTGTAGCCTGATAAGCAGCAGAGTAAAAATAACCCAATTTTGAAGTCATGGTGTTACTTGAGAAAGCTTTTAATGTCTGCAGAGGCACCAAGTTATTCAAAAAGGGAAAGCACATTAAAACCTTACCAAAGAAATAAATCTAAGCCTTGCTCCTGTAGGAAAGATGAAATAGAGGAAACTTCCTTCTTCACCACAAGCATGACTCTGCAAGATCTCTCTTATGCCGTGGAGTGAAATACATTTGATCCCTCCGTCCCTGCCTCAAGATCTCATGCAGAAGCACTGAAAACTCAAAGAAAATTTGAAATCAACATTTATTTCAATTATTTTACCTAAGATCAAAAGGTGGAAGAGCTTGGAGTGTTCTTGAAAATACTCTTTCTAAAGCCTATGTTTTCTAAATTCTTCATATGATACTGAGTGTTTCAGGTGGAATTTCTTTATCTCTAAAGTAATTGTATTTAATAATATTTAATTTGGGAAACTAATATGGGTAAATTTGATTCATTCTTGCCTTCATCTTGCAGTCTTCTCTGGGTGTCTGCCTGTGGCCATTTTACGTGGCAAGAAACCGGACTAGAGAAATATTTGCTGCTATCCATTGTAGCTCCTTATTTCTTTATGTCGCAACCTGCCCATGCCCATGTGTAGTGATGAAGCCAAGAAATAGTGCCAAAAATTAAAACTTTTCAGATGCAGTATTGCAGATATGCTGTGGTTCCAGGTTGGATTTTCTTTTTTCCAGCTAAGTTAGCATCTATGAATTGTGATTTCTAGTTCACTGTTTAATACAAACATAGCACTTTAAGAAAATGTCTTAGCCAATTTTCCAGAGTATTATAACTTTAGAATTTTCTTATTTTTTATTTACTGAATTAATACTGCTTTATTTTCATTTAAATCAATAAGTACTGAATTTAATGAGTACAGGGTCTCTACATTACAGTCTGTGAAGCTCTCATAACACAAATTAGCAAATAATTCTATGCAATTAAATAGTATGCTTTTCTTGTGGCAATCTTACCCCAAGAACTTGTAATTTTGGGTATTTGTTTTTAGCTCCATAATTTTTATCATTAATGCATTTCAGTGTTGCAGTCAGGGCTATATGGTTAAAATCACTGAATCAAAAAAAAAAAAGGAAGATAATTACCTCAAAGAGCTTTCATTTCTAGTATAAAGCCAGACATTGTGGATTAAAAAAAAAAAAAAAAAGAATAAATATTATTGTATTAGTTCTTTTTACTGCATTTTGGCTAGAGTTTGCACTTAATAGGAGAAATCTTTTTTTTTTTTTTTTTTTTAAGGACAGACTGATGAGAAGGCTGATAATATTGTTTTAAATATTTGGAAATTTCACATTCTTTTCCTACAGTCCTTATTATTAAGCAGGTTATAATAGCCTCTACTTCTCTACATAATGTAGAAGCTTAAGTTAGTAGTAGAAACAAGATTAAAGACAGTGAACAGATCACAGAATGGAACAAGTGAATTCCTAGTTTTATTAATTGGTAAACTTAAGCTAGAGAGGTATTGCACATATCAACCAGGAAAACGGAAGGTTGTTTGCATAAATACTTTTACGCTGTTAAAGCACATCATTAATAGGCTTTATCAAATCAGACCAAGGATCTGTATCAAGCAGCTTCATCATCCATAGAGTCATGAAGTGAATGTCATCAAAAATCACTGGGCTGAAACACTTATCAGCTCACTATGATAAAATGACTGCATTTTTATTTGGACAATAACCTCAAATCCTCATATTAAAAAGTGGCAAATTTTTTTGCCCTTTACTGTTCTAAGTGTGACACATGTAACAATTATTCATCACTCCATAATGGATCATTTTTATCAGAGTCCTGTGTCTTTTCTGTATACATAGAATAAATATTTATGTTTTTTCATTTTTCTGAACTAGAAGATACTGATAGAATAGGTTTGAAGTGTCAACTATAATTCATTGCATGCAAAGAAAAGCTTTATACAGATACTGTGTGAAAGGAAAAGAATATCTAAATCATTTCAGCAGCGAGCTTATAACCAAGATAATATCAGCATTTTCCTTCTTGAAAATATATATGCCATAAATTAAAGGAGGTGTTCAGTATTTTATTAAAATGCTTCMGACAAGTTTAACCCCATCTTCAACGGGATTATATGTATGAATACAAAAACCTTGTTTTTTTAAAAAAAAAATGAAGGTCAAGTCAAAGTCRAAACAAGCTTGCAGTAAACTTCCTACTAATCCCACAAATATTTTGTTTAGAAGACATTAGAAAACTATGACATGTGTTAGTGTCAATTTAAAGGTACCCATTTTATTCTTACAGAAAAGTTAAGATATATCTAGCACTTTACTGTTTTGTACAATAGTAGTGTAGTCTGGGAAAAAAAATACAATATACGTGTATACTGAGTGTATCTGAATGAACTCTTAATTTAGTTAAAATTAGCCTTAGCAGTAAATGTAATAGTGGAGAGGTACATATCACAATATATATGTTATTATATATATATATATATATATATATTATTTATATAGATATGTTTTAATATATACATAGCAAAGTAATTGGATTAATAAGAATGTAATTCGAATCCAAAATAAACTTGTCATGAAGTATTTTATACACAAATAGTACAGTTCATATAAATACTATGGTATATCAACACATTTTCAGCTCTGCTTCCAGCTTCTCTAACAAGAAAATGCAGGGTAGTGTTGGTACTATTTGTAAGGAAGTAATAAAAGAAGAGGAAAGTTGTAGGCGATGAAACCCTGCATCTGTTTTGCAGAATTCGCAGATGTCCCTTTACTACTGTTTTCAAACCACTTGATTTGTAGTACTTTAAAGTGTCATACCCCATGTTTCTCTAATCTGTTGAAGGGTGAATGGTTAAGTTTTGTGCTTTCTTTGTGAATGCTCCTTTCCCAAGCCCTGCAGCAGCAACTCCCACATTTATGGCCACTAACTCCCTAATTCCAGCTGCAGCTTTGCAGTCTTCTGAGAGAGGTGCTCTCCGAGGTACCTGGTCAGAAGAGACACTGCTTTTTTTGGAGCCAGTCCCATCACAAAAGACCCAAGGCATCCATCACAGCTTTTTGCAAACAAGCAGTAAGCTGAAACGAAGTCTTATTGTTTCTGATGTATGTGAGAATTTTACTTTGAACTCCAAGTGTTTTCTTCCAGCAATAAATTTAACTTTAATCACTCATTAGTATCACATCACATTGATGATGAAATAAGCTGAGAGATTTAGTAAGGTCATGTAATAAGAAACATCAAAATATAATTTTATGGGGTATACCCAGTGTTTTGGTTTAGAACTGCTGCCTAGAAATGTGATAATTGTTTTCTTTAAAAATCAGATATTAAAGGACGATGTGAGAATGAATCTTTCTATGACAAAATCACAGAACCAGTCCATTTTGGAAGCAGTTTGTATGTTTGGAAGGTCATTAATGTAAAGCTGTGAATTTGTCCCTACAAGTGACATGGATAAGCTAAGTGATCTTATGGTATTTGCTGTTGTCAAATTGCATTAGCATCTCAGGCATGATAAGAATGTCATTAATGTGAAACAAAAATTAATTGCTATGATAAGGCAATAAAGCTTGTTTAATACCGTATGATCAGTAGCTTGAAAGAAACTTGCAATTTCAATTTTAATTCTTTCTGTAAACATTTCCAGTTCCTACAGACTCTGAATCTTTACCTTTTGTGATTATTTGCAGACAGAGTGGAATTTACTCTTGGATGGGCACTCTGTAGAGCAGCTTGCCAACTGTTCTTGCCAGAATGTTTTTAGCATATGTATAACAGAATTTTTGCATTGTTGCATCCTAAAATCAATGTGGAACATAAGGATGATGAGTTATGTTCTAGGCATTCCTTCTACTGTCCATCAAATGCATCTTGTGCAAGCAAATTTCCTAATTTTCAGAGAGCTCAACAAAGGAAAGAATACTTTGAGTTACAATCATTGAAATCAACAGTGGTTCTATATCCGACTGCAGAGAAATGAATTGATTACCTTTGGTTATGCTTTGTTCAGGTCTTAGGAAGCTTTTTTAACATTATACTTTTTATGTACACTGAACTGTGCTCAGCCATGTCAGAGGGCTCAGAATAACACAGTACTTCAATCTGAACAGCTGCCTACATACAGGATAAGAACTTGCTTYAACTGGTAGGTTCCACTGCTTTCTGGTTCAGAATAAAGGAGATGCTGTATGAGAGCATGTCTGTATCAAAGTATRGTGTTGGAGTCCAAAGTGCAGGGAATATTTCTCTGCCTGTTTTGAGGAGTTTTACCCCCCTGGACAACTCCGTTTTTGACCTTCGTCCATGGAGAAAATTACCTACCCTCTGGGAAGAAGCAGAATCTACACTGGTGTGAATTAGGTGATAGAACATTGTATAAGATTGTCACAGGGTGAAAATTTAGAGGTGTTGGGTTTGTTAATATAGTAAATAGATAAGAAGCAAAGACTCCAAGATGGAGGATTGTTGTTGTTCTAGGCCTTCTTCTTTCTTCTTTCTCTACTCCATTTTCTGCGGCAAAAGTGGATTGAGAGGATTGGGTGAAAAATGCCGCAGTTCCTTTCATGTGACAGAACGATTTATTGAACATTGGTAGAAAAGTAAAAATATCTTTCATTTCGGGTTTTCATTAGTTAATTTACCTATAAAAGGACACAGTAATCTTGATAACTGGTCTTCTCCCTTGCGCTTTCTAAGAGGAGTCATCTTGTTCCTTGGCTCCTTTTCTCATAAYAAACAACTATCTAAGAGCAAAGGCATGGAAGAGTCCCGTTCGTCTGTGGAGCCCGGGTAAGGGCTCGGGGAATCCTCCCCCATCAGGGGAGGCTCAATTAAGACATGGCAAAGTGTCATATGGGATCATATCTCTTGGAAATCAGGCACTTATTTAGGCCAGCACATCCATTTGGCTTTTGGCTATGAAGATCCATGCTAGTAAATTTGCATTCACAGTGCATTTTTCAAAATATTGGTTCAAAATAGTGTGGGACAAGTTCATCAGACAAAAACTGCATTAGGCTACCAATATGTGTAGTTGCACATAGCAGAGGCTTTTCTCACTGTGGTAAACTCAGTATCTTCAGACGTCAGATGAATTGATTTCATTACAAGTCAGTTTTTTGTGCTTTGAAATGAAAGCACTGAGAAGTCCTAGGTTGTCTTCATTCCTTCCAGAACCACAGGAGCTTGTCTGCTTTGCAGAACTAGTGTGATGTCTTCATGGCAGATGGAGCAGGCACACTGACTGCTAGTACCTCATACTTTTCAAACATTTATCAATCCTTCTGAGGCGAGCAAACTCCAGAATCATATAATATGTTACACTTTGATTGACTGGTGGCAGCTTCTGAATTCCAGCATGAGAATTCATATCTTCTGAATGTTTTCAGAAGAGCTCACTTCACATCTTCTAGCACCAAATAACTTTATTAAGGAAGGCTGTCACTTGTCAGAAGTGAGGTCATATTGGTCTTTTCATGATAGCGTTCCAGTTAGCTGTAAGTGCGTGGCTTAGAAATTTCAGCAAGTCAGCCAGTCTTGCATTTGAAAATGGTATTTCAGTGACACGTTCAGGAGAGATACACCTAGGGCTTTCCGAAGTGATAGTTTCTTAAACAACATATCCTTGACAGTGCCTCTCAGAGTATGAAAAAAATTGTTAACTGCAGAGTATCTACTGCTTGATTTTGGAGGGCTTGATAGATCATTGGTTCATAAACATTAATGTAGAAAGCACAAGCCAAGCTTTTGAGGAGGTCTGGCCTTTTGTTTGTTTGGACAGGCATTTTGTTCTTAATTGACTCTTCTCATCCTTTCCTGCCGTGGGTTATGAAATCATATACCCTAAGGAAATGAAATTCAATTATGCATTTAATATTTTTGGATTAGTGGGGCACATGCATCTGGCATGGTGAAAGCAGGATGATTTTATATATAGAAGTTAGTTAGGAAAATTATCTCGGTTGATATGAATATGATCACAACCTGCTGTATTCCTCAGAAAATCTCTAACACTTGAGACAAAAGCTGCTGTTATCACTGTTAGAATCTGTTGCATTAAGAGTATAGAAATTTGGCAGAAAATAAACACCCTTGCTTTCCAGCTAGTCCTTGGAGATCAGAGGGTTTGGGTGTGACACATCTCATGGAAATCCTACGTATGTCATGGCATATCTCATGGCTATAGGCCTCATTCCTATGGAATCTAAATATTCTTCCACGTGATGAAACATTAATGTGATGGGAGTTCTAAAATATTTTAAAATTTGGCTTATGAAAGTGATAACAAAAATATGTCACTTTTTCCACATAGGTGGTGGTTGTCTGGTTGGAACATAGTCCCAGAATATGTTTTAGTTCTTTAGAGAGAGGGAGAGACTGGTGCCTGTTTCAGTTTCTTCACTTTAATTCTCTTAAATGTAAGATTAGAGGAAAAATTATGACTCAGAATTTTTAAAAAGCAAAACAACTGCCAGAAATTTCCTTTCTAGGGAAATCTCCTCAGTTCCCCCACCTTGAACATATCAGTAAGTGGTAAGCTGTTATGTCTACCTTATCCTTCTACCAAGAGATGTTCTTTTAAGGAAGTAGATGCAGAACAGCAACAAAGAAAGAAAGAAAGAAGAGCTTGGATCCAAAGGAAATTATACTAAGAAGATTTTAAGCGTCATCCCAAGGATCTCCAGGAACTTTCCTGGATAAAAGATGAAAATTCTGTGAAGTAGACTGTGAAAGCTAGAAGGAAACAAGCCTGAAGGTGGTGAAACATACACCTAAGCATGAAGTTCTACACACGTTAAGAAAGCAGTTTGTGGGAGGAAAGTGGAGCAACTTTGAGATGTGTTGTTTTCATCAGCTTTTGTCTAGTTATTAGGTCAAAATAAAACAACCAATTGGGCACAGAGAAAATTCCCTTTTATTCTCTGTATCAGTGGATAAGACCTTGAAAATGAAAAAAATATGTTGGAGACTTTACCCAAGGAGTAGGGGAGGGCTATGTTGCATTTATTGAACTATTCAGACAAAATAAAAATCTTAGCTGTCACCTCAGTCACTCAGAGAAACAGGAAAAAGAGAATCACAGATACAGCCTATATTTTTACATAGGCCAGGAATGCAAATCCTTTTCATTAAGCAAGGCTGTTTTATTGACCCAGTGCAGGAAAAATGCAGTTCACATTGGAAAGAATATTGCCAGGGAATGTATTTTCTGGGGTTTTGGGTATTCCTCCTCCTTCCTGCACATTTTTTTGATTCTACCAGCCTAACTTTGAAATATCCTGTATAAACAAAACCTTATACTTTGTGAAGAATTACAGAAATTATTAAGGAACAAATTTACCTTTCTGTGAAGAAGAGTATAAAACTGACAAATTTGAAAGAAACTACATTAAGAAAATGTTTGCTTCACAAATGGTAGAAATTTTTAATATGAGTATACACCATTTTCTTTCTCCTTCTGCTCAAGACAGGTTAAAGACAAACACCTCTGTGAATAGATAGTTGTTTGGCTAGGATAAAAAGATGTGTGGCACTGCATGTTGTGATGGGAATATCTTAGTGGTATGCTTTCATCATGTTTAAGTTTCTTAAAGACTGTTGGGTTTGTATTTTTTTATTTAAATCCATGGTGAATCTCATTGTGCTGACAGAAAGTCTGACCTCATGTTCACAAGCAATGAGCAGCAGCCTTGTGTTGCCTTTGGGACACGAATGAACCCGTGGCTTCTACAAGGAGAACACGGGGATGCTGCTTTTCTGGCCAGGACACATACATGGCAAGCTGCTGGCACCTGCAAGTGTCTGTCCTTTCCAGGAAAGAATCAGTTCAAGAAATAAAAGACAAAAGTAGCAATGTTCATTGACTAGGACACTATAGTTTTCWGTGATGGTAAAATATGAATAAGGTTTTTCTGAATGGGCTCCTGTCTGCTGTGGGGTGGCTGTTTAAGGTACTCGTGGTGCTTTCACCCGAGAGGAGACAGTACCTAATGACGAAGCTCTTGCTGAATGGGCGGGCTTATATTCTCATGGGCTGCACCAGTAAAGTACCTAATGCTGTAATAATCTACAAATTCGAGCTGTTCAACTTGGGATGAGTGTTACAATTATTGTAGCTTTCAGTAGTGACTGTCCCTCTTCTTGTCAGACTTAGCCTCTTACCTGCCTTGTTGAGTCATGTCTTGATGTGTGAGAATTACTTCCAGTCATAGCTACTGCAGAACGCTGGTTTGTGTAAAGCCATCTGTGGATTGAGCAGCTCAGTAAATGAGAAATCTRCTGTGTGGGATTGGATTACCACCTGGATTAGATTTCTAATGCAATAAATTTCCAGGCATCCTCTTTCAGTATTTTCACAACACTTCAGTCTATATTATGGTGGAAATTGGATTAAAAGGACAAAGCGTGAAGTCATTTGCTGAAGCAAACAGGGTGTTAGTGCCAAATTTTGTATAAAAGGATGCTGCTGAAAGGACCACATGTGTCTCTTCTAATCCACAGAGAATCCTCTGCCTCTGAGTTTAAGGACTTCATTTCCAAATACAATGCACAAGGGGTACATAAACCCCTGTTAAACAGTTCATTTTGTGCATTCATCTCTTGTTTGTTTATGGTATTAAAAATGTTGTTTTCAGCCTGGAACAATCCCATTCATGTGGAAATCACTTTGTAAATTTAAATACTGTATTAGTGACAGTTCTGTTCAGAGAAAGTATTTTATCRTGTTGGGCAGTATCAGTAGCCATCCTCCTGTAATTAAAGTTTTAAATATATGAAAGAAAATTCTGCCTTTTATTTTAATCAATGAAATAAAGATTTTCAAGAGAARAAATTGGTTATATGTAGAGACAATGCTCACCATGTCTGAAAAGGTGATATTGCTAGGACAAATGAATGATTGCTGTTCTTGGATGAAAGGAATATTGTGTGTGACACTTCCACTGTCCATTGAGTGGACAGTAAAGTTTGAATTCTAGGCACAAGACAGGACATAAGTGATACTTTTTAAAAATCCAAAATCAGAAGATAAATGTCCAAAAGCTTCTATACCCAAAGATGTAATTCTTGATCACAGTCTTAACAATTATCTTCAAATGATGCAAGATGGCCTAAAAGTGAAAGTACATTCATATAAAAAAACTTATCTAACTCCAGATGACTGCTGCAGTTTTCACAGAGAGAAAATGGACCACCACTCAAATTCCATTAGGATGTGGTCTTCCTTGGAGAGCAGGTGCTTCTCCTTCTGAGAAAAAGGAATAGACACATCAATTTCATTTGATCCCGCTGGCTGATGTACTAGCACTGACTTGGTAGTTACTGCCTTATTACATTATATTTTAAAAATTGACTCCATTCTTTATTTATCATTCCAAACCAGACACCTTTTTTATGCATTGCTTTCTGATTGCTCTCTAAGCATCTTTCCAATTAAATAATTTCCTGACAAAAAGCAAGTTTATATGAAGTAAAACTGTTTTTCATATATTTTATAGGTTGCTGCATATTATACAATGTCATGTATCATAAAATTCCTGCTATTAATGGTTGTTTACTTTTTCTACAGACAAAAAATAAGCATCAGAACTTAAAACCAGACAATTTCTTGCAATAACTACAATCATTTTATGTCTTCTTTTCTGGCTTCAGAAAGAATGGGTGATGTTATTTGCTAGAAAAGTTAATGCTTTTAAAGTCTTCTGTACTTTCTGAATGTAATAACAATGACAGCACTTAGCACTTATATAAATCTTTTCATGCATAGAGCTCCATCTTGACATTGAAAGTATTATTATTCACATTTTACGGATAAGTTCTTTAACATAGCAGTGAGTTCAATTTCCACACCCTCCAGACCGAATAAGCATTATAGTAGGGGTACAAATGTCAGAGATTTTAGCTGAGAAATTCCTCATCTGAGTCTCAGACTTTGCTTTACTATCAACACATGCATTAGCTTTATGCTGGTTTCTGTTAGTGACCCTCCTCTAGATTAGAAAACCTGTTAAGTACCACTTCTCCATTTCTTCCTCTTCTTCAATGACGTGTTCCAGAAATCCAGAGGTTTCCTCAGCTTTTCCTACACAGGGAGTTGTCCCCTTGACCTAACACAGTTTCCCCTGCAGAAGGATACATCTACAGACTGACTCAAGCCTCAATATTGTTTTGATATAACATCTGCAATAACTGTCTGATTTTTTTGTGTCGGTCCTGTACAATCAGTTTATTTGTTTTATTAAAAAAAATTAATTCTTTGAAATAGTTTTATATACATTTTGATGATAGCCACTTTTTAATCATTCTTCATTTATTAGGCATACTTGGGACCAAAATGTGATTAATGTACATGGCCATTATCCTGACCCACTTAGCTTCTCTGGTGTTTTACTTCTTGTTCTTCTCTTCTTTCATTTTTTTCATAACTGATTTTAGACTCTACATGATCAAACTCCCCAGATGTGTTTATATAGCATGTGGCATGATATGACTTGGCCAGATTTGGATTATTTATTAGTATAATAGATGCATAAATATTATATCTATGTGTTATCAATTATCACTTTGAACAGCAAATCTTCGAAGGACCTAGAGGCCTTTCTGTATCTAGGTCTTAAAAAGCATAATTTGTTGGACTTTTCAGTGGACAGGGGAAGCAACAGCTAACAAAATTTTTCATTATTTGGTCTTTTGAGAACTTATCTCCTGAAAGGTTTCCTTGAGTGCAAATGAATTGAAAATACCTAAGTCCAATTCAAGTAAAAGTAATTAATGCTAATAACTTTCAGTGGCATTAAGGAGAGCACTGACAGACAAAGAGAAACATCAATTAATGCAGGAAAAGTAAGATCCTTGATTTGTTGTCTGCCAAAATAGATGGCATCTGCTGTATTTTCTTCACAGTCTTATATATCATTAATAATCGTATTTAAAAATTACATTGGCAGAAGTAGTAGTAAAGTTATCTTTTTTTTTTTTTTTTCATTTAAATGCTGATTTAAATGGGTGTGCTACAGGCTTCTGTGGTTCTTGATGTGTTGGTTGTCTAAGTTACGTGTAGAGGAGAGGAAGCAGCAAAATGGGTTTTCTCGAATACTAAGTGGTATTTGCCAAAGAAGAACATGAGCCTGTTTTTTCTACATAACCTTTTTTTATGTACTACCTGTTCAGTTTTGTGAGTGAAGGAAACATGGTCAGTTTGTCTTAAATCATCAGTAAACAGAAAATAATGAAATTGCTATTGGCTGTTAATTCTTAGGATCATGGTATCCAATTCCTGGAGTTCCTGTATACGCCGAAAAAGAACAGCCAATGAATAAAACCAAATAGATTGCAACTAAGTAAAATGAATGAAGATGGAAGCTTTTGCTTGATGCTATTAGGTAACACTGACAGATACAAAAGCAGCTGTTGAGCAAGAGCAGAGAGCAGCAAGTACCAAACATCACCGTGGGGCCGTAGCTGACCCGTCTCTCATAAGGTGACGGCCAGAAACTCTGTAGAGGGAGTTGAGTGGCAGCACTAGGATTTCAGGAGAACACAGCCCTCTGAAAATAGCCTCAACTTACTCTTAAATACCCATAATTAAAATGCCCTGCTTGATTCAGGGGCTGTTTAAACTCGGTGTCCATTCCAAAGAAGCGTTGTTCACCAGTGTAGCTCATACGTACAGCTCAGTTCAGTAATCAGATGAGCTGAATGTAACGCTGCATGTATACATGTTTGCAAGTTGTGGCCCTTAATGGTACAGAATATTATGGCGAAGAGTATTGTGTCTTGGAAGCACTGTGGTATAATGTAACGGGAGACAAAAAGCCTTCTGAGGCATAGAGCTTAGTGAGCTTCAAAAGGAGTTTCAGTGGATGATATTAAGTGACTTCAGAGTGTTAAGGAAAAAGTACATAAACAACAATTTATAATGTAAGCTCTGTAATGAGCTCTTCTAGCATAAATATGCAAAACACTAATTAGTTATAGCCAAATTTCCCTAGCTTTGGGAATCTTTTAGAATATAGCTTTTCAGTAATTGAATCACATCAAAGTATATTTTCGCCCAGTCTTCTAAGAAAGCTGTGTGTGATTTGTTGGAGGGTAGGCAGAGATAGGAAGCAAGCTGTTGACAAACCAAAAGATGACTTTAGTGTGGTTTAGTGAAACAGTGACTTACAAATTTATCAGAAAGAAATGCACAATGAACATGTAAGAAGCCCTGTTTGCAGTGACTACCAGCATCGAGATGAGGTCTGTCAATTAATTTGATTCTAATTTTCCAAAAGGCAACTATTTTTTTTTTTCCCCACAAAGTGTATAAATATTGTTAGATACAAGATTTTGGAAGGATTTCAGAGTATGTTTGAAGGCAGATGCTGCTTATACAGGGCACGTTTTTTGGAAAGTTCCTTTTGATGATATTTGAAACATTAAATGGTTGGACATCACATTATTTGCAGTTGAAAGAATTTTATCTGATTCTGACTTCAGAAAATTACAGTGAAGCAACATTGCTATCATGACAAATTACCAAAACATCCTCAGTATACCCACTGACTTAAATGACATTTGGCTTTAAATCTGCTGCATTGGTTTTTCTCTTTTTTTTTTTTTAATTTAGAAGCTGATCAGCCTGAAACTGTTAAAACCTTGGTATTGTAAAAGTTACAGTTTTGTTTCCAAATTGACTACGTGTTTATTACCAAMACACCAATACACCCTTGGTGCTTCAAAGGCAACTGATTTGATCTATTGTGTGAAACAGGACTGTTCAGGCATCATTACAGGGTCAGAACAGGGTCCTTCAAATAGAGCAATAAAGTCAAAATACAAAACCAAATCTACAACRTTTGCTTTGCCATCAAACCAACTGAAGTCCAACTTTTAAAGCCATAGATTTCTTGTCTTGTTAGTTTTCAAGTCCATAGCCAAATGGATGAAGGGAATCATTCTATGATTCTATGTAGTTAAATTAAAAGTATGTTTATACCGCTTGGAAAGCAATGATTCTGACTTCTGGGTAGGTCTGCAATGCTTGTGTTAATTCAGATTAAATGAATGGTAACAGTAGGAAAAGAGTAGATCTTCCGTGAGAGATGGGAAGGGACCGCTAATATGGCACTACAGATCTGCTCTTTTGGGGATTTTATTTAATCGATGTTGTTGAAGTGATTGAAATGTTTTATTAGTTATAGTTGTCGGATTCTGAATTTAAATATCATTATATGTTTTGGGGGGCCTGCTGAAAGGAATTTTGGGGGTTTTTGGTGGTTTTTTTTAAAGCAAAAGTCTTTTTATTCTCTAATTTCTTCAGCAGTAGCACAGATTCTATTTGCTCTCACAGTCTATCCTTCATCTATTTCTACAGCTTCATTCATTTCTAACTGTTTTGTTGGCAGCTTCATGGATTGTGACTAAATATAGGAGCTCAGTATTACAGCAAATATAAAGTCATTTCTACAACATTTACTTATATCACATTTTGGAAAATAAGTGACAAAATAAAGGCCTTTTCTGTTGTTCAGACTCCTACGTCATCATATTAACTCCATTGAAAGTTCCAGCTTTTATGCCTTGAGCTTGAACAGAATTTCATGGCTGTTCTCAGGTGAAATGTTCCGATGAAATAAGAAGAAAAAAGCTTTCTGAATTCTCACATTATAGCAATATTTTCATGAATTCCCAAAGTATTAAATTTATAATACTACAGTAGGCTTTTTCCAATTAAGTGTGCATTTTCTTTTGTCATAAGGAAGGGAAAAACTTTAGTTATGCTTTTTACAGTAATTTAATTAAGCATTTCCTGTAAGTCCATTTCAGTATCTATCATGGCTCACTAAAGTTGAAATTCAGTATAGAATGGTAGATTAATTGCCCTTTGTCTTCGATGAAATAAGAACCCTAAATATGCAAAGTCATGAAATTTAATTGTGTTCCTCAATTGCTTATTCAATGCTTTGGAAACCTGAATCAAGAAATACAGAAGAAGAGGGCCAAAGGTTGTTAAATGTAGCGAGTAACACAGATTTTGAACTTTACTTAATGAACTGAATGTTTATTACTATGAAATAAATGCACCATTTAAAGAATTATGGTGGAAATGTAAAACATTAAAACTGTAATTAATTTTRGTCAGAAGCATGCAATGCACTCATTTTTCCTAAAACATTTCCATTAGGGTCCATATTTTCTCTGTTATTGAGATAAATTTATTCCTTTCATATGGTAGTGCTGTCTTTCTCTGTTATAAACACGTCCTTCAGTGATGTTTACAGTGAAGTCTTTCAGCTGCCTTCGACTTTGGGCAGCATGTCTTGATGCTTACAGATGCATTTTTCTATAACTCAGTTGTGCCTACTTTTCCATTTAATGTTGTTAATCATTTCTGAAGCAAAGAACGTTCAGACCTCTTGATAAAGGGCTATAGATATATATAGATTATATGCAGATTATATTTCACAAATTTATTTGAGAAAGCAGTTAAAGCATGAAAAAATCTTCAGCTATCATTTAGTGCCTACCAAGATACATGTATAGCCTAACAATTGAGCACTTAAAAATTAAACTTGTACTTCTTGCTTTGGTTTTTTTCCATGAAATAGTACTAAGAAATAGAGCTATTATTTCCTTATTGTTGGCCTGAGCACCTTTTGTTCTCATGTATTGTAAAAAGAAACCATTTTATTTCCAAGTATAAAGAAAACAAATATGAATAAGGCTTGCTTCTTAAAATTTTGTAAATGTATAGTGTAAATATGGTGAGAGTATAACCATAAATATTTAAAATTATCTTCATTATAATATGCTTTTCTAGGCTATGAAATATTATTCTGTAGTAGTATTATGAGTATATATAAAGTGGAACTTTCTGTTTTAAATTTACAATTCATAAAAATAATTATTATTTTGCTACATAAGTAGAAAATGCTATTGTGGTTTACATATATGTGGTTATATATGCACAGATGTAATTATTATAATTGAAGGACAAATTTGCCTTAAAAATGATCTTTTTCAGGGCCTTGTCAGATTTGAAAACTAGAGTGCCCTCTCACACTGGAGTGGAAATTAGGAAGGCTTGTCCCATAYGGGCACTGTAGAATCCCGTTAAAGCTGCTTTTCATCTCTTTCTTAGTTGATGTTGCAGGTTTGTGGTATCTAAGCATTTATAGGTGCAGTTGAATGTTCATAAACCTGAACCTTTAAAGACTAAAATTCTTAAAGAGGAAACGTTTTCCTCTACTTTCTTCAAGGAGAACCAGCTGAACTTATAAAACAATGGTTGGGTTTCAAGCACCACCTGCCCTGAAGAGGATCCCAACTGTAGTGGCAGTCAGCCAAAGGGACCACTCAGTGGAATGGTTTCCTCCTAAAAAGGAGAGGAACAGATGGAAGATTTGAAATCTGGCATGAAATTCCACTTCTGTACTAAGCATTAAATTAAATTTGACTGTAAGGGCTCTTGCGATGGTACATTTATCTGTATAATCAGAATTAGCAACAAGGAAATAGAAAATACAGAACACTGACAAACATTTCAAAAAGACTTTAAAGTTCTTGTAGCAGTGTGAGTTAAAGGAAAGAGTTTGTGGTAAACATGCAGCTGCTTATAGCTTCTTAAAGAGGAGCTTTAGTGTAAAAGTAGCTCTGCTGGTCTTGCATTGCCACCTAGAGCTCGGCAGCATGTACTGCGCGGTGAGGAAACACTCCAGCGTTGCTCGTTTCGCTGAACCAAGTGGGGTGGAGAGCCGCTTCCAGCAGTTAATTGATGTCGTGTTTGCTTACATTGTAATGGTTAGTCCCTTCATAGCCTCCATTTTATAGTGTCCCAGATCAGCAGAGATTGCGCTGCAGGGCTTTGGTGGGCTTTGACAGAAAGAATTAATGGCGATGCGCATTAAAAGGTACAACTGTCAGATATCCAGTGGTCCCAGAGGGGGCATTTTCTTGATGGCTGCTTTAGAATACTTCATGAAGCAAATGTCAAACTTGTCAAGGCTGTCACTATGAAAATGATCCATGTAGCAAGGGTCTCCTTTTCTTGGGAAACAAACAGCTGCCTTATCACTGCAGAGCTGTGATGACAAAAAACTGTCATSTATCACAAGAAATTTATATTTGCTTCTAATATCCATTGGTAAAGAACTGTTCTATTTGTACTCTGTATTTTTGCACCACTCGTCATTATAAGGGTTGTCAGTAATACATTTCAAGAAGATAGCATAGGCTTTGGAATTAAAATAACTTCTGAATTTTACTGCTGGATGCTTTCCTTTTGGCGATTTAACAGAGAGACTATCTTAGCTCCTAGTTTTTCCCTGACACTCTTCTTCCTCCACATTTGGCCTGTGACTTTGGAAGCTAGACTTTCACATACACAAACAAAAGCTCTAATATTTAATAAATTCTTTTTTTTTCCTGATATATTTTTAAAGAGTATTAAAAGTACTTTTACCTACTTCCAACTCATGTTTTCCTAGCTAGATTTTGTGAGGCAAGAGATGAAATGCCACCTGGGCATCCTTAATACCTTAGTCTGTTAGTCATATTACAGGTCTTTTGTGTTAAGCTRCTGTAGAAAGTAATGGTATCAGAATTTAGTCCTGAGTGCTTTTGAGATGATATTTCTAGATTATGTAATAGCAGAGACAACYCTTTAGTCATTCCTCATTATAGCAGGGCATTTTTGTGTTTTGCATGCTTCCTTATTGTTCAGATGATCCCTTACATCATTCTGTAATATATAGCTGTTTATTAAGTTTATGGTTAAGTTTATTAAGGTTACAGTTGGCAAAATCCACAACATTGTAATGCAACTCTAGATATTACAGGTGTGGTGCAATGAACGGAACTGGGAATTGATGCATTTCCTAGCACAGTTAATTAATGTGTGATTTGTTCTATATGCAGAAGAGTGTCAGATTTCCTGTAGAGTTAAGAATTGTCAAATTCACTGTGATTTTTCAGATTTCATTTCATTAACTAATGGAGGAAAAATAAATTCTCAGACGTTTTGAAGGAAATTGGTTGGAAGGGGAAAAAAGAGAAAGGAGCACTCAAACCCCTATTTCTAGGCTATTTTTTTTTCTTTTTTCATTCCAAAATTTGTCTACAGGGGAATATTCTGGAATAATTGCTACAAAATTAACTTTCTGTGTTAGACCCATTATTCTTTGGTCAGAGAATAATGTGGTTGACCTTAAACATGCTTTCAAAGGGGATGAAATTATATCACAGTCTTTCTCAACTGTCAGCTCAAAACTTTAGAAACAGAATCTTAAAGTCAGACTCCTACCTTTAGTTTTTGTCACCTAAAGACATCTAAATATCGAAGTATTCTCATTAACTTCAGCAAAGCTATTGAATGCTCAATACCTCAGTAACTCACAACACTTAATTATGTGGCAGATTTCAGGGTCTCGGTTCTAAATTCCTGACCCCATTCTGTTGCTGTGACCCTTAAATGCCCAGCTACCAAGTACAGACGAAGCAGTGGGAAGGAAGAGATGTCTGTAGGGCATTTGAAAAYACCTGTAGAGCACCCAAAGCACCCTTTAATCCGGTACCTTCTATCCTTCAGAGAAAAAGTGGGATGCCAGGGCAAAGGATGTAGGAAAACTAATGTGGAAGCTCCATCTCTCCATCAATGTCATCAGGATGCAGATGAGGTGTCCAGTCACTGGTGGCTTAAGGAGCTCCTGAGCTGGCATTTCAGTTCCGAGGGTTGGGTTTAGCAGCACTTTGTAATGCTCTTTCTACTTTTCCATATCACTTTTGGTTTTGGCAATCTGTAATAATGTCAATTCCAGATTAGTGAACTTTATTCATTTCAATATTAAAGTATTCTTTGGGCTGTTAAGTGCACTTTTTCAGTAGGAGTAGTAGTACAGTCTTGAGGGATTCACTTCCCTTGGTTGTTCTTACAAGTCACCAGATCTGTGCTGAGGCTTCTTTTAGGTGAGTGTATTCACTATATAATATTTGAGTCTATGGTTGTCTGTAGTCAGAAAAGATACTGAGATAAGTTTGATTTTTGGCATCCAAGGACAGGAACTACTTTAAAAGTTGGACTTGTGACATCTACTAGGAAAAGCTACTTTGATTTTAGCATTTTTAGAACAGAAAGCACTAGATGTTGGAGTCATAGGTGGCTGGAAGAAAAATAAATAATAATATAAAAAAGAGATGTGAGGTATTAATAAAAATAACACGAACTGAATTTCTGTGGACAGAAACCAGAATTCAGTATTTCATCTCTGTGTAGCTGCTGGTAATAGAAACTTCGAACGCCATCATGGACTGGTTTTTAACAGATAACATGAAAATAAAAGGTTTTCCTTTGCTATTCATCAGAATTAAAAGCATTATAATGATAATGATAGGTGGTAATTACTAAAACAAATATATTAAATATATTTAATCTACAGTCTGTTTCACATAATTTCTTGATAATTAGGCTATATAGGCTATGTAGCTGAAAATTCAAACATTATTAATGACAGTAGAAACTCCAGCCATTTCAGTGTTCTGTGTGCAGGCACTGGGCTGCCTCTTGGGCTACTAAAAAAAAAGATAAAGCATTTCATAGAAATGTTGCATTGTCAGCAAACTGAAATAATAGTGAGTCTTCACATCTTGTAGTATGGTTAATATGTGCTCTAGATTGCCAGTTCAGATCTTCCCCAAGCATACTGGCAGTGATAGAATTTCTTATGATTTATAGAGGTTCATGTCCCAAATTTTTCTGACATTGCCATTCTGARGCCTTTGCTGTCACTTCTTTTCTGGCAGAAAGCTGCATGAGTGCCAAAATTGGTGGTTCATACTTTCCAGTGTTCCCCAAAAATCCTTTCTGCCATCTTGTTTGTGCCGGCACTGTTGTTCATGTGGCAATGCACAGGCCTGGGAACTGATCTGGCTCAAGGCATTTCTGACAAAGGAAAAGTTTTCTCCCCTTGCTAATTCATGCTATGAGAAAGATCAAACATCATTACTCTGGGCTTTGCACAGCAGTCACCTGTGTTCAGAGATACCAAACTCCGATTTCTGTTTCCAAATGAGGTGTGAGTTTCTGTTCTTGGAAAACAGAGATGGAGTAAAAGTGCTTGTACAAAATTAAGATGTTCTATGTGGAGCATGGTTCAATGCAAGCTAGTCAGAAAGTTTTTGTGCATAAAAATGCAAAAATAACAATAAATTTTTAAAAAACCAGTCAGGCATCTGGATGACTTGTGCGCTGTACCCATATAAGTCCAATTTATGCTCTGCTAGTAGATTTTACCTGTTTGAATGTTTTACTTGGTTGAAGCAACAGGAAATCAACAAAGGAAAGAGTATTAGTTGTGCAAAATATCCCAAAGTGGATGCTTCCTTCTTGAGTATTCAACCCAAGCAAATCCTGGAGCTGCCATCACCAACAGCCATCATTTCTGCATCTCAGAATACACTGATCACTGCAGCTGCTGCTGTAACCTAGGAGATCTGCCAGAGTGCAAGTATGACCTTTTGAGCACAGAATTAAAACATTTCAAATTTACCCAAAGACAGAAGATTCTGTAAAAAAACCTCATTCACTAGATAAAAACTCTTTTGCCATTAAAAAACTCAGGAAGCCAATGTTCAGTATTGAGCCTAATGTGCCTTCATCCTATTGTAGTCCTCAGTGATGGTATGGCCCCGTTCTCTCTGAAATTTCTGCATGCTCCATCTATTAGGAGAAGAGCCCTAAGCAATATGTGAAGAATGCTGGGAAAAGAACAATAGTGTAGGGTTTATATTCCTGTGTGAGGGAGCACAAGTCAGGGCATCAGAATAATGTCAAGTTGTGTGCTAGGGAGGTGGATTAGTTGGCATTGAGGTCAGTTGGGATACAACTCCTGTAGGTAGGGACCTTCACAAACATGCAGATTTGCTGTTCTTTTATTAACATGTTCTTCATTAAATAACCTGGCTCTTTTTCCACAGCAGCCAAAAGTTTCTGTGAGTGTTTTTTTATTCCACAATATTCTTTTGTCACCTGTAAGCAGTAAGATTGGTAACAGCTCACTCCTTTGTTGTTTCCAATTCTGCCCTGTGTTTGTTTTCGTTTGAAGTTTGACCTCTGTGTGTATACTGTACATTGCACTCTCTTTACTCGCTGCCAGTACGCATGGGGAAGATCTGATTCTACACTTCTAATTTCAGTGAATTGGCAGTGTTTGGTTTCACACACATGCACAGACATGTTTTCTCACCTAAACGAAAAGAGCCACAGGGAGCACTACATGTTTTAAAGGTAATTGAAGAGATGACAGTCCAGAAAGATAACAAAAAAAGCTTTTAGCTTTTAGTGGTCAGTCATGTAAATATTTCTCAGTGCCTAGGCTGTCCCCAGACGGGGGAGGATTCAGAGGCATAATGGCTTGGAGTATCTGCTACTTTAATAGAACAACTAGCTTTTCCATTTTATTATAGTTGGGCGTAACATATTACAAGATCACATTTTTAAATGAGATTTTCTACTGCTGTTCTATTTTGTGCTGCCCATTTGTGCTTCCTATATATTTTCTACTTCTAAATATTATAGTTATCCTTACAAAGCGTGCTTTGGTGGTGAAAGAAGGGCTAGGATGCAAAAGGATAAAGTTATTTTCCTATAAGAATGAAAATATTCTTTTAAATCAGGAAAGTACATCTCAGGTTACTGGGTCCCACCTAAATGTCCCTGGTGTTTCCTTTCTCTCAACTGTTGGCTTGTAATGAGAAGGGTTACAGCAGCCAGGATGCTTCTTCATTCCAAAATGTCTGTTCATTTCTTTTTTGTGTTATTGGAATGTGGAAGATTCTCTGTAAATTGAAGTAAAATGCAGACTGGAGAACTGGCCTTACTTTGAAATTGTGGTAAGGACTGTTCATAATGTGATGGGTTGCAAGCTGCCTTATTAAACAGTTTTCTCACTCTTCCATAATTTATACTTTGGAGGTCACGATTTTGTACCGGACACAAAATAGTATCCATTCCTATGGAAACAGACATTATGATGTCACGTCATTTTTTCAGTGAGATCCAGAGGAACCCATAGTGAATTATGAGCCCAACTCCTGGAGCTGAAGCTGTAGAATATTGTAAGCATGCTGCTGCCTGACATGCTCATGTTTCCTATTTTAGACCTGACTGATCTTCAGATAACATATGGTGGTACAAGTAATTGGAAAATTGGCAGACCTGTCAAGAAAATATGCTAGATGGGACAAAAATACGATGCTGCAGCACATAAAGTGTCTCTGAAGTTAAATTTATTGTCTTTTATCAAATGGTGAAGTAAACGTATCTGGTCGCAAAAAAATGAAACATTTTTCAATGGCAGATGCTTTTCAAAAGTAATTTTTAGTACAATGATGAAAGTTCTTGCATTCAAAAGTAATTTAGTGGAAACCTCTGGTCAAGAACAAAGGAAAGGTGTGTAATACTCTCTGTTGTAGGTGTTTGAATATCTTGTCATCTGTGTGTGATTTAATAATTTCTTTATGTAACCATCCAGTAAAATGGTCACTAAAATATTAACTCATTAAATTATTCTTCCACTATAAATATAGGTAATTAGACTTGTTTAAATTTCTTATTGTTTTTATTTCAACTCTTGAGCCAAATCAATCACTTGAATAAATTACTTTTTTTTGCTTATTTTTATGCTTATTGGTCAGGCAAAAGACTGTACAGAATTCCATACGTCTGCATAAGCAGAAAAAGTGTACTTCTTCAATAAGTTGATTAATGTTCAGGTTTTCATTTTCTTTTACAGGAAGATGAAAATGAAGCTGAAGCAGAAAATCCATCTCAGGACCTGAATTTGGAACAGAAAAAATCAAAAAAATAGGAGATTGCTGTCTTGTTTGAAATATTTGCAAGTTGTGTAACAGTGGTTATAGTTTCTCATTGTAAAATTAACAAAAAAGTTCTCAATAAAGTCATTGAAAATTAAATTCATGGTGCACTGGGGAATTAATTAAGTAGCTCCTGGTGATATTCTTGATTACATTAAAGCTGAATTATCAGAACTGAGTACCATACCATTAAAATTCTGAAAGCTTTTTAAACATGTTATGGAAAGCTGATGGGTTATTCATCACTTATAGCATTTACTAAGCAAATAGGGCAATTTTATGTTTTACTCTGCAAAGCAGTGTTATCCTTAAAGGATAGTTATAACTCAGACATATTTCTGAGCATTTCTGAGCAAGAGCTTTGATTCTTAAAAGTTAGATAAATATGTTCTATTAAAGGAGTTCTGAAATTTCTTCTGATCAGTGATTATAATAAATGTTTCTGAGGAGTAGGCAGAGGCAAGAATTTTTTGATATGTATGGTACATTTTTAGAAGTAATTAGTTTTACATTTGTATTGTGATTTTTAATTGGTTTCTTGTTGCATTATGCTTTATGTAAACCTTTTCCATCTTCATGTGATCATTGTCTTTTAATGAATGTCAAGCTTTTGTCTTGATTAGGCCATCCTACCCAGGTCTAATTCTCTCATGCCAATCTTTCCATTCTAACAAAATAAAATAACTTCTTTCTGTGTCATTAGACCTTCAAGTGAGTAATAAATATCTTAAAATAACTTTTCTTCCTATAGTCCTAATTTTGTTTTCCAATTTACCTCTGCTTTTTAGCCTGTGCTGGTCAGTAAATGGGAAAGTACAAGAAACTCAGAGGTAGATTTATAGCCTGATAGTTTCACAGATTGCAATGAAGAAACAAAAAATCTCACTGATTCTCTTTTAGGTTTAAAACAACACTCACTGAAGTCCCTTCAGTGAAGTTTGTCTTGCTCTAGAGAAATTAAAGTTCATTTCTTTTCCCACTCTTCTATACTTTTACTTTTTCCATTGAGTGTTAAATCAGATTGTATATAGTATCCATCCTCAATTTTATCCTCTCTGTGTAAACTACATTTTCAGATATTTTAAAAACAACATGCCTGTGCTTAAGCAGTATCTTTTATGAATTCTTTTATGAATTCTTTTCTGGTTCATGAGGTTCAAATGTGTGTAGCTCATGGACAAATTTCAATCACAATTACTCTACAGGAGTTTAATAACACTAGATCTCATTTTAACGAATGCAGCTATCATGTAAATTAACATATAAAATAAATTCAACATTGGTCCGTTTGGTGCAGATCAACCACTGTAGCCATCTCAGAGGGGAGGGGGAATATGATTTTCTCTTCGCTGCAGTGGAAGAGACAGATTTAGGAAAGACAGAAGCAGAGTTTTACCATGCAGGACCTTAGGGACCATTCTCTGTGCAGCGATGTGAAGGATCACAGGGTAGGTGAAAACAAACGGAATGCTTTTCATTTTTCCAGACTAACCCAGAAAACCATAGTTCTCAGAGCTTAGTTCTCAACAGGGTCTGAAGAAGGGACAGGATGTCCAGTGAAACAGGCTGAAAGGCCTCTGAATTTTGAAGGACAGAACTAGTAACTTATTAAAAAGAAGGTAAGATTATGAAGTTTTACATAGGGCTTACACAAAGGAAGCTTAATGACACGGGGAGTTACTGACTGGGATGAATTGGCCTGGACATGCCTTGGCCTTTCAGCCTGCTCTTGATGCACTTGATGTTTGGGTTTTTCCTGTCTGAAATTAACAGATAGGGCCTCAGTTGTGCAAAATACTTATATCTTTATATAATCTTATTTCCTTTCAGTCCATGGCAGCACGTTTGTGCTTTTACTGTGAGTCAAAGCTCTGTGACAGCCCAGGACTGTACAGGTGCATGAGAAGAGAGGGGTGGTTATTCGGTGTTCCAAGTTTTGTATGAAAATGCATTACTTGGCTCTGGAACACCTGAGTGAGAAAAATAGTTCAGTCATTGAAAGATACTATTTGCTTCCATTTGATGCATAACTCTGATGAGCTTTATAGGAGTATTTCCATATCTTTCCTAACTTCTTCAAAAATTTAATGTGAAAGTATAATTACATAAGCCATACTTTTAGCTAACTCCCACATACGAAGTCTACAGTCAGTGTTGTTAACCTGTCCCTTGGTTAAGTTACTGCCTTCAAAACAAGGGAATTCAGGCATTTTTACTGAAAAATAATAACCAGTACTTTTGCCATAATCAGCTGGGATGGAGATTGAGACAAATGTGGCTGAATTGAAATGCAGTCCTAACTTCATCCCTTCCAGAAAAATGTAGAAGACCAATCTTAATAACATGTTTGTAGACATGTTTACTTAATAGAGGGGGAGAGGTGTTTAACTGATAAAGATCAAATGGATCAGAGGGAGGCTATACCAAATAGGTGACTTTATTTCCTTTATTTTGATTCTGTTCTAGTTAAAATTTGCAGTTGAATTGATTTTTTTGTGTATTCCTGAGTTTTCAAGCTACCAGTACGAATTACATTTTCATCATGTATTTTTTCTCCTCAGTGTCCAGAGATTTTTTTGATACAACGCACTGGGTAAAGCAGATGGCTGCAACACTGCTACATGACTCTGACATGATGAGTGTTACTCTTCAGCAGAACTAAGGTGTAAATCTGATGCAGAATATTGTGACTTTTATTAAGAGTGTGTCCGTGCTGCAGTCAAACACGAGCCAGTGTGGATACTGAAAACATCCTATCTCCTGCAGAATGAAGTTCAGAGCTTATCTGAATAAGCTCAACCCAACTTAGAGATGGGAAGAGCAAAACTTGAGACACCTTTAATTCAGCTGATTGCAGTCACTTTTATGGAGCAGTATATTCTTTGTATGCAAATACACACAGACACTCCCCTGTACATGTGCCCAAGCAGCCAGTTATAATGTCCTTTTTATTTCTCTTTCCCTCTATTCTGTTATTTAATACTAAGAGTCACATGCTGATCTGAAAGTCTAGATGGAGAGCTACTTATTTCCCACTGCATCCCTCTCATGCATGACAGTGATGATGCTCCCCAGTTGGGAATAGCAGTTTTTCTGGATTGCATTAGTGATAGCTATTTCAGGGTGGCTTAGGGGATAATTATGTTTTCTGTGCTTGAGGAGAAACTGTTATTTTCCTCAAATTAAAGCAAATTCACTGCTTTTGTGCAGTTAATGATGGATTGCTGTTGGTTTTTGTTCAGTCCTCCATATATGCTCTTTTCCCTCCTGTGGAACAGTGGGCTATGGAGAATTTTTTGAACTCCAACACTGTTTTCTATTACAGACAATAGCTTCATCCTCAAAGAAGAGCAAATTTCTCTATTACTATAATTTTTGTTCTTAGCAAATAATGTCTAACCTTTCCACTGCCTCTTGGAGGTATCAAAAATTTGAGGTGTGGAAGTTCTTGTTAATCATTCAGAGTAAAATTTCTGATTTATGAGAATGTGGCTTATGTTGCATTGTAGATATATGTGCAATAGTTTGTTATTAAATGAATCTYTTCAGTATATTACCTAATTGTTGTTGTCATGCAAGGATTCTTATTCCGAATGCTACATTCCTATATTAAAGACAGGACTCCAAATAATTGGCTTGAGCTAAAAAATCAAAGCTACTTTTGACACAGATGCTGTTACTTTCCTGTTTGTTGCTCTTCTGGCATTGAAATAGTTGGATCTAAAATGTTGTGCAGTCATAAGGATTCTGAACAAAAGCAAATATATCTTGGTATTTTAATCCCAGGGTATGTGTAACTTCTTATGAGAATCCACAGTATTTTGGTTTTTTTCTTAATGATACATTGAAATGTATTGCTACTCTGGACATTTGGGGCTCATTTAAGGTCTTTGTCCTGAACAGCACATTATGTGCACAAAGTGTCACATACAGTGGCTAATCCTAATACAATATTCATTTTCTGCTCATTAGAAAGCATGTCTGTACCTGTAAATTAAGAAAACTATTTAACATGGTTATTCCCTTGGTTGTTCCCTCTCAGGAGCTTCAATATTTGCACAGTAGGAATTTTTGAAGGGAGAAAACCACACTGACAGAGAAGTATCTCACTTCAGTGCTTCTTTCTCATTGCAGTCCCATAAGCAGGCTACCTCTTGGTTGGTTGCTCTGCATCACGCTACAGAAACTAACTCTCCCTGACATTAGGCTGGATAGGTTTTACCCTGGTTTTACTCTGAAAAGTGAAGATTGATTAGAAACTGACTCAATTTCACACAACCTAATGAAAACAATTTTTACAATGAGCAAACGGCTTCTATCACCTATCTAAGGCTATAGAGTGAAATCATAGCAGGTAATAAATGTTTCCCCACCGTGAATTCAGTGTGGATTCTGCAGTGATGTTATCTGGGGAAAGAAGTGAAATGCTGAAGGCAACAGCATGAAAATGCATGCAGCTATGGCATAATTCTGATTTGTTTGGAAGAACTATTAATTTCCTTGTTACAAAGCCAAGTAAGAGCAACCCTTTAAAACTCTTGAACCATGAAAGCCATTTCCTTAAGGGTTTTAAATTCGGGAACAGAGTCATGAAATTTATAGCTTTGATGAGATATTCTTTGCCTGCAGTCAGAATGAGAGCCAGATCATTGGTTTCCCAGCATGACACCTATGTATTCTTGTGTGCACTAGATATCATTAGGCTCATAATAACACAGCTATCATCACATTAACATCTGAAAGGTTCAGTTTTGATGCTTGGTTTAAGTCTCATTTATACCTACAGCATACCAAACAGCTGAATAAAATCAAAAGCTATATCTTACCTATATTGTGCTACTGTTATGCACTTTAACCAAAAATACAGTAATTTTATGCCTGATCAATTTTTTTTATTTTATTTTTCTTGCCAAGTCATATTGTTTTGAAAGAGCTGCAGTGATGAACTAATAGCATGCCATGAATGCAGTAGCAGATAATGGTACAGTGAGACCACTTTTTTTTCTGGTTCATGCCAGTAAGGACAGTAGGGAACATCATATACATATTGGCCTAATAATTGTAATTTTCAGTATATTATTGAAAATTTATGTACTATGTCTGCCATCTTATGGTAGAAGAGAAGTGTGTCAGAACAAGCTGATAGCACYGCATTTCTTGTATTCTTTCAGGTAAAGCAGTGCAGATTGTCACATTCTAGCAAGGCACCAGCAGTTGGAAGTCACACAAAGAAGGAAATACAGCTGAAGACAATTTAGGTTTTCACTGCTCTGCTACATATTCTGCGAGTTTCTATTGGAAAAATAAAGTATATCCCTTTACAGCACTAAGTTGTGCAGGTTTTACAGTGAATATCATACCATTTGTATCAAATGTAATTTGCAGAGAGAGATACCAAGAGAAATCATCTTTTGTTCTGCCCTGTGACTGAACAATTGGAAAGAGTTTGGGAGAAACATCTTTATTCTCTTAATGGAGAGCAGAAGTCTGGAGAAGCACCAATGTAGCAAGTCTAATAACTTGTGACAAATTATTTACTGCTTTGATCTGAATAGTTTTCCCCACATCAGTGTCAGAGCTTTCATTTCTTTACATGGGAAGGATACCTGCAGGAGTTCTGGCAAGAGACAGTCTGCAAGTTGGGGCTGTAACACTGAGTTAAAAGCAGCCAATTCCAGTGGTTTGGAAAGAATAAAATACAAAGACAAATTGAATCATCAGAATTTGGGAAGGCTACATGAGACAATATTCTGCAAGAGCTTAAAATCCTGGTGGAATAAGAAACACTAATTAGCAGCTGAGGAGATCGGATTTATAAAAGATAGAGTATAGCAATAATGTTACCCAGAAGAAAGACTTCAGGATGTTTTCATTTTAATTGTTAAAATGCAATTTCTTAGTATTTATTTTAAGGATCACTGTTTCAGTCACCAATATCTGAATATTTTTGACTCAAACTCCAGACTTTTTTTAACATCTTGCAGTGAAAGATGTGTTATGAAATAACCTTTTTTTTCTTAAATATTTTAAGGATCAGTTGAATTTTTAATGTCTTTATATCTTCATACATCAAACTCTTTCAAATATTGAATCAGCTGCAGTATTACGAAATGTTTTGTCCCTGAGAAGGAATGCAACATTCATTCTTAGTTACAAACTTAATGCCAAGTGGTTAGGTGAAAAATGCCTTTTTCTGCCCACATTTGTTCCATAAAAGTATCTTGACCCTTTTTTTAATCCAACCATAGCGTAGATAATACATGGAGTTGCTAAACCCACCCTTTAACCTGCATTGCTCATATTATGGAATTGTCTTTAATTGTTAAGTAGCTTGACTGTGTAAATCTGCGTGAAATCATACTGTTGATTCCCACTTTTAGGATTTGTAGTCAAAATAAAACTGAGACTACCTTTTCCTCCTTGTAGATAAAACCTTTTTAGACCAGCCAGGGGAATTGTCACCTTTCAGAGAAGCAGGGTGCGGCAGCTGCCAGCAGTATGGGACAGCAGCACAGAGAAGAGACTTCTGTTCCCCAAAGCTTTGTTTTCATCACAGAAGACAACAGCCTGAAAAGCCAGGCTGAAGAAGTGACATAGCTTGCATCATGTTCTTTTAGCACATCCCTACATATTCTGCTGTATTTTTTTGGCCTTTGTTAAGAGAAAAAGGAATACAAGACTGCGTTGCTGAATGCTTAAGTTATTTAGCAGGCCTCTGTATTGGACTTGCATGGCCAGGCTTTGGTAGTGGGGGGGCTACAGGGGTGGCTTCTGTGAGAAGCTGCCAGAAGCTTCTTCCATGCAAGACAGAGCCAATCCCTGGCAACTCCAAAGATGGATGTGCTGCTGGTCAAGGCTGGGCCAATTAGAAATGGTGGTAAAGGCTCTGTGATAAGAGATTTAAGAAGGAGAAAAAATAAAAATTATTGCACAGTTGTAATTGCTACTGGAGAAGAGCAGGGTGAGAGTATGTGAGAGGAAAAACTATGCTGACATGAAGATCAGTGCAGAAGGGGGAGCAGGAGGTGCTCCAGGTGCCAGAGCTGGGATTCCCCTGCAGCCCATGGTGCAGCCTATGGTGAAGCAGCTGTGCCCCTGCAGCCCATGGAGGATCACAGGGATGCACAGATCCACCCACAGCCCATGGAGGAGCCACACGCCGGAGCAGGTGGATGCCTGAGAGGGGGCTGTGAACCCATGGGAGACCTGTGGAAAGAGGAGTCCATGCTCGAGCAGCCCATCCTTGAAGGACTGCACGCTGTGGAAGAGTGACCCATGCTGCAGCATTTCACAGGGAGCTGTTGCTTGTGAGATGGACTCACACTGAAGAAGTTCACAGAGAACTGTCTTCCATGGGAGGGACCCCGTCATGCAGCAGGGGAACAACTCCTCTCCCTGAGCATCAGGACAAAGCTATGGGTGATGAATTGACCGTAATCCCCATTCCCTGTGTCCCTCTGCATGTGGGGCAGGAAGTAGAGCTGGGAAGGAGGGAGGGGTGGGGGAAGGTGTTTTTGAGGTTTTATTTTACTTCTCATTATCCTGCTCTGATTTTATTAGTAATAAATTCAATTATTATCTCTAATCTCTGTTTTGCCCGTGATGGTTATCATGAGCCGTCCGCTGCGGCTTGGCAGTGCCAGAGTGCAAGGTTCTGCGCCTTCCTAAAAGCATCTCCTTAGCGAAGCTGCTCAGCAGGACACACGTGTGCATGCACAAACGCACGGATAGCTCCAGCAATATGGGTCGACAGCAAAGAGCCAGGAAGGGTCTCTGTATGGGGTTCCGCGGGAGGAGTTTAATGCAGCCACGCTCGTGAAGGGTTCCAGGGACAAAGACAAAGAACAATGAAGGGTCCAGGTTTAAGTAGGGGAGCGGATCGACCATCAGAGACCAATGATCTGAGGGCATGGGGCGGTACAAAGGCGGGACTAGGGAATGGGAGCCAGTGGGGAATCTCTGGGGAAGTGGCCATAGGCAAGGGCCAATGGGGGGAACCTGGAGTGGAGAAACTTCTAGGGCAGGGAAAGTATAAGGTAACAAAGGAGCGGAGAGGCCAASGGCCAACCAGGGARTCAGAACTGGGATACATTAACATAGCAGAACAAAGCATGCTGGGGGAAGCCTTTTCTGTTCACCCTAACCTGGGGAGGATCTCTGATACCAGGGATTGTCTCACCAGCGGACTCTCTTTGTCCCTTGTATCATAGGCTCACTGGCCACCACAATGGTATCTGATGAGTGATCTCTTCCAGTCCTTATTTCAACTCACGAACCTTTTGTTATATTTTCTCTCCCCAGTCCAGCTGTAGAGGGCAGTGATAGGGAGGCTTTGGTGGGTGCATCCAGCCAGGGTTAACCCACTACAGCCACGCTGGAGCACAAATGACAGACCTCATCTCAGCGAATACTGGCCTTGGGTCCCAAGCAGTTACAAAATTTCTTCTGACCAGCTCATCTCCCAGGAGGGAGCTTGCAAACATTGTTTTGCTTGTTGCTACACACAGTAATCAATGCACACTTCTATTGCCTTTTGAAACGCTATGTGGATGTGAAGAAAGATTCTTAGAATAATCTTTTAATTTTTTTGTAGGTTATCCCCACCCAGTTATTCATAATGAAGAGACTTTCAGAGACAGACCAAATCTATGAAGTAACTTCAGCACCACCTATATGCAGGCACTGCTGCCTTGCGGGTGTTTTCTGAGGAGTGGGCTGGGCTGGTCTTCAGTAGCTTTGCCCTTTGCAGCCCCAGGASTGTCTCACTGGGTGGTTGTGGGCAGTAACTCCTCTTGGATCTGGCGGAGCAGCGTGTCACCTTGTGGCTCTGTCGTGACTGCTACTTTTCTGTCCTAAACCAGGGAGAGTATGGGATGCAATGCAGCCCTCTGGCCAGTGTGGTAACTCAGTCCCTCAGCCAGAGTTCGACARTGGTCGGAGCATCAATAACTGTGAATTACCTATACCAGGACAGGACTGATTTAATGGTGAAAGTTTGGCATCATCAGCAGAGAATTTGGCAGAAGTAATAGTAGTCCTTCAAACTGAACTGTCTGTTTTTCCATTAATAGATGGCAACAACATCTTTAGACCCACATTTGGTCATCTCATCATTCCATTCTCAATCTGGTCAGACTTTGCTGCCCACACCTGATTAGGAAGTTATGGCTTGTTGATGTGGACATCAAGCCTGTTATCTTCCAGCTTTTCTTCAGGGATAGAATTCTGTGTAACCTTAGACCCCAAAACTGGTTGAAGTTCAGTTAAAGGTAATGTCTCACTAAAGAAGGAAAAATGCACAGAGCTGTCATTCTTGGTCTCTGGTATCAATTTAAATACAAATTTTTGAACAGCCACCCTGCTTCTGCCCTGTAGCCTGGGACTGTCCTTTTTGCAGAGATTTCATCATCCGGGCATGCTGCCACTGCTGAAGGCATGCAGGCTCACTTGATTTAGGTTCCCTTACTGAAAAAGATGACAGTTCCAAGTGTTTTCTGAGAGGACACCAAGGCTGAAATAATTTCCTACCTCCTTGCTGTCCAGTGCTTGTTAACCTTCAGAGAGTAGCAGAGTTTTGCAGTAGGGCAAAACCCACCTTCTTTAAGGCATACGAGGAGGCTGAAAATATAACCTTTTAAGCAGGGAAAGTCACTGTTTTGTTGGACTAATTAAGTACTAAGCAATTTTTCCAGGGTGCACAATCACCTTGTATTCTTGTTTGAGCAGTTAGTCTTGGGTAGAAGCATTTAGGTTATTCATGGCCTACTGCCTTCCCTCACTGTGAATGAGAGTTTTTATCATAACTATTTGTCATTATTGTGGGAGGAGTTATTAATTATAGTAATATCTCATAATGTACCTGGAGCCCAAATTCTTAGGAACAGTAAAAATGAATGACAGTAACTTGGTCTTTATTCCATTCTGAGTTAAAAATGAGTGTCTAGAGAGGTTTTGGCTGTAGCCTATGAGAGGTTTTCTGGTGGTATGGTTAGTTTTCTTTGTTCAGTGAAAGTAGCTTACAAAGCCTTAAAAAATTCATCATTAGCTCTAAAAGTTTTGTGCAAAGGGAATTGCACGAACCTGACAGAATTGCATGAACTCTACAGGATTCTAATCAAACAGTGAAAACAGTGACCATTTACCTTAGAGAAATTATCAATATATGTAATTTTTAGTATTTTGAGTGTTAGCACAAAATCAAGTGACATATCAAGTTTTAATACCAAGGCTCACTATTAACCATGTTAATATTTGACATGTTATTTAAAGTTTTGATGTCTAAGAATTTTAAAACACAGCTGAAATGTAGAAGGCAAAAAATACCCACAACAGCTACCTCCCCGTCATTTATTCTATGTTGAACAGATCCTTAGAGTGTGAATGGTTTATCTTTTGAGCCATCTGGGACTGCAAAGGCAAACAATTGTATTTCCAACATAATGTTTTAGAAGTGAAAAAATGGATTTTTTCTCCCGTCTAGTTTAGATAAGTAGACATTTATTTCTACCGCAAATGATAAAAATAGAAGAATAATCRTTGACATTATGCATTAAGGTTCTGTCTCTAGTATTGATAGGAAAATCAGATGTACCATTAACATATCATACCTACATCTATTTCATTATACTTTTAGTCTAAACATTCAGTTCAGTGGACAGAAGAGTGGTGTTTTTCAAATATTTTTCAAATATTGAAGTACATACCATTCATAAAGTATGTGCAGTGTGGGAATTATAGATCTCTGACACAACTGCAGCTTTGCTGTTTTTGAAATCTCACAGGAGCAAATCAGAAGGAACAAACTTCAAACATACCAGCAGAAATACCACTGCACTTCATGATCATGGCCCCTAAAAATGGAACAGTCAATCTGCTGTTTGCCCAAAGTGGCAGTGAAGAGCTAGAGTGTTGCAGCAATTAAGTGACAGTTTTAGTATCAGAGCCTTTGAACTTGTACCACTACGTTTCAAAGATCTTGACTTTTTAAGTAAAGTTGTTTTCTTAGCAGGACCATACTGCCATTAGAATTCAAATTATTATAACATTTGTGAATTATATTTTACTTAGAAATTGTTTTTCCTTTGCTTTTAGGAGCACTGTTTTATCTATGGCACAAGGAAACAAACATCACCTTTGTTTGCCTCTTTTACAATGAATTATTTTACATCACAGCCCTGTCTAGTATATGTATCCCCTAATACCTGATACTCAAGCCTTTTCTGAAAATGATAAGCTGCTTTGCTAGATATCAATTAAATACAGTATTATTTATATATGCACATACATAAAAATCTGTTCAGAGGATTTGTTTCCTACAGTTACATAGGTTTATAGTTTGTGCAGTCTCCATCCTTGGTAGAAAGTGCCCTGAACAAACTGGTCTGATCTCAAGCTGACCCAACTTTGAGCGGGAGGCTTAACTAGAGACCTCCTGAGCTGCTTTCCCATCTGAGTTATTCTGTGATTCTGTGATAAGTATTTCATGTTTATATACTTAGCAGCTTGAATGTGCAAGTAGAGAAGGCAATAAAACACTTTGCTTTTAAAATCCAAGTGTATCTGTTTTCCCTGTGGGAATGTGAGAGAAGACATCACTTTCCAGTGTGTGTGAGCTTCACAGTGCATTCAGCTGCCCAGCTTTGAGCAGAATCCAGGCACTGCCCTGGGCTCTGCGTGTCCAGGTGAGCTCTTGGGGCTCAGACGGATACTGCCTTCTAAAATATGACTTTTAGTCATATAGTCATATAGTCATAGTGCAACTTTTCTGCTTCTGAAAATGAATAGCAGATTTTATTATTCCTTTTCAGAGTGTGCCAGCAGTTTGGGTATTTGAGTTTATTGATTCATTGTTTCTGCCTTCAGTAATATCTGATAATGGAGAAAAGTTTGAGAGTTTGGGTTTGGATGGGGTTTTTTCCCCTCTCCGTGAATTTTCAACTCAAACATATACAGACTTAGGTGGAGCTTGTGGAGCTCAAGCCTACACAATTAAATGTTACTAGGCTCTGGCAGTGGTAAGGAGCTTCAAGAACTTTTTCCAATTGCTTTGTGCTTGAGTCCTGCTCTACTGACCACCAGTTCTGTATTTTTGAAAAGTCACTGACCTCTGGACTTTATCACAAACCATGCTAGCTTAAACTTGCAAGATGATACTTACATGGCAGTCTCCAGGATAAACCTTGGGAGGGATTAATATTTCTGAATTTATTACCAGTTTGCAAGAGAACAGGGTTAAAGGTTTAATTTTCTTCTGTTGTTCTTTTCTTCTTTTGCTTCCATCAAGGTAATTATATTTGCATCTATTTTATCTCTCACCGTAGATGAAACAACTGATTAATACCAAGTAAAACAAAACAAAACAAAACAAAACAAAAGGTATACTTATAGCAAAAATTAATATTTCATTTAGATGGTCATTTATTAGAGAGTTATCTATGATGTATATAACATGTTAATAAAGACTAAAGGTGTAGTATTTATGCAAGGAAAGCAGTGTGGCATAGGGTGGTAATCCTCCAGTGAAGCAGTAACTTCAGGAGCTCCAATTCATCAGAAGCTTTTTGACATCTTTCCCTTGGGCCAGGTCAATTGAAACTAAAAGCATTGCAAATGTCACACATTGAGGGCTGTTGAAGACAGAAGTGACATGCATTTACAAGCCTTTGCTGGCTGGCTTATCTTTGAAGCACTATTGATTACCTCATGAGGAAGAGGCTGTATATTCCTTCCCTTCTGCCAGAGTGAGGTAAGTTATGTGGGCACAGGTAATAGAAGCAGTGAATTTCGGGGAAAAGAGATCTATGGTGAAGTAAAGTACAATGGACACTGATGTCAAGAAAGGTGCTGTGATAAAAAAAGAGAGGAATGACCAAACCAAGAACTCCAGTGAGTTATCCTATGTTAAAATGGTAAGCAACAAAGCCAYTCGTATGACAAATTATTATACCAGCTGTCTCATTTTGTCTTTCTAAATTTTTTTATGCCTATGTCCTTTGCAAAAAGCTGATTTCCTATGTCTTTGTAAGTACATCACCATGGCAGAAGGGTGTGGGTCATGTCTTCTTGCAGGCTTCACCTAGGAAAGTTTAGTTTATTAATACAATTGTCTTTTTGGGGACATAGAAGCTTGGGAAAAGTTTTAATGTTCTGCTCCTGCAGAGATGGTAATGTAGACTTGTAATAGTAAGAAAGACTAGATATTTCATGACAACCTATCTGATGAGAATTCCCATTAAAAATAGTGTAGGCGTTTATGTCACAAAATGAAGCTGTACTATGATAGAACTCTAATCAAATTACAATTATTTTCATTTGGCATAAAGAGAAATTATGAATTCTTGCTGTTTATCAAGTTAACTTTGCTAATTAAAGGAAATGGTTTGCATGTCCTGTAGAGGATATGCAAAGCACATTTGTATTGCCAAATCAGCCTTTTCAAGATTGTTGCACAGTAATGGCTGTTGAATGGCTACAGAATGATTCTGCTATATTTAAATACTGCTGCTTCAATTTCTTTTCTTGTCTAAAACCTAACTTGACCTGTTGATTCAACTTATATTTGAAGCAAAGCAAGTGAATAAGAAACCTGACAACAATTTATTTTTGTATGCTAATTATACGCAGTAAGCAAAGAGGTGCATAATGACTAAAGGCAGAACATACTTTCTTAATGGTAAATTTACATATCTTTACTATGCCTGTCCATAGGCACTCTATACAATAATAGGACTGTAATGAGAAATGGACATGGAGTTGTTTGTTGCACCTAGCAAATGTCAATTTAAATTCCAAATAAATTTCACGAAGATGTGAGAACTTTGCAATGTTGTATCTGTTTCTTGATGTGATTCTGATTTTTTTTAAAGTTTTCATCTATAAAATTACTTGAAGCTTCTATTTTGACATTAGACATTTCTTAATTTTGCAAGTCACTACACACAAAAGAATTTTYGTTCCCATGTGAGAGAATTCAGCAGAGACTGATTTTAATAGCATCAAGTATTATAACAAAACATTTTGATTTCAATACTGCCTCTATTTATCCCAGCAGGGAAGCTCTTATTTCTGAATTCCCCATGGAACTAGCTCTTGTATTAGCTAACTGCTGTACCACTTCCCTGAAGCTTATCATCACTGAGGTCTAAGTTTCTCACAGAGACCTTGACTGGAAACAAACGCTCAAATAAAGGATATTTTCCATTAAAAACTAGTAAATTATAGTCCACATTCTCATAATGCCTGTTATCCTGTAAACATGTACACATGTACACAGAATATAATTACACCTGGAACTGCAGTAGAAGTGCCAGGCTAGTGATGCCTTCTGACTTACCACTGAGATGTTTGTTTAGTAGCACAGCATGAAGAGCCACATTAGTGACATACACAAAGTTTGTAGTCAGGTTTTGATTATCAAATGATGAAAATGTAGGCTTGTATTTGAATCCATTCCAGGGCAATCTCTTTTTTAAATTAATAACATATAAAAAAGCCAAGCCATTTTCCCACGTTGATTAATGATTAATTTCTGAGGGCTTTTACATAAGATCATGAGTTTAGTACATAATAAAAAACTATTTGCATAATGAGGACCTTGTATTAAATTAGATCATATTCAGACTGTGATTGTGCCTTACAGCCCAAGTTCTTTTCTGTTGAATAGCATCAGAATCACAGAATGTTGAATTTTTTGTTTCATATGGTAAGTATACCAGGAGATTATGTGAGGCAAGAAGAAACCASACATGTTGAAAAAATACTGTATATGGAGATGAAGGATAGCAATGTGTTCTGGTTTCAAACTGGAGGCACTCTTTAAGTCAACATATCTGGAGTTAATACGTGATGTGACTGGTTTAATTCAGAATTTAAATTTTTACTTACTACAGTAACTAAAAGAAGGCTTTGATTAGGAAGATAATTTTCTACAAAGAGGACAAGAGGATGCAGGTTCCTATTACAGCAAAAATAAATGTTGGATTCCATGCAAAAGGATCTGGTAAATCAATAGATAAAATGAAAGGCCTTAGTGAACTTGCTTTCATAATCTATCTGTCATCTAAAGACTCTCTTTTCAATATAGAAATGCTGTATCCAAGTAGTTGCAACTGCTGAAGAGTCCTCTTGACATGACAAGGAACTACACCTTACCACACACTCACACTTGCTATTTATGTAACCCTTAGGTACACATTTTATTACATTTACTGGATAATACAAAGTGTTACTAAATCAGATCTCAGACTCATTCCAAAATRTTCTCTACATTATCACACATATTTTATGTGTAAAGATAAATATTTGGGGTTTTTTTCCTGTACCTTCTCAAAGGTTGGAAAGACCAGTTGTTCTGTCCTTAATGATTGATAGTAGAAGAAATCTGATGAGCTTTGTATCTGGGATAATACCACATTAAATAACCATTTATCATGTTTGAACAACTATAAGAATTGTACTGGTAGGTAAAAAAAGTTATTTTCTGTTCATTGTTCAGTCTTAGAAATAAATTATTCCTTATTGAAAAGTAAATAGAATTTCACTACTTAATTCCTCTTACAGGTAGAACATTGCCATCACCTTTTTGCATGTTTCACTGATCTTTAAATGACACATGCAATATTAATGACTTTAAGAGTTATTTTCAAGGAGAGTTTTTGTATGTACTGCCTATCTTTKGTTTAACAAGGAAGCATTTTCTACTTTGAAGGCTGGACTTACTCTACCTCTTTTCTTTCAGCTCTTTTACTATTAAAGAGATCATAAAATTGTCGATGTGCAATTTCAAGGAACAGCTGTAGAAATCTTTTTCAAGCGTGTTTCATTCTTTAGCTCTGGCCATTTTGATACAAACTGCTGAATTGTGAAGTTCTTTTTTGATATGTGTTGAGCATGGATATCTTTCAGCATAGTCATATCAAATCCTCCCTCTTCTTCTGACATTGCACTGACCTGTGGTGATTTTTTTCATCCAACGTTTGTAAATTTGAATGGGTTTGTCTGGTCCTGTTTAAGCTTGCTTTTATCTTGGTTGTAGCAGTGATTCAGACTGGCTTTGAAGAACTGATGCTTGTGTCTCAAATAGATAAATGCTTTAATAAATGCCTAGAACGCGCTGTGCTTTCATCCTCAGTTATTTCCAGGACTCCCCAGAGTTCCTGGTTTTGTTCTTAATTTGCTTTGTTCTTATGAGTCTTCATTAGACAGCATCTAATTCATGATGCAAAACCCTGTACCATGTGCTGATGGTTATATATAGATATGGATTGGTTCTTTCTCTTCCCTCAGGGAATAAGTTGGAAGATTTTAACCCACAGATATTTTGAGGCACACTGTTACCATAATTTGTTTTACTTGGCATCTTTTTTATCCAGCTCCTGGACATGTTTGTAGGTGCAGATAAATTAAATTTTTCCCTCATATATATAACAAATTGCTTTATTATTCTACAGACCGTCACCCCATGTAGTTGGGGTGTTTAAGCATGTGCCTCATCTTACTTACACGCATTTGACATAATGGATTTTCTTTGATAACTGAACCCTTAAAGAGGCTCCTGGCACCTTAGGAAATGGCTGAGACCCAGAGGAAATATATTTAGGTGATTCTTGATGTGCTTGACCATTTGCAGGCTCCAAAGCCTTGGGGGATTTAAATGCTAGGGTTAAATAGGCAGGTAGTTAACTTAATTGCATTTTAAAAAATTATGTTTGTTTTTACAGGGCATTGATTTTGCACATCATCCAGATAGTCTGAGGACTGCCAACTTAACTGATCATTTGCACAGCCTTCCTAGGCTGAAGTCTTTCGAGATAACACACCTAGGAGTCAGGAGAGCTGTATTTGCGAAGAGCAGTGGCGCTAAGGGGTGAGGGATTACTGTGAGCAGCACTGCCAAGATCATTTCAACAGCATGAAAACTGCTGATAAACGCTGTGGAAAAAACCTGGAGTCCCCAGTTCACGGAAGCCTGCTTGACCAGATAGRCTTGAATGGCTGCCAGTGTGTGAATCAGATGTCATTTGGGTTTGTGGTGGAGCAGACAATCTGTTTCAGCAGCACCGGAGCCTGAAAAGAGGGAATGAATCAATGGGAAGACACTCCATACACAATGTCCTTTTCATGTTACCCGGAAAACCAGTTTTATGCCAAATTACTCTGGGATCAGGCTTGTGCCATTTACCTTATTGGAAAGCAGTAGCTCCCCTTTATCAGTCAGTACAGTACTCATTTTCATTCCCATCTTTGCATTAAAGAAAGGGATAAGGTTTCTTTGAGAATAGCATTGAATTAGGTTTCATTCTGTGAGGCCATGCAACTGTTGATAAATAATTCTATTTGCCAACATTTAAATCACTTGTTTTCACGATAAGGAGAATTTAGATATTCTTTTGAATTAGCTGAAATTTTATCGGTTGCAGGTTCTGTTCTACTCCTGGGACTCTCTCTGCCCCACTTAGAGGAAATGCCAAATTAGAGAGCAAAAGAAATTAATTTTTTTTTTTTCAAGATTTATTCTTCCCCTGGAAACACAAGCATGCATGTGCACAGACACATACTCCATCATTTTGAATGCTGGTTTTGGTCATTACAAATGGCTTGAATTATTTAAAACATAGAAGGGAGGAACCCAGTAACTTTTTATATTTAACAGTGGAGCTTAACTGTGTTCTCACCATGGCTCTAGTAGGCCATCTTTTCTGTTCAGGTTTGGTTTAGGTGGTTTTCAGGTGTCTTAACTATATTAATTTTTCTCCCTACCTGACCTTTAAATAACTACCATTTTCTCTCAAGAATTTGAAAAACGCTTATGTTGGATGCAGACAGAAAAGAAGAACTTTGAGTGATCTGTCCTTYCAGTCAGTGAAAAGCCATTCCCAGGTTTAAGTTTCTGAGGGGATARATTATTGCTGAGTGATACATTTGTACTTGATATTAACCAAGTAATGCATTGCATGGAAGCAGCCAGGATRGCAAACAGAGGTTCCTGAATAGGGAGACATGACACAATTATAATTCATTGCCTCATTGCAGTGCTTGTATCCTTCCTCATTGCCCAGCTTTCTAAATAAACTTGTTGTTTTGCATACCCTATTTATTAATCAGAAAAGCAGGAAAGTTGCTCTCAGAGCAGAAACAAATGATGTGTAGAAGAAAGAAAGGCTTATTTAGATTTAGAATTAATCCTTTTGGATCTTCTGCAAAATATTTTTTTCTCTCACACAGTGTGATTACATGTGTCTTCATGGTGTCTTCATGTCTTGCCACTCTTTTAATAATTGTACCTCTTTCCATTAAGCACTTCATAAATTAGCACCAGTGTCCCCAGTGCTATCTTTTTCCATGCATACTTTGTGCCTGTTGCTGATTTAAGCCATAAATATTTCAAAAGCTCCAAGTTAAAAAAAAAAAAAAAAAATCAATGATAACGTATATGCAGCATTCATAATATATAAAGACAGTGGTCTGAAATGGCCATTTGAAAGTTCTTGAAAATTAATCATTGAAATATTTATTGCAGAACTGTCTCCTTTATCAACATAATTATTATTGTTATTGATATTACTATAGGCATCCTATTATTGTAGCCTTGTGCTTATTAGGTTTCACAGGTGAAGGCAAAGTTTCTACAGCTTTTTTTTGCCAAGCATTTGAAATACTGAGATGTTTTTGGACTTAGCTGCACAGAGATGTTCCTGCACCATCCTAACAATGTTTTATCCACCAGCTCTACTTTCTCCATTGTTCAGAGGCAGATCTGCAGCACTGAACCATAGCTGCCTTCTGCTGCTCTGCACATGAAGGGTAGGACTTCAGCACCAAATAGCTGAGCACAGTGACCCCTCTGCTCTCTAGACCGTAGACACAAGTGCATGAAGCAATAGGAAGCATATGCTTCTCGTGGCCTCCAGCCCTGAAGTCTCTGAAACACATGGGCAATGTCCAGGAGATGGTGCCCAAACAGAGCTGGAGTGATAATTGTACACTGTCTGTGGTTGCAGGCCTTTGGTGTCATGCTTGTGACTCCAAATGCTACCATGAATAATTGAATCCCACCTGGGGTTGCATCTCCCCTCTGCATCCTGTTTTAAACAATTATGAGTTGGAACCTCTGGGTGAAGACATATTACAGGCGTTTTAAAACCCCATATTCCTTTATTGCCTCAGCTTTCTCTTTGTCAATTTTTTTTTTTTTTTAATTTTGTAAAAAGTAAACTGCTGAGGACTGTACAGGAGTTCAGAATTGAGTGGCTGCATACCTCCAAATAGGCTCCATAGTTCTGATGGGATTTCTCAGTGCTGACGCTCATGCCAGGCAGAAATGCCCGCTGCCCAGGCTGAAAGGGCAGCTTGGCCACCACCAGCACAGGAGGTTCTGTGAGCTCTGTCTTACCACCCCAGTGCTTCACACAAGCTGTAGCTCTACTTAGCTGGATAACCGCAGTAATAATGATAACAATAGTAATGTGAATTTTATTGTTCTGTTGGGGCGAAACCAGACTGGCTGCCAATCCTACAAGTTTCATCTGGAYTTCCTCCAGCATTCTCCTCAATGCCAGTGGCAAAGACTGTGCAGCTCTGATTATGCTTCATCCTGTTGCCTGCAGGTTTTGTCAGAGAGATGTTTGTATGAAGCTAATGGGGCTGTCAAGGGGCTGTCACGAGAGCTGTGGCCCTGAGGGTCAGAGACAGTTTAAGCCTCAGGAGTACCAGTAAAGTTTCTGAGTTTGACGCTTACAGAAAATTAGCAACGTATTTAGACTTGCTGACTAGAAATATTTATAATTGTAATCAAAGTATTACTGGGAATTTAAAGCCTCGTGAACTTTTTGTAGGTCAGTTTTCAAAGTTTGCATAGGAAGAATTATCCRGTAAGAGAATTCCAACCCACAGGAAGGTAAGTCCTGCCATGTTTGTGACTTTTTGTGTATATCAATACACTCAACAGTTTGCAGAGCTGACCAAACATGATTTTCTTTTCATAAAACAGTGAGATTGGGTAATCTGTTGTACTTTCTCAATTAGTTGTAATGAGAGACATTTGACTACATTATTGGAAAACTAATATAATTATCGGATRCTCTATTGGAAAATTCATAATGATTTGGAACTGCTGGGAACATTTAATGAGATTTCTTGTTTTGCTTTCATTCATTCAAGTATGTCCTTTAGCACTTAGATTGATAAAGGTTGAGATATTTTGGCATGAAAGAGTTTCTTAAATGCAGAATTCTTGGATAGTGGGGTCTTTTCATGTCCCAAACCTTACCTGAGCCTGATTAGAATGGAGAACATTTTTTTGGGTTTTTTTGATCATTTTTTCCATGATGAAGTTTCTGTCATAAATTACGAGAAAACTAGTATTTCCTAATATCAGATTGCTACTTAATCTGCAAATTCAATACAAAAGAAAATAAAATTAATATTCTATTGGAAGGTTTAAATACACAGAATGTTCTTGAGTAGAAAAAAAAGGCAAAATGAAAAAAAAAGAAGACACAGCAATAATTGTTGTGTGCACTCATTTTTAAATTCTAAATACAGCTTGTGGCTATTCAATGCTATCAAACAGAATTCATGACTACATTTAAATGTAATGGTAACCCCAAAACAATTCGTTTATCCTTCTGTATCAGAAAAATGACTTCTGAAGAATAAAAGTTGTCTGCAGTTTTAAGCAAGCTGTATCTTTGAGTGTAACTTTGAAGTAATTGTTTTTATGTTGTATAATATGACCCAAATATTGTGTTTTTGTCAGCATGTCTAATAGGTTGCTCCATACCCTTGTTCTGCACAGGTCATTGAGCCCATTCATGTTCAATGATATACAGTATGAATGCTCATGGGTAGTTTGATACATGTTTAATAGAAGGTGAAGGAAATGGCACAAGTTTGGGTTTTTTTGACCTTCTGGAAGTGCATTTCCAGATGAAGTGAATTGCATTTTTAGCTTCATCAATGAAAAGAGAAAATCTGGGGTAGAAAATGTTTAATTACTGCAGATAAACTTCTGAGAGCTGGCCAGTCATTTGCCATTATAATGCAAATTAAAGGAACATTTGTTTTAGATAAATTATTGTACAAAGCAAAAGGTCATCACAAGCATTTTCGTCTCACTTCTGAGTTCTTGGATTAGTTTATGCTGCTTGAACACCCCTATCTCTGTCCTCAGTGCAAAATGCTCTGAATAAGTAACTCTGCTCAGGGCTTTTAGCTTGAGACTACATGAAAGAACTCTGAATACTTGATCATAAGTAATATATACTAAAAGTTGATGTCAGTGGACATTAAAAAAATTAAAAGTGGGCAACTTACTTCTTAGAAAGTAATTACTTGATATAAAAAATCGTTATGATGATTATTATGATTACAAAAATTCTCTACTGTCAATAAAATGCTTGTTATATCGAACAGACAAATATGAAAAGAACTCTGAAAGCCTAGTCCTAGATGACCTTTAACTTTATTAATGTAGAATTAAAATGGTTTGAGGTCATTCTGGCCCATTTACCAAGCTGCACAAACCAAATTCATGAGACACAAGACAGGCAGCTCAGACACGATCCCGTACAATTTTGGTGGAGTCCCAGCACAGAGGTGGTAGAAGCTAGCGATGGTTATCTGGAGTATGGAGATGCTTTTACTCTCTGACATGTCACTGAACTGATGGGTGTGAGAAATAATTAGAGCTGTATGGTGGAGTGTGACTATGAATTGAACAAACTGGGATAACCCTTCACCTCTTGATGGTGGTGCTGGGAGAGGAGTCTGACCTTGGGCAATGGAGGGACATAGGTGCTCCTCCAACGTGCCTCTTCTCTGGCAGATCACCAGCCTGTGTCTTCTTGCTCTGAAAATGGCTGGCAGAGGAGTGGGGCAAGTGCTCAATGACACACTGATAAGGCTTTGTAGGTTTTTTTATCAGAGTAAACACAGCATAAAGGAGTTTTAAAACTTAGTGGAGGTACAATGTCGCATATTCTGAAGGACTGCGTGGAGAGTTCATGTGGTGAGGTCTGGTAGAATAATATGATGGGAAGAAGTATGCCTAAGTCTGTATTTAAGTGTCTTTTAACGTGGTGTCTCTAAGGTCTGTGGCAGAGAAGTCTCTTTCCCACTTGATGCCCGATGTGCCTGCCTGACACCGTTGATGGATAGCAGATGACAGTAGTGCTTACAACTTGCACACAGTGTAAGGACTTAAAGATCACAGTGGCCTGTCTCAAACACTCTTAAGGTCCTGGAAGGACTTTGCCATGAGATAAGAATAGAATAGAGCAACAGGATGGCACTAACTCCAGACTTGGTGGAGGTGAGACCTGGTTAGCACATCCTGGGTAATGCATCCAGACAAAAATTTCCATGATGACAAGCAGTGTAAAGAAGCAACTGCTCACACACATATCACCAGTCAAAGAAAGATCACCCAAGTTATGGGACAGATGTCACTGGCGATCACCAAAGACCACCACAGCCCCCTCTGAATGTGCCTCCGTGGATACCTGGAACTTGGACTGTAAGATAAGCCCCCACAGTGGGAACTTGAGATAGGATAAAGGTAGTACTATTGTCTGGGTGTTATCAGACCTAGGGGGAGGTTAACAAAGCTGGGGGAGAAGAATGTAGCAGTAATAATGGGCACAAAGAATGAAGAATTTATGGGCCACAAGGAAAGCTTGGTGATAGGTTTAAAGCACTGATCACCACTACTACTCTCTATGAGTAGTGACCCCAGTTTCCTCACATTATGTAGAACACTCCTGGGAATGACACACTCACTCATGCTTGTGGGCTTAGGTTCACTGCTTTGGTGGAAAAAAAAATCAGCTACTGACATTGTTGTGTTTCTCTTCCAGCTCCTGCTCTTCAGAGTCTTCAGGAAATGGAAGTGGGACTATCATTAGTTACAGGAGTGACTCACACCTGGGTGGCATTCAATGAGGTATAACATTCCACATTTGTGAAAGTGTTTTACCATTGAGGAAAATGGCTAATGGGCAGCTCTGTGACATTGCTGGCAAATCATCAGTAATCAGTTTATTTCTTATGGAGGAAGGAGGGTTATGAATGGGGAATAATATGCACTAGGGGCAAAAAGCTGTTCTAAAATGCTAAAGAGCACTTAAGAGACAGAATGAAAACATTTAGAACAGGGTTTGTCTAATTAGAATTTCACTGAGGTTTAGAGATCAAATACAGTGCAAAGTTTCTCCTCACCTTATCTTTGTCATATTTGTGCTTGGAGATGTACTCTGCAGTTTCCAGCATATTACACAGCTTAYTTCCAAACTAATTGGGAGGGAGTGGCCCTTCTTTAACTAGATATTTTGCTTTTTACCCCAGGCATACTTTATTAATTATGCCACAGTACACTGSAGGCATTATAAATCTTACTGTACACATGCCAGTGTCCTCTAAATTGATCTTATGGGCATTTATGTTGATCTTTTGCCAACTCATTGGTCCAGTTTCAATTTCCAGAGTGTTTTTTAATCTAGTCTCAGTCCTACCCCTGGATTTATTGTTACTTGTATAAGATTGATCTAAAAGTCTACTTATCATAGTACTGTTGTGTTTGATAGAGAAATTTAACTGCTTGAGGGTAAATGGATGACAAATTAATAACACTTCAAGAGCAACTTTCAGAATGAAGAAAGCTCTTTGTGGTCACTATAAGTAAGACCAGGATTTTGCCTGAGATGGGACAGTGCAGTAATGCCAAAGCCTTTACTGTAAGAAGGGGTAAAGGAAGGGACTAATTGCTTTGATACACAGTTTTGGAGAGTGAATAGATTGCCAAAGTGTGCTACAAGAGAAGTACAAAACCAGCTGTGAGAGACGCAGAGCCGCAGAGTGCTCTGCCACCAGGCAGCGGGTACCTTGTGCGAGAGAGGAGCATTCAGAGGTGAAGCTCACCAGCCCCGTCAGAAAAGCTATAAATGAAACGTAAAAGTGGTGCAGCTAGTTAAGGCTTTCTTGCCCTTATTTTATAATCAGTCTAAGGTCACATGGATCCTTGCTGACACTGTGAGCACAGCTATGGCTGTATCTTGCCTTTCCTACCCTTGCCCAGGCTCCAGCAGTCGTGGATGCTGGCTGTGAGCACACAAGATGAAACATCTTTCTGGGATCATGGTTCACAGGCCTGATCTCATCTGATGTTTRGGGTGAGGAGACCATGAGACTGATATTAATTCCTTTGTCTTGCCTGTACCAGACTGGATACTCATTTGAATCAAGCAAGACATTTTCTTGGCCCTAAGGAGTTTACATTTATGTAATTCCACAGTCATTAAATGGATGTCARAAATGTTTTCTCTCCCTTAATCCCTTGCTTTTTTAATTTTTTTAAATTTTCTTTTCTTTTTTGAAGCAGTTTTGGTTGGCTGCATGCTAAGTCTCTCACTCATTGCAGCATTTAGCAAGAACAGTCTGGCAGATAGACTTGGCTTATGAATCCATTTTCATAATGCTCCAACATCCACATCATGGCTTTTTCCCTGACAAGTGGGAGATTTAAAAAAAAAAATAATAATAACAAATAAGCACATTATAACCCAGCAGGAATGATTTTTGCACAGTTACATCTTAATGCAAGAACTACATAGTAGGAGGCTTTTTAGGTCAGCATAATAGAGCTCTAGAGTTGGTCTGGGTTTTGTTTTCCTTCATGTTTGTTTTTTTAGTGCCTGCTATGGTTTGATGAACTATGCCATGTATGCTGTTTCAGACATCACAAAGAATCAGCAGTCACAGAAGGAGCACAACATTGTCAAACTGGAGCAACAGGMATTTGTGTATGTGTGTTTTGTTTCAGTGCATCAACCCTCCAAGAAAAGTGTCAGACATTCAAAAAAATCCCTGTACAAGACCAGTTTTATATATATACATTTTAAAAAGCTTGCTGCTGATATGTGTGGGAGATARGAGCAATCATATTAGAAAAATCTGCAGTGCCCAGGCTGAAGAGATGTTGCAAGTTTGCATGAWGCCCAGGAGAAAAAGATCCTATTATCCCCACGGGCAGTCTTCTAACATCTGTGACCCTAATTTTTTTGGTAGGGAATTAAAGTTTTTCAGTTTTTMAAGAGAATTGCAAAGGATTTCACTGATTTATGGGCTCATTCTCCTGCTCAGTAAGTCACCAGTGACTTCCCCTCAAGCCCACAAAACATGTGATGCTACCGGCCACAGCCCGCGTGCTGCTGAGCCGTGTGTTTGTGCCAGCCAGCGGATGCAGTCCTCACTTTTCAGCAAACTAACTGGAAGGTGACGGAAGCAACAGAAAACCTTTCTCCCCTTTAGTGCTGCTGGCAACACAAGCAGCACAGGAACATGTGTGCCAGGGAGATCATCGTGCTGTTAGAAGGCATTAAATGGGTCCAAGCAACTTCAGAGCCTGCTGTGCAAGACAGGGGATGCACACAAAGTCACCCCTTGTGTCTTGGTGGGCTCGCACTGTACGACACATTTTAGATGGAGCTGCTTGCACAGTCTTTCCTTGGTCTGTTAAAATCTCCTCCTCTTGAACTGGGYCTGTGCAAAGCATAGGCTGCTGAGCCTGAGCGTGTATTTTTATATTATTCATTGTGTTATTCAGATCAAACATTGCAGTGTGGCATGTACCATCAGAAAGTGTCAGGTTTTTTTTGAAGGTATTTTTTCTGTGTTTATGGACTGCCTCACACAAGCAGCCACAACTAATGAGCTATAACCTCTACTGCACAGCGTGTTCAGGGGCTGCTTTGATGAAAATAGTAAGCAATGCATTTTAAGAGACAGATTGTTTTAAATATTTTCTGAAACAAGTATTTTCATGTTTGTTTTTATTGTGGTCAAGGGTTCTTAGATACAAGACACTCTAAAAAGTTCACTTAGTGAGATGGATGTTTCTCTAGCTTCTTATCAGGATAAATCCTGTTCTTCAGAGCATGGAAAAATCCCATAAATGTTGACAAAATAAAACCTRATGTGTGTTTCTGCAAAATGTTGGAAGATATAAGGGCCTGTAGATTGCCTTTACTATAGAAACAGTAATTATTTGCTTAAGTTTTGTTAAATCAATAATTTTAAATTTTTAAAAGTGTTTTAATTTCTTCCTTTCTCATTCTCTAAAAYATCTGAAATGAAATTAAAAATGGTCAAGACAGTTTTCTCTTAGCTGGTTCCAACAAACAGGCCTGTTCAGCCTGAGATTTGAAAGGCTTTCCACCCATCTGTTTTCTTTTTTGGTCTTTGGCATTTTACCCACTGAGATTAAGTGATAGAAGAGGTAACATCTGTACTCTTTCCAAACCTGGATTACACTCTATGGGAAATAAACATAGGAAATTTGGTGGAATTAAACTTTTATAAAAGGCCTGTAACAGAGGAAATTCTATGAGTGTGTGTACACAGTAAACACAGGAAGTCATYGCTTGTCCTCTGGGTTTCATGCTGGCATACAGTGAAAGGCTCAACAGAAAAAAGAGGGAGGGTGTTCTTGTTTGTTCAAGATTATGCATTTTCTTAACAAAGAGCTGTTCCAGATAACCTATAATACTGATTTTCTGTTTTGTGGGCTAAAAACAAGAAAAGGAAATTAGAGACAATAAGGGAAATTCCATTGTATAAGTAATAACTGGAAGGCGTGCCACCGTTTTTCCTTTCGTAGCAACAAAGGTGGCACTCTTCAATTGCATAATATTGAGGCCGAGCTTTATACACACAGGGTTTCATTTATGGCATTCCAGCTTCTGCTAAAATTAGTGACTCAGAAATAAGGCATGTAGCCTTCCTTTGAAACAAACTCCTATTGCCTGAATATTTCATGAAACTTTCTAGACAGATGGAAGTAGAAAAGAAAAACTTGCCTTAGCTACACAAAATGTACCTCAGAATGAGAGTCACTGGGCTGTTTTCTAGACATATGACAAAGTTCTGGTCCATGTTGCTGGAGAAAAGGACAGAAAATCCAAGCATTGAACATACTGCTCCAGTGACCAAAAGGAAATTGCCAATAGCTGTTATTAGTAATTATTGCTTGGAACAACCTGAAAACAGGAGTTCAGTGGTTCCTACTGTGGGCTTCATTGTTTGCTTCTGCTCCACAATAGCATGAAACTTTGCTTGTCTTTTCAGGTGATGGTAGAAGAAAGTCACCCACTGTCCAGGACAGTTAATGGCAAAAGGGAATAATCTGAATAACCTCAATAAAACTCTGAATTGTGAAAAATTTACATCCATTCTCTGCTAATCCAGTGAAAAAAAAGAGAAATCTATAAGTAACCCAGACCTGCTTACTATCTTTTCTCACTTTGAGAGCATTCCCTACACAGTCTTGGGCAAAACCTGTGTAYTTTTATTGAAAGTTTTGTCTAGGTGATTTGACCATTTCCTATCAGGTGAAGAAATTCCRAATCAGAAACTTACAAGAAAATTATGTTAATCTCCAGGAACTATCACTTGTCCAACATAGAGAGAGAAAAAGAAATATGTGGTGGCACAAATCATACTTAAATAACTCATATKGTGCTCTGACGGGGTGTGTGTTTTGCCCTGTAGTGGGATGTAATGGGAAGTGGACAAATAGTATAAAACAAAGTCAAATATTATAGGGGAAGCAGATGCAAAAGAGAAGTTGTTTAATAGATTGAATTGTTGAAATTATTTAAATTGTTAAAATAGTTCTCTCAGCATCTTGGAAGACCTAGAAATTGTCTCTTTAAGATTAATTAGTCACATCAAACTCTGCTTTGTGCTCACCCTCATCCAAGTGGAAAATATCTGGCTTTGAGCGATCAGAGATCATAACTGTGCTAATAGAAGATTCTGAGAGCAGTGAGAATTATTTGACATTTSTCTTTTTGAAGTACTTAAATTTTCTTTTCTTAATGATGTTTCAGCTTCAAAAATTTGAGAAAAAGAGAAAGTTCAAATACATAAGAGGCAAGAAAGTTCAGCACACACTTAGAAGGGTATTCTTTGAAAGTCTTCAGATAACAAGGACCATATTTGCCATTAAGCCATGAGCAAAAAGAAAATTTTTACAGCTAAGACTAAAAAGATTCTAAATGTTGTAAACTACTGAGGCCATCTCAGAGCAATAACAAAGATTTTTCAACATGCAGAGCCAAGCTAGGACACAATGAAACTGATCTCTGGAAGTCTGTACACACTTCAAGGTTTCAGAAATCATTTTCTACTATCACTTTGCCTGTGGTCTTTATAGACATTTTTTATCCATGCTTCAGCACAATTCCTCTGTTATGATCCATCTTAGGACTAATACAAACTTACCTTTTGGTGCAAATGTTCTTTATGTAATTTATGGAATGAAGAGCAGAGAAGTTTTATATCTTTTTATTGCTTAATGCTTCATAATATGGAACAAAGATTCTACATTACATTTCAGAGATGCTGATATAAGGAAGAGGATAAGAAGGCAAATAAATGCATCTTTAATACTATGTTAATTTACAAAAGGGCAAAGAATATCAGTGTTTGTTTCACTGACTTTCACAAACTAACAAGTCTGAAAATATTTAAAATTTTCTGTCAAGCATACTCTCATCTTCTTTTCTCCTATTTTGATACTGCATATTCTGTGTTACAATAATTCTTTAGGTAAAAAATCATTATGTTATCATAATTTCAAAATATTTTCTAATCTACCATAATTTCAAACACTTTTGCAGTCATTTTCTAAATCTTAATCCTTGTTRTCTTAGAACAATTCTGTGATTATAGAATAAGACACGGGATATTTGTGGATTAACATGGCATTCATTGGAGATGGCTTGAGTAATATGTTTTAACATAGTCCCACTGTTTGTTGCRACAGTTTTAACAAAATGAAATTATTGATATTTCAGATTTTTAAATTTTAAAAATTAATAACTGGATGCAAACCTGCCTGAACTGGTTTTGTGTGTTTCAATCATAAAATATAATGATAATTGTATGGTGTGATGAAAATATGTGTTTACATATTGGTAAATCCACTCTTATAATACTACTTAATTRATTCCACACAGATGTTGCTAATAACAGTTATCACTTAGTAGTGTACACAATTTAAAGAMAAGATACTTGTGGCTGATTTTGCATGTTTTCTGCTAAGACTGAGTGTTTCCAGACAGAAATTATACCACTTTCTTGTATGGAAATGGTTCACCGGTACACCTGATGTTGGAACTGTGCCTCAAGTCATTACGTCTAGCCATGAGACACAGGAACATGGTATCACTTTCTGGCAAAAATTCAAATGTTTCAATGTAGAGATGCAGAGCTTGCTTACATTTTAGAATCTGGAAATCTGGGTGGTGCAGGGTGAAATATCTTCTCAGGAAAGGCAAATGCTGGTCACAACATGGTCAGAATTTGAAGAATTAGAATTTAAGATTAGAATAAAATGTGAAGCTGCTTAAAACAAATCCCCTCCCAGAATAAACAAAAGCTCTTTATGTTAGAACCTCCAATTTTGAAGCAGAAAAGGTGATCTGAAGTGTAAGACAACCACAGACTGGAAAAGGGTGTGGAAAGATAAGCAGGAATGCTGAAAATAGAAGAAATGCTACAAGGAAAAAAAAATGACCTTTCTCTTCTTGCTTCTGTTTTTGAATGCACTGATTCTTGGATTCAACCTCCACAGCAATGTTCAAACTGCTAATCATGTCTGCAGTGTTTTTATTTTCTGCTTCATCATTTACTCTTTCCAAAATAGCTGGTCCTTTGGAGTCAGTAGCTGATAGGATTTAGGTGCACACAAGGCTGAATGTTGCACTACAGTGGAACTGTTAGTTTRTGTGTTGTGATGGGTGATCTAGGGCTAATGCAGCATTTCAAAATTGAGTGCCTTCACTAAATGAATGGAACTGGCATTTGGTCAGTTCTAGAGAGTTTGGTACCTAATCCCAATTCCATAGTGTCTTCTCAGGGTCAGTGGTGGGACTGAGACTGGAAGAGAGGAAAGGTAATGTTTAGTGCACAGGAGGATGAAGACAAAATGGTGACTGCAGGCAGTGCCAGATGGGACTGCTGTTCTAACTGAAGGGTACTTTTGGACGCTACTCTCTGCTAACTTGGCTCTTAGTACACTGAGAGAAATTTAGTCTTGATATGAGCCAGTATTTGTGTGCCTTAGGAGCAGCTTCAGAAAGAAACTGAATCAAATGTGTAGCACACAGGCAGTCTGTAGAGGACAGCATGGAAGATGCATAGGCAAGAGTTTAATGAGGATGTTAAAGGATGGGGGTATGGTCTGCCTATCTTTTTTATTTCTAACCGTATGTACATCAGCAATGAATTAGAACATTTACACTGATTTTTGTTATTCCTCATGAACAGCCAGTTACACTATCTCTGATGATTGTTAGCACTCTATTGTAGATATATATTTAGCAAGATAGGGACTCAAACCCCTCATCCTTCTTCCCTTGAAGTATGTGGTACCAAAAAACCCACTAAAAATTAAGGTTTATTGTATCCATTTGAAGCTTCCACTCAGGGGAATTTTCTCTCAGACATCTTAAACAAGTTCTATTTGTTCTGCCTACTTTAGCTTTTTTCCTACTTTGGGGATAAAATGAAAGATGTTTCCTTTAAAAGCAATTTTCTCAAATCCTCTACAAAAGTTGAAATCAGTGGGTTTAATAATTCCCTTGGCAACCAGCTCCTTAGGCAACAATGCAGCAATTATAAATAATATTAATAAGTTCATCTGATTGCTTCTGATAACAAGCCATTTCAAAATCCCTCTTTTCTTTTTATAACGTAGGGCACTGGTTGTTGAGAAAGAGGCAGAAATATTCATGTGAGTATGCGTGTGTGAGAGAAAGAGAAGCAGAACTGATTTGCATACTGAGCTACAATACATAACTGGAAAAAGAGCAGCAGGAATTCATTTTTAGAGATTTACTTGTAGGGGTGTTATGACCATCCTCTCCAAAACAGAATAAAAGCAAAAACCTAAACCTAATGAAAATTGTTTGTTATTCAGTAAACAACCCATATGAAAAATTTAATTGACTTACTATGGTATAAAATGGAAGTGTTCCATAATCAAGGGTTTTAAGAAGTAATTTGAATACTTCCATTTTTATGGCAGCCAGTCTGGAGTATTTTGCAAGGCCTTGATCATTCATTAAGGGAGGCAGTCACAGGTTCCCGGCTGCTGTACCCAAAAATGAAATTAAAAGAAAAAAAATGAAGAAGGATCCAGAGGAAGAAAGCTTGAAATTCATGTTCTTAAACCTGAAAATGTGTCATGTTTGTTGCTAGAAAAAAAGAAAAGGTGTAGATGGGCATGACAGAACTTGTACAGAGTACTGCTCTGTGAAACACCTGAGCATTCAAGAGCTCTAATCTGAAGWAGAACAAACCTGCTTTCATTCTTGCAATGTGATTCAGTGTTTTTCTGGAATTACAGAACTTAAAATACACAAAAATCTCATTTGAAATAATGTTTCAATAATTACAGCTCACAGAATAAATATATTTATGTAGAACAAATAGAATTTGTACTTCACAAACAGTGCTACCACTAGTGGAGATTGATGTAGAGCATGTAAAAAAAATGCTGATAATGAAATGTTTGCCCACGTATCCTCTTGAAGCTGTGTATACATAAGCATTTCCTTATAGAAATATATATAAATATTACTGTTTAGATTGGTGGGGAYAATGTTCTGTCATAAAACTAAATGTTCTTTTATTTTATTGGATGCTAAAGTGATATGAAGAGATTTCATCTCTTTCCTAGAATTTTCATGAACTGAAACAGTAGCTGACTGACTGAATCTGATATATCAGTAATGGTTGTTCATCTAAATGACCTTCACTATTGTTTCCTATGTTTTTCCTCATCTTTGACCTCAATAAACAATGATTTCATATGTTTTCTAGCTAATTACTCAAAGTTATTTAGTACTTTCTAGCCAAGRATGGGATGCAACTGGATAATTATTTCCAATTAGCAGTTAATATATTATTCCAGTAAAAATTACCTTTATTTTTCACTTTGTGTTTTACATAGTTTATTTTGTAATTTGTAATATCAGGAAGTACCAAATCAGGTACCTGACAAAAGACCAAGAAAACTTGAAACAGTGTAAGTCAGTTTTAATAAAGAACTATTGAACAACACCCCCAAAGGCATATAGAATTGTGTTATATGCAGGTGACTCAAAAGTGCAGTAATTTATCTAACTCCTGACTGATGCCTTGGATTTATTTCTGTTAACTTGAAACACAGATGATATTTTGCAACATCTTAAATATTCCAAGCCTTTCTTGAGCAGGTATTAATTAAAAGAAWAATAAGCCTTGTACTGTTTTGTTTTGGTTTGTTTTYTTTTCCTAGGTATTGCTGTGTTATTCAGACACTGGAAAACAAACATTAGACTTCCATGAAGATAGGACTTCCAGACCACTCTGAAGACAATATTTTCATTGCACTGCACATACAAGAGCAAAGAGCACTCAAGATCTGCTGAATTAAATGAGTACAGCGTCACAGCTTTTAGATTCTGTTTCACAGCAGCTTTTAGATTCAGTTTCACTGTTTCTCACAGTGTTATTCCACAACCACTGGAGATGTTGAAGTTCATAGAGTAATAGTTTTGTATGTCTGGCTACTGTCTGAAACATGAATCTCAATGATGATTGCCTTCATTTTAAGCACAGATGCAGATGGATAGGTTTAATTTAATTAGCTAAAAATGCCTTAAGTGGGATTATCCAAAATGGTTAAGGAATGTTAAAAATGTAAAATCTACATTTTTTAATGTCAAAGAACAAAACAAGACAGATAAATGACAGTTCAGGCTGAAATGGTACAGGAAAGCTCAGATTCAAAATTGACCAGTATAAATGAGAATTGTTTTATCGACAATTTTTATTGCATCTGATTAGAAAAAACCCAAAGGATTGAAACCCAAGATATTTCTTCAATCCTGTTGCTGAATTTTCCTTTCTGTTACTGTTGTACASGGGGAAAATCAGTGATGATGACATTTGTTTCGATGCTTGGACCTAAAGTGCTGGATGGAATATTTATTTACTTAAAACCCATCATATCTTTTCATTGCTCARGGTGGKGGGGAGGGAAGATTTTATTGGTCTTGRTGCCAGTGATAGGCACTGTAATTTCTCTGGGGAAATGACTAACTACATTCCACAAAGGTGTTGATGGCTGTTATGGTTGTTTTAGTACCAGACAAAGGAAGGTCTGAGACTTTTAAAAGTGTACGAGATAAACTGAGAAGTAATGTGTTCAGACCACTTTTTTWAAAAAAACTGATTTATTACTATGCATTTTTGCCAATAGTTGTTCTCAGGAAATCATCTCCAACCTCTCCACCTTCTCTGTCTCCATATGCAAATGCCAGTTAAAAGTAGCACTCACAGGTAGGTCTGCARGGGCTTTTGCTGTAGTTCACAACTGTGATACAAAGGGCAGGTTTCAGAAAGAAAGCCTAAGCTACAAGGAATAGGAAAAGTTCAGAAAAAAAATCTCTTCAGAGAAGAAAGGATGAAAAAGGGATATATGCAGAAGTTGGAGGATTTATGATCTATAAGTTRAGGAAAATTGATCAATTGAGCTTAGAAAAGTAGGTAGCAGCATGGAAAATATGGATATTCAGGGACAAATGTGCTTTTGGTAAGTATTTTGGGAAGCAACATCTGTGTCAAAGTGCATCCCACACGGCCATGACGTCTTGGAGTTACGTATGTGTGGAAAAGAGACAAAGGAACTCCTGAAGAAGCAGAAGGTGACAGAAGTTTCAGATGGAGGCCGAGATCCAGCAAGATTTTGGTGTTCTGAAAAGAAAAACAGTATTTGGTAGCTTGTTAGTGTCTATTCAAGGAATGTTAGAATTGTTCTTTCATAAAAATAAATGGAATTACGGAGAAGATAACTGATGGAATTACCAACTACTCTTTCAAGCTAAAAACATCTCCAGAGTGATTACACCTAATTTTAAAAATAAATAGATTATTTTTTCATGCAAATTATTTAATTCTAATTTATAGAGGAAGACAACAATTTGGAACATTTGCAACCTGGCAAGCCCATCATCTACATCAGAAAACAYGTACATATTCCACTCATAGGTAGTGGCTTTAGTTACCCAGGCACAGACTGCTGTTTGAGTCCAAATTTAAAACACAGAAAAAATGTATTTGGTAACTATAGTTCTGCCACAATTCATTCAGAGTTCTAGTGCAGATAGACACAGGTAATATGGGCCTCATGAATACATTGTGTCTGAACAGCGAATGAAATATCCCATGAGGGCTTTACTCACATACCCTTAGTTAGGGTTGCTTTATTCAAAGAGATGAATTTGTTTCTGACACAAGTTTCCTCATCTTCTCAAAAGATAAGGAAAACCCAGACCTGTGCTGAGTGCCACCCTGTAAGATACATGGTTAAAGTGGTTATAAATTCTTATTTGCACRCGATAGCCCATCTATCGAGGCTACTAACAATAGCTATGGTGTGTCAGTAAACACCTGGATTAAATTTGACTACTTAGTGGTGCTAAGCCTGTAACAGTGCTCTCAATAGTAGATGCTGAGCACAGTGGAACACCTTTACAAATTACATCATGCTGTCAGTCCCAGAAGAATGACAAATTTCTGTAGAAAAAATGTTTCTCGGTTTGGTAATCTAAAGGTTTTGTGTAGGCTTTATTTTTCCTYTTAAGCTTGTTCCACCATGATTAGTACATTTGAATGCCACCGTTTTCCAGACAATTCCCTGATTGAGTTGGGGACCATGTTAGTTCTCCCCATGACCCGTCACAGATAAAGAATTTGTTTACTGTAAATTGCTCACCACTTACTCCTGTGCACCATCTGCCACTCTTACCCACAAAGAGCTGCATTCCTAATAATAGCTCTTTTGACTTGAGGAAAGTAATGCAAGATATTTCATGTACAAGTTTGGGATAGAATTGCAATTTTAATCTCCTACCCTTACATAAAGATCCTTAGTGTCAATAAATAAACTTATTTTAGATTTCACACTTTTATGTAACAGTTGAAGTTTTGCATCATCATGGTAAGTAATGAAGAGGGTACAAATTTTTCCATAAACTTGTCCCAGTTGAGCCTATCTGTATGTTTTTACTTAATTGGAAAATGAATGCTTTTTAACCAGTAATAGCATTTTTCTTGTCACATATCTGCAAGGTCCTGTTATAAGAACAGGGAGAAAAGGACCTTGCTAGCATATTGTCCCTCAAATGTTGGTGTGCAGCCCCCAGGCTTACATCTAGTGAGTCTTATTTTATCCCTTTGTCCCTTCAAATCTAGTTTAAAGCACTTTCAATGAGTCCTGCTAACTCCTGAGCAAAAAACCTTTTCTTCCTTTCAGACAAGTTTTCGTATAATTTTATTTGAATTCCAGACTTTCACCATCTTTCCTAGCAGTCTTTTAGAAGTGTCTGTCTAGAGGTATCTTTCTGTCTTGCTTTTAATCTTTAGGATGCTCTTGTTCACCAAGTATCTTTTCTTCATTTATTTCATGAGTCTTTGTGTTCAACATTGTCCAGGATTGCACATTGTGTATGACTCCTTTACTGGAAGTAATTTAATTCACTGGGTATGTGTCATGAAGGGAATATTTTTTTCTCTCCTGTGTAATGGAACATTATCAGCACATCTTTCTGTATCTTAGTATTTTCATAGAATCACTCCTTTCATCCTTTATATGTATTTTTCCCCTGAAGAACCACAAATACAGGTCTTCACACATATTAGATTAATACTTTCTTCTTTTCAGAATTAGGTTTCCTAAGTTCAAGTAATCAGTGGGAGATAAATAAAATACCATCATTAATACAGGATCTTATTGCATGTATATGGTGTTTAATTAATTTCTTTGCTTTCAGAACAATGTGTTACAACAGGTGTAAAACCAAAAAATTTGTCAGCCTTCACATAAAATGCAACTCAATGTCYATCACACCACCTGTTTTCAAGAACCTAAGAGCCATAAATGAAGGTAAACAAAATATGCTTCCCAGTTTTACTGTTATTTTTTAAGGTCTTTTCCTATATATTTTTCAAAGCATCTGTGTCGGTGGTCTCTGGGCTCATTACACGCTTGCGGCTTCCATTCCTATTTTCATCACATAATGACTGAGGGCTGGTTAAGGCCCCTGATTGAGAAACCTATCTCTGTTATCTTAAGTATCTTCCTTACAACATATCCACTGTTCTGCCTTCAAAAAGTGATTGCTTTGTTTATAAGAGTCCTTCAGAAGTTGTCAGACATTGCTTTACAGGTATATTTAACTTGTAAAGACTTCAAAGGTGTGTTCTTTAAGAGCATTGTTCCCTGTAAATGCAAGTAATGTTGGGAACACTGGTGAAAATTGTGAGACACAGTCCATTATTGCCTTTTTCAGCCTCTTATTCTTGAATTATGACAGCTCTTCATTAATTTAGAGTCTCTTATTTCCATTTTTAAAAAAAAAGGAATAACATCAAATTCTGAGATTATTTACATAATCAAAGCTAATTTGGTCAAATTATTCAAGTGTGGCTACTACTGACTACTAAAGTCAGCAATGCTTCTTAAGAGGAATTTAAAYATTGATGAAGTCTGACAGTTTTGGCTTTGTATTAACTTTTATACTGCATTATTAAGAAACCTGTCTTTCAAATCAGAATTCTCAATTTTTTATGCTATTGCTATTGAAAAGTCATAATAAAGTTTTATTTAATTTTTTAATGCTATTAATATTAATCTATGTTATTTCCTTATTCTATTCCTAGGTTTTTTATTTGTAGATAGTATAGCTGATATGTGAATGCCTACCCTTTTATTTTTGTCTGTTAGTAAAGTACTTGTATTGGTAAGTGACAAACTGTAACATATTTTTAAGGCATTTGTCTTTGGAAGACTGTGTAGTTTGAATATACATGGAAGACTAAAAGCAGCCTATTTAATAACAGTCAGCAAAATTTTACATGTAGCCACATGCTCATATATGTTGAACTGTGTAATTCAACAGCAAAAAACCCCAAAAGAAGCAATTCAGTAACAGAAGGATTCATACATACATAATCCTAATAAAATAGCTTTTCCATTTTTTCTTTTCCTACCATTAACTTATTGTTGCAGCTATGAAATGATCTACCATGATTACGTAAATCTCTCCTTTTCACCTTTAATGTCAAAAATCTCTGACACAAGTTTTCCTGAACTACAGGTCTGCCTAAAATCACAGTGTGAAGAAACAAAAATCATTTTCAGATTTTAATTTTGTCATGTTTTCCTTTTGTTTACTATCTCTCCCCTTTTCTGTTAACAAGGAACTGCCACCTTCTCTTCTCTACACCACTCATTATCGTCTTGTCTGCCCCTGTTGCTGTGATGCCTCAGAATTTCCTGAGAGCGATGGGATTTGTCTCAGCTCTCTGATCATGGCAGAGGGAGGGGTTGGTTTGTGCTTGCTGGAGTGCACTTGTTCCTAATCATCATGCCAGGTCCTTAAACTCTTTCTTTGCAATTAGGAAGCAAAGGCTGCAGAGTCCACATTCCTTCCTTCTGGCTTCATCTGTATGAAACACTGAAAGTTTGTCAGTTTCAGACTTATCTCCACTGCCTCCAACACCAGGCAGGTTTAATTGTAAACCAAAAATTAGTTTTTTAGGTCTACAGGTCTAAGTTTGGAAAGTACAAGTTAGGAAAGAGAAGGTTACAAAAAGGGAAACTGAAAACACAATTCCAGCTGTCCAGTTGTTTAACTTCTCATGAGGGTCTCCAGGGCTTGTGCCTCTGTACACTTTCCCTACTTCCTACCAGCCTGGATTCCTTTTTCTWCTCCCAAGAAACAGGCAGCAATGATGAATTACATTTCACATCTACACAGTCTTTCAGAAATGAATATGCTTGGTGGTTCAGCCAGACCTACTGGGTATTTACAGGTGAATTCCCAGCTCTGTCATGCAGCAGTCATGCTGGCAGCTAACTGGTTTTGCCACGGTTTGGATATTCACCCTTTTTGTAGTGCTGCTTTCTTTTTTTTTTTTTTTTTGATAGCTTTCTATAGAAATGGCATGTGATGCTTCACTAATAAAGATGGCAATTTTAGCAACAAACAGTTTTTCCATGGCAACATAAAAGGAGCTAATGCCCTTGGTATTCCTGGTGTCCAGTATGATAGTATGCTTTCTTTTAATTTTCTGTTACAAGCAATCAAGGTTTTTAGTTGCATTTTGGTGAGTTTTTCCATGTCTCTAGTAATTTTATTTTCTCCTTTCAACTTTGATTGTAACACTGGTATTGCTTTTTACTTTCTTCCTGCTACCGTGTGTATATTGGGTAGATTTATACAGTGTTGACAGTATACAGTGGTGTTTTCTCAAGAAAATATCTGGAAGATCACTGCTATTAATTGACTTCCACTTTAASAATTTTAGAGCCAGTTCTGTATGGCCATTGCCATTCTGATTACAGCAGAATGTTCTGATTTGCTTGTCTTCCAAATGRTTGTTGTAAAATAAGAAGCTATTTTACATTACAGTATTTCCAGTGATCAATTAGGAAAATTAAAACAAGTAGCCTTAAAATATATGGGGATAGGGAGAAATATTAACTATTTTTCTTTATTTTACCAGGTTCACAAAGAGAAAACTAATTTTTCTCTGAGAGAAATTATAGTATACAAGTGCTTCCAGAGGAAGGCTCATTTTTATTATGCTATTCACATGATTATTCATAAAGAGCATTTGAACAGAAACTGGCCAATGTATGAGCCAAAATCCTGACTTTAGAGAGGCCACTTGGCTGTAGTTTTCMCTGTCTAAATCAGTAGGGAATATTGCAAGCATGTTGAACTTCCTTTTTGAAAGTTAAATGTGACAAGATGTATTTACCAAAACATACATTGTAAAATAAAATGAAGTGTTTCTTTGATATTTTAYGTTCTTTGTCTTGTGAGGTATAAAGAAATTCAGGATGCTCATTCTGTCCTGTATTTTCAGTATTTGTATTTTGCTAATTTAATTTTTAGCCTTGAAAAAGAAGTAAGAAAAATATTTAGGTCCAATCTAATTTCATTTTAATTTGGCTCAATATAATGTTAGCCAAAGGATGGTAATTAGACTTGCTAAAAAAGAATGCAACATGAAGGGGGGGAAATGGCATTATTAAAAAAAATCTCAGCCAGTAGGTAAGATGGAGTCTTTTCTCAGTCTTTATGGACAATCTTCTGTCTCCATAGGTAAGACATTTATTCTTTCTTACACCAATCTCCTACCCATAATAAGAGATAATGCTGCTCTATTTGGGGGCTTGTGAAGTAAGTGCCTACAAACTCTTGGAGCATGTTGTAACTGAACAGTGTTCTCTTTTGCCGTTGACAGATGATAATTATACCATGTAAGAGACCAATGGCCTAGTTACTAGGTTTTCATTTGTGTTATTTATGAGAATTTGTTTTTACAATGTGCTTATTTAAAAAAAAAAAAAAAGAAGTTCAGACTTATTTTGTTTCAAGATTTCAGAAATCACTCCTCTATATACCATTGGCACTTCTGGATGTATATATTGTACCAATGGTAGGCAAATCTACATCAGGGACGTGCAGCCTCATGGCTACCATGGCTTGGGAATCAGCTGGGAATGCAGGCTTTTGTAGTCAAATCTTGCTTCAAGCCTGTCCTTTTAGAAATTCATAATAGAATTTTCTTCCTTTTTCTATACCTGCTTCGCACAGCAGGAGGTTTGAAATTGCCAGAGTTAAGCAGTTTAATAATTACTTTTGAAAAGTTAAAATGCACATGGCCAGGMAATTTCATTTTCATTTTGAAAATAAGTTTTTCCTCTTGTTTCTGAAAAAGGAGGTGGAAATTATGATTGCTTATGAAATTAGTTTGTATAACTGGTTGGGTATTTGATTATTCGAGCATCTGTATTTAACAGCTGAGGTAGTTCTGTTGCCTTAAGCATAAATCAGTGAGGTGAGAGCAGATAGTGGGAAAAAGACAGAAATTGCTCTCAGGCTACTTGCCGTACTAACAAGAGGTGTAGTTGCAGAGGACAGGAATTGAACTCAAATGGCAGATAAAATGGGAATATCAGAGAGATCCACTTTAAAAATGCACATTTCTGCAAGTAGAAATAATTCCATCTGTAAATCATTTGGCATGAAATTCTTTTCCTTCCCTTAAATCTAACACTATGATGGTAAAGAAAATCCCTTATAAATGAACTAGTTGAAACTTCAAAGAGAGTCCKGTGTTTCCCTGACTTGCAGTAGTCTCCATTGTGCCTTGCAGTCCCTATCCCCTAACAGAYATGTAAGATTGAATAAAAGATATAAAATTTTGATCAGCAGAGGAAAAAAAAGTGGTTTTCTGATACTTCAAATTTTAAATTCCATCACTTCACATAATTTTTCTTTTTAGGTAACACCATGATTTTTGTGCTATGTCATCCCTTCCAATTCTTCCAGTGCAGGTCACACATCTGTTCTTGTTCTCATGTCCCACACCTGAAAAACTAAATAGGGCAGGGAAACTGTGAAGATCAGTTAGGCAGCACCTCCTTACAAAGTGAGCTCAGAGCTCTGTTGCTAATCCAGTTTCTGACAGAGTTACCATTGTTTGCCCTTGGCTAGGATTAGCAGTCATATATGTGGATCAGGAATGTGGCATGGGAGGTAAGGAAACACATAAACTAATAGTGTATTAGATCAAATGGGAGAATACTTTGCTCTGTCAAAGGGATGGAGTAAGAACCTAGCATAATTCCGTTGCTCTTCCTCATAAATAAGAACAAAAGTTAAAGTCATGGTGGTCGTAAGATCATGAACAGCCTCGGGGAGGGTGGAGTGGGAATGGATCCCAAAGGAACCGTTGGCCTCTTACAGGATTACTACATTGCTCAGTAGAAAAAAGGCAAGTTAAAAGAGTTTGTTGTACAGCTATTCAGGTTTTTCTTTCAGAAGAAATGAAGGACAACACCCCCGTGACTGAAAGGACACACCGTCTGCCAGCCCAGCATCTGCCTTCTGGCAGAATCCCCAGGACCTTAACCTTGAGAGGCCAAAATATCTGACGGAGAGATAAGGTCCCCACTGAGTAGGACATCAAGTGTATTTGAATGAAAACTAAAGTTTCCTTTTATGGTTCACATAACACAGCTCTGCTGTACCAAGGAAAAGGACCAAGTTTCTCAAAATAATGTAAATGATGCATGAACAATATGTAAAATATGCCTTGTCCTTTCTGTCCAAATCTGGGAATGTACCATGCTTTTTTACACAATGTGGCACATTTTTTACACATCCCCTGAAAAAAATGGTCAAAATATGTAAAATATAAGAGCAAAATTAGTGTTCTTAAATCCTTATCTTTCAAAAGTATCACAAGAATAAATGATTCAGCTGAGACTCCCTTGGAAAAAGTTTGATGGAGTATCTTTGTGTTATTTTAAGTAGTAGTATTTCTGGGTTTTGAATCCTATTCTAAGTTGAAACTATATAATATGCAGTCATAAAAACTTGCTATAATTAGTGAATCATAGAATCATCACAGGATATTCTGAGTTGGAGGGGACCCACAATCACCAAAGTCCATCTCCTGGCCCTGCACGGACACCCTGAGAATCACACCATGTGCCTGAGAGCATTGTCCAAAAGCTTCTTGAACTCTGCCAGGCTTGGTGCTGTGACCGCTTCCCTGGGGAGCTTTTTCCAGTGCCCAACCACCCTCTGGGAGAAGAACCTTTTCCTGATATCCAACACAAACCTCCCTTGAGACCATTCCTTTGGATCCTGCCWCTGGTCACCACAGAGAAGAGATCAGTGCCTGCCCCTCCTCTTCCCCTCATGAGGAAATTGTAACTGCAATGAGGTCTCTCCTCAGTCTGCTCTTCTCCAGGCTGAACWGACCAAGTGACCTCACCCACTCCTCATACCAGCTTCCTTTTTAGAGAATTAATAAAATTAACCCTGGTGCTTATTTTTTTCCTTACATATCATAATTTTTTTTTTTTTGGCAATACAATACAGCTGGCAATCTGTGAGTAGTGGAGAATTTTTTTAAAGAAAAAAGAAACTTGATCACCRGTATGGTTGAATTATGGCTACTAATGTGTCTTCAGCCTATTATGTGCAACAAAGGTAAGAAGTCATTAACCAGAAAGGTATGTGTTAGGAAGAAACAAACCTTTTTACTGTCTTGGGAAGCAGATTGGAATTGATTGGAAAATAGATATTAGGCAGGTGGGAAGTGTATCATTACCTAAAATGCAATTTCATAAGTGTCAAACACACAGTGCTGTCCTACAATAGTCTGTCTAGTTCATAGATTGTCCTGAAATGAGTCTCGACCTGCCAGCCTAATATATCTCTCAAGTAACAAAGTTCTCTTGCACTCATGTCTTTTGCAAATGCCTGCAGTCTGTTATGAACAATAGCACAGTGAGATAAACTACTAATGACTGCAAAACCATGATAACYCTTCATATAAAGTTCCTTAGAATTTGTGATGGAGCTCTTTTCAGCAAAAAGAAGGATTATGAGGAGCAGAGACCATCACCAACCACAAGATCTCTAAGAGCAGTAGATTACATTTGCAGATAAATCATTCTAGCACAAAGGGACATCTAAATGATGCTAATAAAAAATGGAGCTTCTTTATCAGATATTAATAAAACTACATTTATAAAGATCAATGGAAAAGAAAAAAAATCTCTGGGRCCCTATTGTTTTGCACATGAAAAACAGCTGAATTTTGCATCTTTGAATTGATTTAAGGAATAGGAAGACAGATTGCGTGAATCATTGCTATATCCTTGTCATTGTTGTTTTAAATAGCCTGCAATTATAAGGAAAAGAAAAATCTCAGTTTCTGATGGAATTGTATCCAAAGGCCTTATTGGTAAATGGCTTTTTTTCCTGCTCTTTATCTTTGGTAGACTGACACAGCCTAAACACCCACAGAGCTGAGGACTAACATGAGTCCTCTGGGTCACATCAGTGATCCTGGACTGATGGAGAGTGGGCATTTATTGAAGTCTGAAGTCCAAAATATTTAGGATATACCAAGAAAACAATATCTTACATAAGACTATTTATTTGTTCATTTGTAAGGCTGCTCTGGCACAGTTAAATGCCATCTTTGGACAGGAAGATGCAAATTGCAGTTGTTTGCATGGTTGGTTTCTTTGAAAAGATTATATGTGACAGGCTTTCTGCTCAAGTATCAATCTTGCCACAAATTTCTTTGATGGGGTTGTCTCTGAGGCTCTGAGACTTAGCCTCAGAAAGACAAAAAGCTAGGCAAACATCTAGAGCTGTCCAGATGGCTTCTTCTTTATTGATGACCCACCTCTTGTTGCACARTTTTTTTGCTGCTTTTGGGGAGAAAAAGATCAGAAATCCTTGTTTTGTTTCCTGTATGTTTGTCCCTTAGTAGTTCTTTTCATCACTCGGTAAGTTAATACCGAAGAGAGAATCTGAAAGACATATGTAACAGAAGGCTTGTCTCCCCAGATGCAGGGCCAGGAGGGAGGAGAGAGCAAGCATCATGCCCAAATAATGATAAATACTGTGACTTCCGAATGCACTGAAGTGAAGGGAGAGTCTGTGTGATATCTGTAGATGTTTTGCAACTGATTTCATGTTAATTGACATCCGTGATACCTGTTTTATAAATCACTTTCAAAATTATACAAATATCCTTCTTCTCCAAGCACTGCTTGAATTTAAGTATATGCCTGGTGGTTTTTTTTGTTCGTTTGGCCTCCTGGCATTATCTAAATCTCTGTTGAATGGGGTCTGTCTTTCACAGAATATGATACTGGTGGGAACCACATTCAGCACAACAGTTCACTGGCAGGGGATGCTAATGGGGGCACTCAGACATTTTGGCTTCTTTAGTATAAATCAAAAGAATTTCAGCCTAATGCTGGCCATGGCCCCTTTAACAGGACCAGCTAAAGTGTGTTCCACACAAACCCCTCCTTTAAGTGAGGAGTTTTAATTGAGTTTTTTAACCTAAACAGAGACATGTCCTCCAAAATATTTCTTTTCTTCCTCAGTGCTACTGCAAGTATTTCTGCTYTAACGTGGACAATTCTGTTCCCTCTTTTTCCAGAGTGACAGCTGAATTTCTGCATTTCTGCTTGGGTGTTGGAGACGTTATGATTGTTTCTGAAGAGACCAGTAATGTTCCCTACTGAATTACAGGATTTATGGAAGTGTGGAAAGCATGCAACTAAAGACATCTATAAAAGTGTGCGGTTTTTTCTGGAATATTCAGGAAAAATCTCTGATGTCCAAGAGGTTAAAAATCCTTCTTTCTTTATGAATACAAACCTATAGAAACACCCATACTTTTGTCTGCTRCCAGTGTAAAACTCCCAGCATAGAAAAATGGAAAAAACATTTTTTTCTATGAATGGATGATAAAAAAATATTTTTCCTACTCATGCTTAGTTTTTCCAATGCTCTTGAAACAATAATGAATTTTACCACCTCAAAATATTTTCAGATTCATATCCCTAAAGATGGATTTAAGTGTTCCATGATACATCTGTGATTCATTAACAAAAATATATCCCTTTACTATAAGTGAATATGTCCTTAAGAGGCTTCATGGTGAAACATATTTTATAATTTTTAATATATAATTTCTTAATTTCTTCGTGTTTCATGTGGCCACCTACTTCATCAGCTTGGAGAAATCRGCATTTCCCTGACATTCAGGGGCTGCTGTCATACCAACAGCCTGGGCGTGTTTGCATTCATTATCTTTTTGCAGTGGAATAATAATAATGGAAGAGGGGAAAGGATGGGAAAAGAGCAATTCTATGTCATTTCTTTCTCAAATTCAAGTATATGCTGCTCTCTTGTGGAACTTCTATGGTAGTTACACGCATTAGATAAAGGTTTCTGCCTTTTGCTTTCTGACTTTTATTTTGGTCCATTGGATATTGCTAAGACAGATCTAGTGCAYATGATGTAGCAGGTTTTTCTGAATACAAATAGCAATTTTGACTATTAATGTACTATGTTCTTTTTCCATTTTGATGGTCAGCAACCACTGTTGACATAGCTTTGTGTGCTGCATKTGGAATTAGATTTGTGCTGTTTTGTAAATTAGCCTACATTTGTTAATACTGGAAAATTGCCTCTTCTACTCTTTAGGTGATGCTGAAATGCACCTGTAGTTTTCTCTGGTTCACTCTTTCAATTAGCCTCAGTAAGAAAATAAGTGCTTTAAAAAAGGGACTGAAAACTTGGGTATCTGTCTGCATTGATGTTTGTGTATGTGGGGTGTGTTGTCCAAATCATGGATTCTCAAATTTTTTCTCATGTATTATGAAACTGAGTGATGAGTGGAATTTTTAGAATAATGTTTCAAGGTGTATCACTGTCCAGTCAAAGAATGGAGGCAGTACAGTCACAGAGACATTGTCACTGAGGCCCTGGGATAAAAAGAACTCCACAAGCAGAGCTTCAGGTGCCTGGTTTCCTGAGGATGTCTTCAGGGTGAGATTCTTTGCTTTCTGAGGAATAGATGTGAATATATATGTATCTGAGTTTATATGGCTGTTGCTCTGTCATCCAGAGCACCTCTCTACCTTGACATACATTTTCATTACAAGACAGAAGTACTTGAGGCTGTAGCCCTTCTGTCAGATGTGGTCAAAAATGTTATTTATTATTGCGGGATAGAGAGGCACRGCAATTTTATTACCTTTTTTACCTCAAAAACATTTGTTAATAATAATAACAACAATAAGCTGTATTTGTGCCTGAACATGCCCTACATTCTTACATATTCTACAGCATATTTTATCCAGTAGAATCCTTAAGCAATGTACAGGATAAGAGTTCCCCTTGAGAATTTCTACTGCAAATCTGATATTTGATTTTTTTTCTGGAAATTCTGGTTGAGTTCACTGATATAACACACACAAAGCAAAATGCTCAACTACAAAGAAACACTCCATTCCCTCRTATAAATACCTGCTGCCACCTCTGAGAAAAAAAAAAATCTCCTTAGTGCAATTACTTATCCTTGTATGCAACAATTTTTGAAGATAAGTTGTGTTAGAGCATCACCATCATTAAAATCACACAGGCAATTTCAAGAAGATTTAATTCACTCTTTCTGAGGAAGTCTTGTCCAGTAAGCTGAGGAAGGATTTAGGCTTTTGGTCTGCTCTAAYGCTTGGAGGAGCACAGCCTGTTTTCAAAGGGGAGTAAGTAAGGTCCTGGAGGTGTCTTTAGTGCAAACTGGGCTTCCATGAGGCAATGGCTAATGCACTCTAAATGCAGCCTCTGGCTCCCTGCATACCAGCTCCTCTGTGTACCCAAGCCTTGTATTCTCTTGCTTGTAGACAGGGTATTATCTGGTGAAAAGAGGGAGTACAAAGAATCAAGTCATAATCAGTATGCTTTTGTGAGTCCTGTGAAATAGAGTGAAAGCTATGAGGGAAAAGCAAGTAGATTTTGAGTGTACAATATTTCAGGAGAGATTGGGAGAGGGTGTTTTTACGATATTCTATTATGTCTCCTCTTTAGAGAGCGGCTAAGCCGGTGCCAAAGGAATAGTTTTCCAATGTGCTATTTGTTCACAGGATGGATAGGGGCTGACAAGCTGACCATCAGAACAGTTTCTTTGTCCTTGGAGCTCCAGGTGGTTTAACAGTGCAGAGAAGCTACGAGTTTTTACCAAAATGACTGTTCATTCCTTTGACTTTTCAGCCCTGTGCAGCTTATTTTCAAGGACTTTTAAAAGAAAAAAAAATTAAGCAGTGTATATTAGGAGGGTGGTGGGGAGGTGAGGGTAAGGTACTGGGTGTACATATGATGTGGAAAGGATCTCTCTTGCCTTTTCTAGAAATAGGTTCATCCGGAGAAGGCTCAGACGTAAAAGTATCAGTATTCATGCTACATAAATATCACAGCTTAATCATGGCTATAATCAGCTTTACTAACAGCAAGATTGACATGACTCTATTACATCCCCTGCATTTTCTGAAAGTATATTTAAGGATGTAAAGAGCAGTATTAAAATTATTCTCAAGAGCTTTCCAGGATTTTTAAAATTATAAAATTTGTTTATCGGTTTTAATGAAATATAGGAAAGCTGAGCCCTTTATGACAGGTAAAGATAATATGATAATTACCTAACATAGACTGCAAATATCATTGGCAGTCATGATTATAATCTGGTTTAGTCCATGCAGATTGCAATAGAATAGAAGAATATGTTGATTTATTACTAATAAAGAATCAGGGGTCATTCTTGTTTACTACTTTAGGTTCTGATTCYGAGCAGCTTGTAGAGCTAGATATAAATTCAGGGATGAGAAGAGTGGACTAATAACCTTCTTCAGGCTGTTCCTAATGCAGCCSTGTGTGCAGCTGGTTTCTCTGCCAGGGCCTGCAGCTGAGTCATGGTCGGTGTGTTGTCCACCAGGACCCATTTCCAGGCCTGTGAGCCATCTTAGCACCTYTTTAATCTCTCTGCAATATTTTTAAGGAAATATTTCTTTTTTGTTTTGTATCTTTTTCTAATTGTCTTTAAATTCTTTTCACCTTTGAAATAATCAAGCAAATTATATAACTAGTTTAGGAAGTGGTGACCCTTAATTTTGCCCAGAAAGGGAGCGGAATAAAGAAAAACTACTGCATATATTCTCTGTTGCCTACTTGGGGATGAAAAAAATGCTGACTTCTCTACACAGTAGTTACACCATTAGGTTTTCAGGCAAGAAATAGAGAAAAGAATTGCCTCATGTTGTACAAATTGAGCTAGAGACTTCTAATCTATCAGAACTGTATTGACTCGACTGAGGTCTGAGGACCATTGGGATAAAGTGGAGAATGGCACTGGCACCCTGAACTTCTGATAAAACTGCATTGAGAATTCAWCCAAAGGAGGCAAAGTATCAAAACCAGTGCATAATGGTGGGTTATATTTCACTTGTATCACTCCTAACRCTCAAAAGATGGATGCGATATTTAATGGAAACTAAGACACTTGTTTTGAAAGGTTTCACTGTCGTATGTGTAGCAAATGGTTGTGTCCAAGCTTCTTTCCTGTACAGTTTTGTCCACTTTGCTGAGCTTCTGCAGGGAATAAGAGAGACAAAATCACTCTGCAGATTTTAATTTCTGCAGGAATGCTACTCCTTTCATAGGACTGGCCTTTTTGACCAGGATTCAATTTTTGCCTTTAAGACTTCATTTCCCCAAAATGTTTGAAAAACTTATTAAACTTCTGGTCCTTATTCCTTTCTTCCATTAATTTACAGAAACTGCTCATTGGTGCATGTGATTGTACCTGCTCTTCATCAGCAGCATGAATTATGCTTTGAATCATCTCACCAGAAAATGGCATCGCATTGTTTCCTTCTATCTTATCAYTTTGCTTTCATCTTCTTTTTAAAGCTTATTCATAGCACTGAAGCCTCTCCTCAAAATTGTTGTGTGTTCATTTGACTTTTACCATGTGTCATGATTCAGATGCAGATGCTGGCAGTGAGAGACACAACTGCACACAGGGCTGCATGAATAAGAGCTTGAAGGAGGCCATTAGTCCCCTCTGTTCAGCCCTGAATTTATATCTGTATCTGATATCAGATGGGAGATCTATATCCTGCAGATTTCCATGTCCATGTTTCTAAGGGTGCTAAATCAGCAAAAAGCAGCACAAAGGACTGGGGCAGTAGCAGCCGTGACAGCAAAAGCCAGGGAAAACCTTGGCAGAGCAGGGATGTGCCAGAAGTGGATAGCGCAGTGCTGTATACAGAGATGCAAATGGGAGCAAGAATAGAAAGAGGAAATTTTGGTCTCTGAAGGGACCTTCCCAGTGAAGTAATCCGTGTCTTTAAATCTCCACATTGCCCTGATTTTATCTCTGCATCTGCTACGGAGACAGCATATTGGGAAAATTCTCAGGACGTGCGTCTCCGAAGTGTGACAGCGCCCGGATTTTCGGCAGGAATGTTGATGCGCGCGTTTCTCAGGGTGRGGCTGAAGGAGCTGGAGCGCCGCTCGCCGGAGCCGCCCGCCCGCAGCGCCGCCGGGTGGCCGCGCCCGCCGGGTGCACGGACAGGGGTGGCAGCGCCGGCGGTTTTCCGGGAGGCACCGGCACGGCCGGAAAAAACCTAACAATATTTTGAAACTTACAGGATTTGCCGAATGCCGCATTCTGTTTGATTTTCCAAAAGGCAGTGTTCTCACGGTGAAAGAGCTAGCTGATATATCGTCTCTCCTTGCTCCTCAACGAACTTTCCTTTCCTTTCCTTTCCTTTCCTTTCCTTTCCTTTCCTTTCCTTTCCTTTCCTTTCCTTTCCTTTCCTTTCCTTTCCTTTCCTTTCCTTTC